>OY740816.1:18336236-18773736 GCA_963514005.1 Raja brachyura
AAATCCCAGCTAATATCGAAAGAATGAAGACACAGGCGGCACGGTGGCGCAGCGGTACAGTTGCTGCCCTGCAGCACCAGAGACGTCGGTTCGATCCCGACTACGGCTGCTGTCTCTACGGAGTTTGTACGCTCTCTCCGTGACAGCGTGGGTTTTCTCCAAGACCTTTGCTTTCCTCCCACACTCAAAAAACGTGCAGGTTTCTAGGTTAGATGCCCTCTATTTGTATACTTGCTATCAGTGTAAATTGTCACCAGTGTGCGTAGACTTGTGTTAATTGCTAGTCGGCACGGACTCAGTGGGCCGAAGGGCCTGTTTCCGCGCTGTGTCTCTAAACTAAACGGAGCTAAACAAGAACCTGCAGGCTCTCGTGCAGGGGTTGGCCCGAAGCGTCGACCATTTCTCTCCCTCCATGGATGCCGCTGAGCTGGCTGAGTTTCGCCAGCAGATTGTGGTTTGCCAAGAATGCAGGTTGATTTCAAAAGATCAGGTATTGTTAAATTAATTTCTTTCTCCATCTCTTAAACCAGTCCGGATACAACCTACTCCGATGATAGTGGGCAGGAGCCACTGCAGGAGCCACTGCCACAGCCTCCACCCCTCTCGGAGTTCGATGATTTTGAAGTGGATGATATCATTCATCCAATTGGCAATTCAACTGCCCTGTATCCATTTGACGGTAAGCTTTGGGACCATGTGTGCTGTGTGTGTGTGTGCGCTGAGAATGTGCGTGGGTGTGTCTGTGTGCGCTGAGAGTGTGCTTGTGCTGAGAATGTGCGTGTGCTGAGAATGTGTGTGTGTGTGTGTGTGCTGAGAGTGTGCTTGTGACAAAGTGCATTCACTTTATACATGCCCCTCATAATCTTGCACCCCTCAGCCTCCTACAGTCCAAATAAAAATATCTGAACTTATTAAACCTTTCCCAAAAATTCATCCAGGTAATATCTTTCGTCAGAGGGTAGTTAATCTGTGGAACTCATTGCCACAGAGGGCTGTGGAAGCTAAGTCACTGGATATTTTTAAGGCAGAGATAGACAAATTCTTGATTGCAATGGGTGTCAAGGGTTATGGGGAGAAGGCAGGAAAATGGGATTAGGAGGCAGAGATCAGCCATGATTGAATGGCGGAGTGGACTCAATGGGCCGAATGGCTTAATTCTACTCCTATAACGTAGCTTATGAACATCTCTTTTGCACCCTTTCCAACTTTCCAACGGAGGAAACCCATGCGATCACAGAGAATGTGTGTGTGTGTACGTTTGTGTGTGCACACTTGTGTGTCATGCACATGCATGTGTATATACGTGCATGTGCGCGTACGTCTACATACATGCGTGCGTATGTGTACACATTTGTGTGTGTACATTTGTGTGTGCACACGTGTGTTGTGTACATGCGTGAGTATATACGTGTGCATACATGTGTGTATATGTGTGCACGTTCGTGTGTGTACATTTGTGTATGCACACGTGTGTTGTGTACATGCGTGAGTATATACGTGCGTGTACGTGTGTGCATACATGTGTGTGTATGTGCCTGCGTGTGCACGTGCATGTACGTGTACATACGTGGCATTGAAGGACCTTGTGAGTCAAGACATGCTTTGATCCTTGCAGGCAACAGTGAAGGAACCATTGCGATGGCAGAAGGAGAGGTACTTCACCTGATTGAGGAGGACAAGGGGGACGGGTGGACTCGGGTCAGGCGGAGCGACGGCGAGGAAGGCTACGTCCCCACGTCCTACGTGAAGGTCTCCATCGGCGGGATGTGAGGCGACTGGTGCCGGTGACTGTGGGACTTGCCCTCGGGTTCCGGGTGGCTCGCTTTCCATCCTTGAACCAGCGCGTACTTCTGACGGAGCCTTCTCTGGGACAGACAGCTCCGTGGAAAAGTGGGAGAGGGACGAGGGTTACCTGACCATTACTGGTCCTCACATTGGAAACAAAATCCTGAGAGTCATTTAGTTGCATTTATAATATCTTCAGCACATAATTAGGACAGCATTTCTGATCTTTCAGTTCACTGTAGGAAGACTGCCTTGTGCAAGTCACGCTGGTACAGTAAATCCTGTTCTAATGTACATATTGTGTAGTAATAATTGTATCTAGGGGTGAGCTCCTGACTTTTAATTGCAGATCACTGACGCCAGTCTTTTATATAGATATTTTACATAGACTATCCATTTCTATTATGCAAATAGAAATCCTTTGTATGGGTTGGAGCCACTCAGAGCATAGTCTGGAGTGTGTGTGTGAAGCTATGAGGCGCTCAGATGAAATTCCTCCTGGGACAGGAAACTTGGCTTTGCGTTACCACGGGCAACAAGGCCGCGTTCGAGGAGTGGAGCGGCCATTTTGAAAAACAGATGGGCACAAAATTGGCTGTGGGGCCCACCATGTGAATGGACCCCTGGAATGTAATCATTAGAGGGGAGTTATTACACGGGGGAGTGACTCCGAAATGAGGGGCGGCCCAGATACGCTTTAGAAGGTGGGGCTGTTGCTCAACAACAACTAGTTTAGGCCGTGGATTTTGGAGGAATCTGGAGTCAAGTATGGGGGGTTGGCTCTGGAGATTTCAAGTTGCCGGCAGCAGTCTTGGCTTGGATGGTTACATCTGTTTGTGCAATCATACGGAGTCAACTTCACTAAAATTGAATGCCCAATTTATTGAGTGTATATTATCGAAATAAATCAATGAATTGTTCTAAGTCGGAGGTGAATAGGAGGAGGACATTTTGAGCCCTGACACTAATTCTGCCGGGTCCTAACTCAAACAGTCCTGTTGGTTCTTCTGTGGTACTTGGTAAGCTGTCCAGAATGTAGTTTCTTTGTTAAATCGTGACGGAAAATATATGGTCATGGAGCATTTATGATGTTGTAGACCTACATTGCGCTTCACATTACAATAGGACAGTAACCTGGTTGTTTTCCTGCACGATTTTAATCCTGTAATAAAATACTGCTCCAACTGAGGACTCCATGTCTAACAGCTCTTGTACATGTGCTGTGTTCTTAGTTGAGTTTAGAGATAGAGCATGGAACCGGCCCCTTGCCCCACTGAGTCCATTGATCAACCGTTCACGCTAGTTCTATGTTATCACACGTTCACATCCTGCACTCTAGGGGCAATTCACAGAGGCTGATTAACCTACCAACCCGCACGTCTCTGGGATGTGGGAGGAAACTGGAG
Organism: Raja brachyura; assembly: GCA_963514005.1. Next base: position 18,339,428 of record OY740816.1, read on the forward strand.
CACCCGGGGAAAACGCACACGGTCGCTGGGAGAACGCACGCGGGCAGCACCCGAGGCCGGGATCGAAACCGCTGTGAGGTAGCGGCTCTACCAGCTTCGCCACCCAGGAGAGATGAGCAAGATGGGCCACCTTGTTCTGCTGTAAAGGCCGCGTATCTGTGCGCTATGACTTGAGGACGACGGAATTACAAATCGGTTGTGCTGTAAAATAATGGTATAGTGACGTGGCACACACTGTTGGTCTATCATGTGATGGCCCACTGTCTCATTAGTAGTTAGTGTATCATTTCAGTGTGGGTCACAATGTACAGATGGTGCATTGTTATAAAGTACACCATGTAAATAAGCTCTTTGATCCAACTTGCCCATGCCAACCAAGATGCCCCATCTACACTAGACCCACTGTCCAGGATATATATCTAGCAAATCCTCCTAAACCTACAGAGTAGTGTGGACACACTGGATCATGTCCAGGGTACAGTCTGATTGATGAGCTCCGACTCTTTGCACAAAGGGCCATCGCAAATGATGGAGTCGGAGGTGCTCTGTGCTTCCAGTCCCCCCGCTCTCTAAAAGCTATGTGTAGTGACCGTACTTCCCAAACTAGGTGAGTACAGGCAGTGTTCTCCCAGCTGGAGTTCCGCCCCAATATATAAACCCAACCGACCCATGGCCAAAACAAACCCAACTTGCCCAACGGCCAAACTGATTGCCAGGTCTTGTCCTGCCCCCTCCGCTCTTCCCTGCCAAACTTTGCTTGCACCTCCTCTCTTCCAGCTTCCCCCCACCCTCCCACCGCCCCAACATACAATCTGTTTGAAGAAGGGTCCCGACCCGAAACGTTACCTATCCATGATGTCACCTGACCTACTGAGTTACTCTAACACCTTGTGTCTTAATTGAAAAGTTTAGTTCAATGATGAGGTGCGGAAACAGGCCCTTCAGCCCATCGAATCCATGCCGACCAACAATCCCCATTACACTAGCACACACCACACACTAGGGACAATTTTCAATTTTTACCAAAGCCAATTAATCTAAAAACCTGTACGTTTTTTTAGTGTGGGAGGAAACTGGAGCACTCGGATTAAACCCACACAGTCATGGGGAAAAACGTACAATCTCCGCACAGACAGCACTCATAGTGTGGATCGACCCCAGGTGCTGTAAGACGGCAACTCTACCGCTGCGCCACCGTGCCGTCCCTGATCGATTGAAAATAAATGCTGGTGTGTGTTATTATTTGACCTATGTTATTATTTCATTACGGGTAAATTAAAACTATTTTGCTTTTCTGACACGGTTTTTTGGTTCTCCTGAACAAAATGTGCCTTTGCTCAGACTGCCAAACGCTTCCCATCGAGTTTGCCATCACTGAAGATATAGGAATATCTGCTCCAATGTTTATTGTCAGAGGGCAGTCTGCTACAGGGAGAGGGTTGGGCCTTTGCACTTGGACCTTTCGGTTTCAGCGGAAGCATGTGAGAGGTGTCATGTTGCAGTATTAAGCTGGAGACTATTTTTGAGTCAATTGCAGGTACAGTCTTGCTTGATACCAACCTGCACTGGGATTGGGTCAGTTGTGGACCCATTGGTCCTGATCGTGGCTTGGAACATAACATTCCTGCCCTCAATTGACACACCCTGTTTTAGTTTCACTTAAAGACACTGTTTATGGTCTTGATCTGTGGATTGAGATGGAACTTTTCACACAAAGGGTGGTGGGTGTGTGGAACGAGCTGCCAGAGAAGGTAGTTGAGGCTGGGATTTTCCCAACGTTTAAGAAGCTGCTAGGTACATTGATTGGCACAAAATGCTGGAGTAATTCAGCGGGATAGGCAGCATCACCGGAGAGAAGGAATGGGTCAAGACCCTTCTACAGACTGAAGGATGGTCTGGGTATCCAGGTACACAGATCGGACAGGTTAGGAGGGATATGGACCAAACGCAGGCTGGTGGGACTAATGTCGAAGGGACATGTTGGCCGGCATGGACAAGTTGGGCTGAAGGGCCAGTTTCCACGCTGTATGACTCTATGATTCTATGACTTGTTTTCACAGTGTTCACCATGCAGAGTGCCAATTTGGACATCTGCCTGAAGATCTTTATGATGCGTTACACATCATAGGATACATTCCGATGAACAGTCTTGGGATCCTGTAGGTTGCAATTTGGCTTGGAGTTTTGCAGCAGTCCCTCTACCTAATGTTTTGGAATACTTTGAAATCAGGGACAATTTCTCCCTGCTATTATCAGGCAACTGAATCATCTACAACTAGAGAGCAGCCCTCAACTGTTATCTACTGTATTGGTGACACTCGGACTATCTTTGATCGCAGTTTACTGGTTTTACCTTGAACTAAATGTCATTCCATTATCATGTATCTGTACACTGTAAAATGGCTCGATTGTAATCTTGTATTGTCTTTCCGCTGACTGGTTAGCACGCAACTAAAGCTTTTCACTATAGCTCGGTACACAGAAACATAGAAACATAGAAAATAGGTGTAGGAGGAGGCCATTCGGCCCTTCGAGCCAGCACCGCCATTCATTGTGATCATGGCTGATCGTCCCCAATCAATAACCCGTGCCTGCCTTCTCCCCATATCCCTTGATTCCACCAGCCCCTAGAGCTCTATCTAACTCTCTCTTAAATCCATCCAGTGATTTGGCCTCCACTGCCCTCTGTGGCAGGGAATTCCACAAATGTGACACTGAACTGAACTACTTTAGAGAAAATGTGAATCAATTTGATCAAATATCTGAGCCAGGGTAATGAAATGGAGATCCCACCTATTTAAGAATCTGGCTGAGGCTATTCAGCCCCACAGAGTGTGTTCTACATTCGGTGAAATCATGGCTGCTCAGTCCAACGCGCTGGCACCAAATGTTTCGTTGCCGTGCCTGAACAGCTCCATTTTAAAAACTTGAACTGAACTCCCAATCCTGGCTTTGCTTCATGTGGAAGACAAACATATGATTATGTTTAATGATTAATAATAAGAGAGAGAAAGTGTGAGTATTAATGATGATAATGGGGAAACTATCAAATGGTTCTGAAAATCAGCTTGGTTGAGTTACAAGTTCAAGTTTACATTATCACATGCACCAATCGGCACAGTGAAATTTGGGTTACCATACGAATAAAAAAAGATCTTGTAGGAAGTAAATATGTTGGCCTAAATCTAGTCTGGCACCTTGTGACAATAATGTAATTGATTAGGAACTGTCCCCCGAAATAAAAACAAAATGCAGGAAATTCTCAATATCTATAAAGGGAGAAACAAAGTTAATGTTTCAGCTTGAATTTATGCAGTATGGAAACAGGCCCTTTGGCCCTCTGGGTCCTTGCCAACCAACGATCACCTGTTCACACTAGTTTTATGCTATCTCCCTTTTGCATCCACTACCTCTCCACTAGGGGCACTTTACAGAGGCCAATTATTCTACAAACCGCACGTCTTTGTGATGGGAAAGGAATCCAGGGCACCCGGAGGAGACCCACATGTCACGGGGAGAACGTGCAAACTCCAGGCAGACAGCACCCGAGCTCAGGATTGAACCTGGGTCGCTGGCGCTGTGAGGGAGCAACTCTACCCACTCAGAATTCTGAAAGTGGATTCTGTGCCTGCTTCCACAGATGCTGCCTGACCTGCTGAGTGTTTCCAGCAGGTACCTGCTTCCACAGATGCTGCCTGACCTGCTGAGTGTTTCCGGCAGCTACCTGCTTCCACAGATGCTGCCTGACCTGCTGAGTGTTTCCAGCAGCTACCTGCTTCCACAGATGCTGCCTGACCTGCTGAGTGTTTCCAGCAGCTACCTGCTTCCACAGATGCTGCCTGATCTGCTGAGTGTTTCCAGCAGCTACCTGCTTCCACAGATGCTGCCTGGCCTGCTCAGTGTTTCCAGTGCTTTCTGTTACAGACTTTTCAGCATCTACAGCTTTTTGATTTCCAGAGGCATCCCTGAAGTGGCCACTCCATTAGGGGACAATTGTATTGGAAAGAACAGCAGAGGCTGGCTTAAACTGGAGATAGATACAAAAGCTGGAGTAACTCAGAAATAGTCACTCCAAGATCTGGTATTAAAGTTTTCACTCGAATATATAGCCCTGATGGTAGTTTCTGAGTTATGTTCTGGCTTGGCATCTGCTGCAGTAACTTACTGACCTGACCTTCCACCTCACTGACTTGGGTCAGTCCCTGTACTTTGGTTCAGCTCAGCGCATCTGGTACCAATTAGATTTTTTCAGGCACACAGACAAAACTTGTGAACACATTTCTAGTGCCAGTAAAAGAGAGTAGATATTATACAGAGTTAGCAAAGAGACTCTGGTCCTCTGTGCAAACTAAACTAATGGCTGGGCAAAGCAACTATTCATTGCAGTCTGAAGAAGGCTCCCGACACAAAACGTCACCCATCCACTCCCTCCAAAGATGCTGCCTGATCCACTGAGTTCCTCCAGCGCTTTGTGTTCTGGTCCCTGCAGTTCTTGGTTTCACGGCCTTGAAGTTAGTTCATAGCTTAGTTCAAAGATCCTCTGAGCTCAAGGCAGGGAATCTTTGAAGGTAGGACTTCAAAGACAAGATTCTTTGCAATGCATAGAAAAAAATATTGCATTGTTAGTTGTTCTGGACGAAATGAGAATACTCGGGTGTCATCCTTACACTCAGTCTGAAGTCTCTTCAACGAGAAAGTGAGGTACCTTTTGTACTAATATTGGTGACTGGATTTACGTGGTATTTGGCATACTCGGAATAACATAGAGCTAGTGTGAACAGATGATCACTGGTCGGTGTGGACTCGGTGGGCCTGTTTCTGTGTTGTATCTTTTTGTTTTTAATTGCACTGTCGGTTAGTAAGCAGCTTCCAAGTTTGTCCATGTAGTATGTGGATTCTGAGGGTTGTCCATTGTCTTTGGAGATTAAGACCATAGGACATGTTCCCGATGTTGGGGGGAGTCCGGAACCAGGGGCCACAGTTTACGAATAAGGGGTAAGCCATTAAGAACGGAGACGAGGAAACACTTTTTCTCACAGAGAGTGGTGAGTCTGTGGAATTCTCTGCCTCAGAGGGCAGTGGAGGCCGGTTCCCTGGATACTTTCAAGAGAGAGCTAGATGGGGCTCTTAAAGATAGCGGAGTCAGGGGATATGGGGAGAAGGCAGGAACGGGATACTGATTGTGGATGATCAGCCATGATCACATTGAATGGCAGTGCTGGCTCGGAGGGTCGAATGGCCTACTCTTGCACCTATTGTCTATCGTCTATTAACATAGGAGCAGGATTAGGCCATTTGGCCCATCAAGTCTACAGCCATTATACATATTTATGTATAAGAAGGAACTGCAGATGCTGGAAAATCGAAGGTAGACAAAAATGCTGGAGAAACTCAGCGGGTGCGGCAGCATCTATGGAGCGAAGGAAATAGGCAACGTTTTGGGCCGAAACCCTTCTTCAGGTTCATAAATATATATTTATGGCTGATCTATTGTTCCCTATCAACCCCATTCTCCTGCCTTCTCCCCGTAACTTTTGATGCGCTTACTAATCAAGAACATCGTAAAGCCAAGAACCTCTCCTGTCGGTTTAGTTGCAAACGATTTCTCCCATAAATTGGGGAGTCCTAGCTTCTTGCATCTGGGTAGTCTATACCAATGGCATGGGTATTGGCTGCTGTTTCTCAAAGTGGCTTGCCTGATTTTTAAACACTCTGGTGGTGGTTTGCCAAGTCCTTCTGAAAGGAGAGGTTTGTGTTGGCTGTCATTGTTTTCCTACCCCGAGCAACACCAACCGCGTTGTTTGTCGCAGGCAGTCAATGGAGTTTTGCCACTTCCCACATATTCTCTTCCAGCAGAATGCTTGCCTTCTCAGCGGGAAGCCACTGCCGCTTTGTTTGTGTGCATGGCGCAATGTACGTGTGGGAGTCCTGTTCACAATATTGGCCTGGTCTTTGCAGTCAGTCGTCAAGTGTTGCCGACTGTGAAAATCTATTCTGTGATAACTCGCCATCAGAATTAGTCGTTGTTACAACGTGAAATGTAGATTTCCAGCAACTGCTGATTGTCCCCTTCTGTATTCATTATGTTAGAATACAGAACAATGCAACCCAGGAACAGGCCCATCGACTCACAACATCCATGTCAAACATGATGCCATGGTAATCTAATCTCCTCTGCCTGCACGTCATCCATATCCCACCATTCCCTGCGTATCCACGTGCCTATCTAAAAGCCTCTTCAATGTTCATTCATAGCTTTCCTCAGTGTCATCTTCAGAAATCGATGAACTGACAAATCATCTGGTGTTTACAAACAGTTGTGCAAAATGCTTATAAAATTTTGTGTTTCACTCTATGAGGTCTAAGTGAGATTTGGTTTACTAAGGTATAATTAGAAATCTCTGTATATCTGGATTGTAAATACAGATAAATATTTTGGAGTCGTAGATTTTAATTATTAAAGGCAACACTTGGGCTCAGTCCACCAAGGTCAACTGGATCTCCTGGGTACACAAAAGGCTGGAGAAACTCAGCGGGTGCAGCAGCATCTAAGGAGCGAAGGAGATAGGCGACGTTTCGGGTCGAGACCCTTCTTCAGACTGGATCTCCTGGCTGCTCACTATTTTAACTCTCTTCCCCATTCAAACACTGACCTTTCTATCCTGGGCCTCCTCCATTGCCAGAGTGCGACCATCCACAAAGAGGCACAGCCCCCTTGTATTCTGCTTGGGCAGTTTACAACCCAATGATAAAATCTCCAATTTAACCTCTAACAAACTCCATTTCTTCCCAACATTCCCCTTTCTTCCCTGTCCCTCCCCGCCCCCTGTGCTCCAACTGGACTCGCACCAAGTAAGCAAGTAAGGATTTCATTGTCCCGTCTGAGACATATGACAATAAACTTGACTTGTCTTGACTCTTGACCTATTTTCCCCTCCACCTACACTTACACTTACATTCCTTCCTCTGGTTTCACAATTTGCAACTCTTCAATCCATTTGTCTCACACCTTCTGTTTTTTCATCTCTGGCCTTTGTCGAGGCATCTGCCGATCTACCCCACCCCCCTCCCCCCCGTCCTGTGTTCACCAATTACCTGCCATGCTTTGTCCTGACCCTCTTCCAGCTTCCCCTCCCCCCCCCCCCCCCCCCTTCCATAAGAAGAAGAAGGGTCCCATTCCAAAACTTCACCTATCCATGTTCTCTGGGGATGCTGCCGTTCCCGCTGAGCTTCTCGTGCGCTTTGTGTCCTTTGCAAATGGGCATCTGCAGTTCCTTGTGTCTATCCCTAGATGTTAATTATTAATTGGTCTAATACCTGGTGGTCTGTAATATTGTTATTCCTAAGTTTGCTCATTTGTTTCTCCCTGCCAGGTTTAATGCTTGCAAGAATTCTTTGATTTGATTAACCTTTTCAATGCAATTGGCCACTCAACCAACTTGCTCACATCATTATTGCTGGGCACCAGTGATCCTATTGAACGGAGACAAGCAACAAGGTAAAGAGAAGTCAATGCCACAATGGGTTTTGTGGTTAGTAGTGAGTGCTGTCGATTACTGTAAATCCCAGGCTTCTTTCTCTCCCTGTCAGTGATGGATAGTTTCTGCTTAAGTCTCATATACATTTCGAAATAATATAAAAAAATGCCCGATGACCAGACATTGTGGCTGCAGAAGTTTAAACTGGAACAAATCATGAAACAAAGGAAGAAATGTGCGATAAAATATATTAAATAGGTTGTTAGAGGTATTAAATTGGTTAAATTATTTTTGCAAAGAACTAACACAATATGGAAGCTTATTGGAGGAAAAGATGGGATAGACAGTCAGAACCATTTTCGTTGGGGGCAAATGTCAAAAATGAGTAAGGTGAGTGGACCAAAGTTTTTAGAAAAAGAGTGGAGGACAAGTTTTTGTTTTACACATTCGAGGGTGGTGGGTGCCTGGAACGTGCTGCCAGGGTGGTGGTCGTAGAGGAGGCACCTATAATAGTGGTGTGTAAGAGACTATTAGGTAGACACGTGAATATGCAGGGAATGGAAGAATATGGATCTTAGTTTAACTTAGCATCATGTTCAGCTCAGACATTATGTGCTCCAGATTCCTGCATCTGCAGCCTTTTGTGAGTCCACACCGTGTGCTAGTGAGACCCACATTTTCACCATTTCTCTCTTGCCTTGCTGCAAGTGCTGCTCTCGAAACAAGCATCGACGACTAGGTCAGCATTTGAGTGCCCCACTGAGGGGGTGGAAGGTGCTGTCTTTTAGTGGGAGATTAAACACAAGCCCAGTCTACTCTCTTTGATGGAAATAATAAGGAACACATGCTGTAGTTTCTAAGAAGAGTTGGGGATTTCTTCCTGATCTGCTGGTCAATATTTATCCCATATTAAAAGTTACTAAAACAGATTATTAATGTTCGTGGGAACTTGGTATTGTGTAAATTGCTGCAGATTTTATTGAATTACAACTACACCGAGTTTTTAATCAACTGCACCCTTTGGGGATCATCAAAGCAATGCAAAAACTGCGAGGGAAATGCATTTTTTTTTCATGAGAAAGTCTCTGTGCAACACTTTATCGGTTCCCCACCAAGGCGATGATTTGTTCCCACTTTGTTTTCCTGCTGACTTCATTATGGAATGTTTCCCAGTACAAATGGTCCCCAGTGAGGATGTGTTGCTGTATATTGTCGACTGTAACCTTTTACTCTGAATTTCAGAACCCACCTGGGGCCATTCTTGCTGGGAACATTGTGCTTCTTTATCTAATTAGCTGGCTGTGTTCTGCCCTGGTGAAGCTCTGGAGAAATGGCAGTTTCTTTTTTCCAAACTGAAAACAGAAACTAATTCTAAGAATATGTTAATAGAGAAGAGGCTGCACAACTCGTTCTCTTGACTTTGTTTCTGCTGTTGCTCCTTCTAGTACGATGTAGATTGATTATGGGTCCTTGAGAGATACAGGACCATTCCTGAAATGCAAGTACCGGCACCCCCTGGCCAATTCCGGCAGTCAAAATTCTCATTACTGAGTCCACAAATCATTGGTCAAAATTGATATTTTGTGGAATTTATGTGGGAGAAAAGTAAATAAATATGTTCAAAAGGGACAGGAGCAGAATTTAGGCCATTCAGCCCATGAAGTCTACTCTGCCATTCAATCATGGCTGATCTACCTTTCCCTCTCAATCCCATTCTCGAGGTCACATGCCGCTGGAAAAACAACCTTCAGCTACCACCTTCGAGAATAAGGGGGTAGGCCATTTAGAACGGAGATGAGGAAGAACTTTTTCACCCAGAGAGTTGTGAATCTGTGGAATTTTCTGCCTCAGAAGGCAGTGGAGGCCAATTCGCTGGATGCTTTCAAGAGAGTTGGATAGAGCTCTTAAAGATAGCGGAGACAAGGGATATGGGGTGAAAGCAGGAACCAGGTACTGATTATGGATGACCAGCCATGATCACAATGAATGACGATGCTGGCTCGAAGGGCTGAATGGCCTACTCCAGCACCTATTGTCTATTGTCCTCTTATAAAGCCAATTTTGTAAACCAGACTTTCTGAACCAGACTGCCATCCTAGTCTGGAGCCTTGAGCCTGGAAGTTGTACCTGATGTACGCAAAGCAGTACAAATACAAACTGCTCAGAAGCATTGTGCTTGTGATGATAAACTAAGTATGTTTGCACTTTTGGGATGGATGTGAGAAGATGCCTCAGCATGACTTTAGGGCAAAATGATTGCCTTTGGTTTACAAGACAATATTCTTGCTATGATTAGACATACTGATAATATGTTGATAAGATGACATATATTGATATGATGATAAAATGCTGCCTGACCCGAAGACATACAAAATGCTGGTGTAGCTCGGCAGGCCAGGCAGCATCTCTGGAGAAAATGAATAGGTGACATTTTCGGTCGAGACCCTTCTTCAGACCATCACCTACTATTCCTTTTCTCCAGAGATACTGCCTGACCCGCTGAGTTACTTCAGCTTTTTGTGTCAGTCTTCGGTTTAAACCAGCATCTGCCGTTCCTCCCGACACATGCTGCCTGACCCGCTCAGTAATTGCAGCATTTTGTGTCCACTTGATAATTTCAAAGTGCATTAAATTGGCTTCAGTATTCATAATGTATCATCTGGTCATTAAAATAATGTAGTATGTGGGAGCATTGGCTGCCTCGTTTCCAATGTTACAACAGTAATTAACCTTCAACAAATTCTTCATGAAAGGTATCCTGGAAATATGTATTTTATGCTTCATTATTGTAAAAAGGAACAGAATGTGTGCTTCAGGGAGCAGACACCACAACTTGTTTTTCAGGTTAACCTTTTCGGACATGTTGATGGATAATCAGTTTTGTGCGCAGATGTTTATTATGCTACAGATATTCTTACTGAAATATGACGTACATTTTGTACAGATGTTTTACAACCAATGGTGTACTTTCGAAGTGCATTCATTGTAACGTATGATGCTCAGAGGCCAATTTGTGCTCACTGGGTTGCCATAAATGTCAGTGTTATGATGACCTTTTTTTTTAATTGATCAAGGGCTTTTCTGGAAGGTTGATTTCTGCCATTGCCCACAACATGATTTGATCTTCCTGTGTTCTTTTGAAAGATGCTGCTCATTAGCTTGGAGTTCCTTCCAATAAAAGCAGAATAACGTCTCAGCAAAATGCAGTGAGTAAAAAAGAGTTTAATAATAATGAATCCCAATCACTTGCAGCAGAATAGTCTCCAGGCTTGGTTAATAGTGGGATTACCTCTGTCAATAACTAGCAATAACATTGTTACTTAATGTGGAGCGTCTTTTGCCAATAAGTTAGAGGATAGACACAAAATTGTATTGCTGGGTGAAGTTTCGGGTCGAGGTCCATCTTCAGTCTGAAGAACGGTCTCGACCCGGAATTTCACCTATTTCTTTTCTCCAGAGGTGCTGCCTGACCCGCTGAGTTACTGCAGCATTTTGTGTCTATCTTCGGTGTAAACCAGCATCTGCAGTTCCTCCCTGTACAAGTTAGAGGGTAAAGTGGGCCACTTAACTAGATTCACAGCAGTCAGTTAAAACAAAATCTTTTCAAAGCGCTAAGGTAAAAAGCATGAGTGAAACTGCACCAACTTATCATAAATACAGAGGGTTACACAAAAAGCTGGAGAAACTCAGCGGGTGCAGCAGCATCTAAGGAGCAAAGGAGATAGGCGACAGATTAATTTCTTGCAATAAAAAAGTGAGGAAATACAAATTGTGCGTATTAAATTCATCTCCATCACTAAGACCAGTGCAATTGCCATGCTGATTGAAGGGAGTTGCTATGTCATCTCTGCTTCGACAGAATAGAATTTTCTCTACCTAATACTTTCTAATAGGTACCACCCCCCTCTGTTTATTTGTTGTTACTTTTTTCATTATTACTGAGCCAGTTTTCAATGCAGCCAAGAGATTTGCCATTACATTCCATAATCTTTAATATTTAAAAGCTGCATTAGTGTATATGGAGCGGACCATCCTTCATTCTGAAGGGTCTTGAAACGTCACCGATCATGTCCTCCAGAGATGCTGCCTGACCCACTGAGTTACTCCAGTACTTTGTGTTCTGTGCAAGATTCCAGCGTCCTTGCGTCCCCATGGAACTAATATCAAATGTAATATCAAATGTCTTGTGTAAGCCCAAGTAAAAGGTCACACCTATTTTAGCTGAGTTTGAGCATGTTTGTGCTTTCTGGAGAAAGCTGCAAGTGTTCATAATGGTGCCAGCATGAGATGCATATCATTTTAATTCTAGGAACCTATTATGTTGAAAGAACTCTTACTTGACCTGTTCGGGAAATGAGAGTAGCTAACTGGCAATGGATGTGGGGAAAGGGTGGTCTGAAGGGGCAGTCCCTGCACTAAGGCAAGTGGTGAATCATTAGTGTAATGATCAACAGGAGGGGGCATGGGGAGAGGTTTTGGCAGGGAGAACTGTGGTTTCCTTTCATAGCTCTAGTAGCAGGAACTTTGTAAAATGTTGATTCGAGGTTCTTCTTGACCTGATGCAGACTACGTCTAGGTTTTATTGGTCTCCCCATCTCTAAATAATCTGAAGTCAGAGTCATAGTACAATCATCATACAGCGTACAACAGGCCCTTCGGCCCATCTTGCCCACACTGGCCAACATGTCCCATCTACACTAATCCCACCTGCCTGTGTTTGGCCCATATCATCTAAACCTGTCCTATCAATGTACCTGTCGAAATGTTTCTTAAACATTGCGATAGTACCTGCTTCTGCATCCTCATGCAGTTTGTTCCATACACCCACCATCCTTTGTGTGAAAAAATTACCCCTCAGCTTCCTATTAAATCTTTCCCCCTCTCACCTTAAATCCAAGTCAGTTGGGATCAGTTGGGTTATTAATGAAGCTCCTCCAAACCTAGAGCAGGAATATCTAATGGTTTCCCCATAACACAAACATGCCGTGGAAAGCACCTTACCATTATTCCCCCCAGTTGCCCATCCTCTTCATACAGGCTGGGCAAGGTTAAAATTTGACTTTTGCAATACAAACGTAATGAAAGAAAAATATACTGGGACTCATCAGGGAATCCCAGAAACGTTTACAGCTAAATCTTTGAAGGATTGTCCCTTTTGTAATATGAAAATATAGTAGTCAACTACTGCAGATAGACACAAAATGCTGGAGTAAGTCAGCGGGATAGGCGGCATCTTTGGAATGGGTGTAATTGAGATAAGTCAATTAATGTAGAATGAGCTTCGACCAACAGCATTCTGATGGTCAGAGGATTCGATCTTCTATAAACCTCCATAAACAAAAATGAGCCCTGTTTTTTTTAAAAATCCAACCACTCCTAAAAATACGTCATCAATAACAGTATAGCAATTCCTTAGCACCACACTGCATTTGGCAGCCCAATCGTTTAAGGGGAAAGTACCAATGACCCAACTCAGAACTGACAGGGCTACCGCAACATAGCGAAAATCCACAATAAAGCCGCAGGATTTTGCGTCAACATACTTCTGAACCCTGGACATTATTGTTCTGGTGTCTGTGCTCTTTTGGATGACTATTAGAAACATTCCATAGTGTGCGGTTGGCCACCTTATGAGATAAGTGCCAAATGGAAAAATCACCCAGTCTTCAGCTTCTGGTTTTTAAGAAACCCAACTGCGACGTGAAGCATTAACCATTTCCTGGCACACTTTGCACAGAATTTTAATGCGCGTTCCATCTAGAGAGTTGCAGTCCAGAATTCTTTGAGAGTCTTTACAACAGATGCTTTATTCCTGTCCACATATGTTACAGATTCTCAAGATGATTTAACTGGATTGGAAATTGAGAATTAATTTAACACACCTGACATTTCCTGAATTCTGTAAGTATCTTACAGCAAGGTAGCCCTCGAAGGACCCATCCAGACAAAACTCAACCTGCATCTCCCATTAACTGAAATATTTCTTGTCTTCTTATGGATATTGTACAAATTCCCCAGGCTTTTCCAACATTTTGTTTAACCTCTCTTGAATTAGTCACGTCTGAACGCATTTTAAAACATTGGCGATGGGCCCAGAGGGGCGGTGAAGAGTTTATTTTTTTTACCCAGAGTTGTCCTGAAAAGGAGCTGGAAACGAATTCTATAAACATGTTTTGATGACAGTTTTACAAGAATTGGAAGATAGACTTGCTGAAACAGTGGGTGGGGGTGAATGAAGTCTGGCCGATCTTTCAAAGGACTGGCATGGACAATGTCGACTGAATGCCTTCTTTCTGTGCATTGTCAATGAAGTCTGCAAGGTTCTGGCTCCACAACTGGTTGTTGCTTGATATCTTTGAAGTAACAATGTTTGAACTATTTTTCTACATTTTATTGTCAGTTTCTCACTGCAGGATTTAGTGAGGCTGCCTTTTTGGTAAGGAGTTAAAACCCTTGATACTTGATAGACTTGGGTAGATTTCAAAGAAATGTGAAGTCATTTGAAGAAACGATCATATCATAATGTTGATGATTAATAAGAGATGCAACTAATGACTGTGTGAAGGTCCTTTGATATAAAGTACTGTAATTTTTTTTTGTTTATGCAGATTGGAAATGAATTTTCTGTTTTTTTTTTCCATTGGCAAAACCTATCATTACCGAGACAGCTTGTTTACTGAGTGAAGGGGCAGTGCAAAGACAAGAGGAAATTGTGCTGGGAAAAGTTGACAATTCTCCGGAGTTGATCTGGAGTGTCTGGTAATTTATGAAAATTACTGTGGGGCTCCAGAATGCTGCTTGTTTTCTCACATGCCTTTTTGATTTTATCGCTCGCAGGCTGAAGGATCCTCTGGCGTCTGCATTGCTGTTTAACGGATGCCCACTGGCAGCCCATTCATTCAGTGAGGTCCCACATCTTGGGGGAGTCAGCAGGGAAGGAGACTTCTCACGGAACACTCAGTAGGATGGGTACATTAAGCATGACTAAAATGTAAGAAACCTTCTACACGAGTTTAGTTTAGTTTGGAGATACAGCGTGGAAACAGGCCCTTTGGCCCACCGACTTCATGCCGACCAACGATCCTCGCATACTAACACTATCACTAACCGACTTCATGCCGACCAACGATCCTTGCATACTAACACTATCCTACACACACAATTTAGTGATTTTTAGAGATACAGCACGGAAACAGGCCCTTCGGCCCACCGACTTCGTGCCGACCAGCGATTACCCCATAGACTAATACTACACACACTGGGGAGACTTTATATCTGTACCAAGCCAGTTACTCTACAAACCTGTAAGTCTTTGAAGTGTGGGTGGACACCAGAGCATCCTGGAGAAAACCCATGCAGTCACTGAGAGAAGGTACAAACTCCATATAGACAGGATCCGTAGTCAGGATCAAACTCAGGTTGCTATAAGGCAGCAATTCTACTGCTGCACCATCATGCCACCCTGTTTACAGGGATGTTGTACATGGATGACCTTATATTTATGATTATAATGAAGTTTTAATCTTGGCACCACGACAGTGCTTATGAATTTACTACTGCTGTGCAGTCTCTACCTGTTAGCTGTTGTGTTCACATATGGAAAATGCACTGACTTTAATGACATCAAATGTTTGACGACTGATATTCTCCTGTGGTTAGCAACGTCGAACTGGGATACATTTCATTCCCAGTTATTATTAAGCTATAGGCGTTCTGACGAGAATAAGATTTGTCATGAGGGAATGTTGAAATTTGTGGCGAGAGGAAAAACCAAAGATGAATGTGTTTAAAAGCAAGTAATTTCCAGTGCTTGAGAGTCTGCTGGGTCCCACTCATGAAGTGGCTGCTTACAGTAGCCAGGCCTGGAAACTATTGATTGCCCGGATCATTAAGCTTCACTGCGGAAGTTGTTGTAGTTGCAGCCTGTGGCTTAGAGGGTCTCAGACATGGCAAAGGCTAAAGGCATCCAGGCACTGGGTTTGGACTGGATGTGAGGTGTGTTTGCTCAGGTATGAAACGAAAACTTGAAATGACCACAACCAACCTGAGCCCAAGCCCCTGTCTTCCTCTTACATCCAACCTAACTTAACCCAGAGGCATCCTCACTTCAAATTGGAAAATTGCTTCCTGATCTTGAACGCTGTTCCCTGTCCAGTCCCTGACAGCGGCACTAAGGCCAACTTAATCAGATGTTCCTCCATTCTGGGTCAAGTTCTTAATACATTTAAAAGATACTTGGACTGGTTACATGGATAGGAGGTTTAAAGGGATGTGGGCCAAATGCAGGCAAATGGGACTAGATTAGATCTTGGTCGGCATGGATGAGTTGGGTCGAAGGGCCTGTGTCCATACTCTATGATTCTTTAACATTATGCAGTCCCCGATTGACTGTCCAACTAGTATGGATGACAGCAGTAGTGAAAATGATTTGGACAGAGTACAGATGTGTGCTGGCACAGAATAACCAATCTGATCCATCCCAACACTGTTTTGCTGGGACATAGATTGAGCCCAAACCCACACTCACGGTACGCTCCTGTTGAACTCGTATACACTTGCTTTAATGAATTACTAATTGCAACTGTAGTGGGAAAACAAGATTCAGTATTTTCAGAAACAATAATTATCTCAAACAGAAAATCTATAGGACTCAATATCTGAAATATTAAGGCCTTGTGGATTCGGTCTTGACCTCTGTATAATGGGATCATCCTTATGCTAAAAATAAACCAAATATATGTACACGGTTTATAATGCAGTTCAGACAATTCTTTACAGAAAATCTTGGTGGCAGTTCAATCAACTTGCCATAGTTTGAGATCAGACTTGAAATCCCCTCTGTTACTTCCTAAATAGCTTGAGTAAGAATTATCTAGCCATGATGTCTCAGTCATCATGAAACGTAATAAAGGCAACGTTGCATGTTTGCCTGATCACCAACTAACCTGAGGATGAAAGGTCTTCCTCCTGAAACATTATCTCCATTTTTCATCCCTAATATGCTGAGTGTTTCCAGAATTTTCAGTTTTTGTCTCAGATTTCCAGCATCTGCATTGTATTTTGTTTTCTGATTTTCTCCAATCGCTCCACCCTAGCCACCACTAGGGGGAGTCTCAGTCTGTGCAAGTACTTCTTGCATATTCCTGGTGCCGATACAAGTGCAATGGTCTCTTCAACAGGGCTTGATACAAACTGTATCAAGAGAACAAGGAGGATGCGGCATGGGGGAGCCACCGAGGGGGAGGGGGGAGAACAAAGGAGGATCTGGCGCGGGATACTTTGTAACTCTGTTGGCGCCCTTTATGTGCCGACTCTTGGCATACCTTTGATATGCAAAACGAGGAATTTCACTGTGACTTGTCACATGTGACAATAAAGAATTCATTCATTCATTCAGTGGCTAAACTATTTCAGTTGCTGGGAGATGGGAAAGGTCTCCAACATATCAGCAATTTCACTTTGTTTTTATGAATGAAATTCTCACTACCTGTTTTGATTTGGTTGGGAATTTTGACTTTGAGACTGAAAGCTATGGAGAAGTCGATAGGATGAAACGTCCCACACTGCTGTAGAATTATGTAATGGTCTTGGGAAATGAGAAACAGACTGAAAATAACCGCCAAAACCCAGACCAGAAGCCTAAAGGCCCATAAAATCTTCATCAGTCTGAAGAAGGGTCTCGACCCGAAACGTCATCAGTCTGAAGAAAGGACCCGCCCTGAAACGTCACCCATTTCTTCTCTCCAGAGATGCTGCCTGACCCGCTGAGTTACTCCAGCATGTTGTGTCTACCTAGACGCCCATGAAGTGTCATTTACAAGTTCATGGCCAGTTCCCTCTTGCCAAATGACTTAAGGCATCACAATTATTTAGTGTTATAAAGACTAAAACCAATTTGATGCATACTGAAACTATGAATGTGTTGAACGAGAGCGGATTTCAATAGTGGCAGATCCGAATGGTAGTGTGTTGCCCATCCGTCGTCTTTCAATACCCCTGAAATGTTGTGTCGACTTTATAGTAACCATTGTAGTTAGAATGGTCTACAGTGTGATGCGCTCCATGTAGATAATCTCGGGGTAGGAGTCAACGAGGAGGGAGAAAGAATAGCAAGCTTTTCGGCAAGGCATCATCGTCATTGAAGCACCTTGACAAAATAGATGGGGGGTTCGGTTTCACTGAATACTGCGGCTCAATCTGATGTCAAGCGCAACAAACAATGGGTAAAATGTTTGACCATCGGTAGGAGACCACTGTTTCCACCATTCATTCCATTCTCGGCTGGTCTGTTCTTCAGAATCGCTAAGTGCTGCCAGTGTAAAGGAACTCCCATGCTGCAATTCCTTAGATTCTGGCACTGTAAAATTAAACCAGTTTTGGTCAAAGTGACAGAATTTATTTGCCCTAGGTACAGAATGACATTATAACACCAGCTCTCTCTCTATGGGCACAGAGTCTGAATGGATTTAAGACAAAAATAATTCCTCAGATGTGGTTGCTGCTGGCAAGAGCAGCATTTATTGTCCACCTCCATTTGCTGTTTACATGGTGAAAATGAGTCACTTGCCTCAAACTGTTGTAATCCATGTATACAGGGTGATTCGAGAACATTATTGAGATGGAGAGTTGCTGTATTTTGACTCGGTAAACATGAAGGAACTTCAGAAATACATATCCAGATTGTATATCCAGATATGCATCCAGTGTGATGGTTTTCCCTTACTGCTGGTCATGTTTTCTTTAGTGCTAGAGGATGTGGAGTTGGAAGGTGCAATCAAAGAAGCAAGGTTTCCTCTGTCAGAAAGTAATACTTTCCACGCTGTACGAGATCCGTGCCCTGAAGAACAAGACATTTCCCATATGTGGGATAAAACACTTAACTCATTTTATGCACTTTGTTCATTCATGAGTCACTGTACATTAGGAGATCGTCACCTGTGGTGTGTGTTTCATAATGGCCGCTCCCCCTGAGAGATTGGTGCCCTGCCCATCTAAAGCTCTGAAGGGCCCAGCGGCTCCAGTTTCCGTGACAAAGCACTTAGAATTTTATCAAATTTCTCATATCTATCATTGCGAGCAACTTCAGTTGCGTTAGCTCCCCAGAACAATTTCAGAGCAAATTCTGTCTTGAAGGCCTCCGACAATTCTTCTATAACATGAAAATCTGGAAAAGAAAGAATGCCCATTAGCTGAAGTAGTGTTGTTAGGAGGAGAACCAGAATGTAATCAAATATGTTCTTGGATTTAAGTTGACAAAAACACTTCTCTATGAAATAACTTTGAAATCTTGGTGCTCAACTATTTCCAATTTCTTGCTAATCATAAGGAATAGGAGAATTAACCCATTCGGCCCATCAAGTCTACGCCGCCATTCAATCATGGCTGATCTATCTCTTTTGCCTAACGCCATTCTTCTGCCTTCTCCCGCTAACCACTGACACCTGTACTATTCAAGAATGGTTCAGTACACTTTATTCCATCATTGGCTGTTGTGCCTTCAGCTACAACGCTTAAACATACTAAGCTTCCCAACTTTTTCTTAATGCTTCCAATGTAAAATCTCTCTCCAACTAGGCTTTTATTCATACAGTATGTATGAAGTTATGGTAGGTAGTTGAGGCCAGTTCGTTGGCTATATTTAAGAGGGAGTTAGATGTGGCCCTTGTGGCTAATGGGATCAGGGGGTATGGAGAGAAGGCAGGTACAGGATACTGAGTTGGATGATCAGCCATGATCATATTGAATGGCGGTGCAGGCTCGAAGGGCCGAATGGCCTACTCCTGCACCTATTTTCTATGTTTCTATTTGCTGTCAAATTTAACTTTGTAATGCTCCCAGCCAATTGACCATTTTAATGACATTATGTAAACTCAAATTCTTAATTTTGTGACCAAGATGGGGATTCCAATAAGCTTTTCTTTTTCCAATTTACTGCCTTTAGGGGCTGTCCCACTTGGGCGACCTAATCTGTGAGTTTAGAAGAGTGTCTTCGACCTTCAAACTCGCAGCATGGTCGACACGTGGTCCTAGGAGGTCCTATGAGGTCACCGGTGGGTAAAATGCCCGCTAAACTTTATTAAACTTCTTAAAAGTGTCTCGACTCCTCCGCCCCCTTCTCTCTCCCCCCCCCCCCCCCCCCCCCAAACGTGCTCTCTAAAGGACTTACCGTACACTGTGGCAGCCGTTTACCTTCCCTTTCATTGCGCAGCCAGCGCTCCCCCGCTTTCCCTTTGGTGTGTGTGTGTGTGTGTGTGTGTGTGTGTGTGTGTGTGTGTGTGTGTGTGTGTGTGTGTGTGTGTGTGTGCCCTCACACTTGAAGGTCGAAGACACTCTTCTTAATTCGCGGATTAGGTCGCCCAAGTGGGACGGCCCCTTTTCTTTCCTGAAGATAGTTACTAACGTTCCATTTTATGAAGTTGCTCAAACTCCATTTACAGATTCAAACAAAAGAGGGTTCTGAATGAACACACAATACCATATTGTTTAATCTTCTCGAACAGAGATGCACCTTCAGTAGGATTTACTTTGTGGTGATGAAGCAAGAATCTCGGCTTATTTGTTTTATTGCTCCTTTCAACTCGGGGACAATGAGTCGAACCTCAGTGCCTGTGGCTCAATCCAGCTGAGCTGAAGTAGTTAAACTCAGAGCAGGAACTACACTGAGTATTCTTTAGAACCTTATTCAGTCCCATGCTGTGCAGGGACAACACAAACGAGCCTCGGCAAATGGGTCAGGTTTCTGTTTTCATCCCCGGCTTAGTTACAAAACTACTATCTGGTCGAACATCCTGACATGGCCTCGATGTGATACCTGGGAGAGCTTAAATTAGGACAATCTCTCAAAGCGCTGCGATCCGTAGTTTCCAAGCAGTGCTGTCTTGGATAAGTATGATTAAAGGCAACTTGTCCACAGTTATGGGCCTGTCGCACTTGGCGATTTTTTAGGCAACTGCCGGTGACTGTCATAGTCGTAGCAGGTCGCCAAAAAAAAGGCGACAACCTACGTCATCCTGGCGACAACATACGACAGCCTATGTCAGTAGAAGTCAAGCTACGCTCATTGGCGTCAAACCCACTGTCGGCAAAAGATTTTCAACATGTTGAAAATTTAGCGGTGACCAGAAAGACGCTATGATTTTTTGCGCGACTGAGGAGACGACTCCCAGCGACCGTGTGGCGACAAACTAGTCGCCTGTAGTTGCCTAAAAAATTGCCTAAGTGGGACAGGCCCATTAGGGGCATCAGGATGAGTGTTGGTGGGAGAGATGGGTGGGCACAGGACTTGTGCCTCTCCACTCTCATTTTGACCTAAAATTGACACATGACAGAAATGCAGTTGTGCCCACGTTTTGGTTCCTAATTCTTATGAGAGAGGATGCAGATGACAAGATTTCACACGGATTTCGCATTTTGAAAAGGGATTTTGAAATTGAACTGCACATTTGAAGAATGAATTTGAACTGCACAAAGCAGTCCATGACTGGATTATTTGCTTTGTGACAACTCTGGGTTGCCGAATGAGAAGGAGTACATATGGGAGGGAGAATGAGAAAGAGGACGAGACAAATTGAAAGCGAAAGCATGAGGTGTGGAAGTGAGAAAGAGATTGGCAGAAAGAGTGACCCGAGAGCCTTCATGTTGTGCGTCTGCTGTAGGTTTGAACATTTTTACTTCCAGGCCGCTGTTTGCAGTCGGCGAGGTAGCTGAGCATTCACAGGACCCTCTGAAATCTGAAACACATCAACCCCAGTTCCAGCCTCACAGGAAAGCCTCTTGACCCAATGTGACACTCTCACTTCCTCTGCTATATCCCTGTGTTATGAACGCTGGCCGTGACGGGCAATCCCCAGAGATTCATCAGATGGGATAAGACAGAGGGCGCATTGTAATGTGTAGGAAGGAACTGCAGATGTTGGTTTTAACACAAGATAGACGCAAAATGCTGGAGTAACTCAGCGGGACAGGCAGCATCTCTGAAGAGAAGGAACGGGTGACCTTTCGGGTCGAGACCATTCTTCAGTCTGAAGAAGGGTCTCGACCTTAAAACGTCACCCATTCCTTTGTTCATGGGCGCATTGTAATGTTTGGTTCCCATCAGGCTCATACAGCCCATAATATACTGTATGGGAGATTGTGTCTGAGTGATTGTTGTTTCATGAAGGTTCAGCCATGCAAACAATTGCTTGTCATTTTTTAAAGTATTTTCCTAAATATGTAAAATGCATGTAACCAAAGCAATTTCAATCTATGTCAACTCCTTCATCCTTAACAACTTTGGAAGGTTTTTTAACTTTGGACCTTCTGGGCCTGTCCCACTTAGACGATTTTTTAGGCAACTACAGGCGACTAGTTTGTCGCCACATGTTCGCCGGTGGTTGCCGGGCGTAGTCCCCTCAGTTGCGCAAAATGTTGTTGCGTTTTTCTGGTCGCCGCTAAATTTTCAACATGTAAAACTCTCTCCCTCCAGTTCTTCCTTTAGTGTTAACCCCCTTTGACCAAGCTTTTGGTCATGTGTAATATCTTTCTACATGAGCCACTATTGAATTTTGGTAACCCACCTGTGAAACATGTTATCATATTATAGCCCTTGGAAGCTGCTAGCACTTTATACTATATATAATAACACTTTGAATGTATGAGTGGTCAGTTTGCAGATGATATGAATTCTAGTGTTGTTGATAGTGTAGAGAATAGTGTGGTACGCTGAGAAATTGTTTGTGTTGCTAAGAAATAGATCTATCTCAATGCTTAATTCCAAAGTTTCATATTGCTTCAGTTAGGCATTCTCAAGGGCTTGTGTGAGAAAATAAACCAAAAAGCTATGAGTCTATGGGCTCAATGGCAAATTGGTAAATTTGATCCAAAATTGGCTTTGTAATATAGAGTGATGGAAGATTTTTGTAATTGATGCTTGTAATACTATATGTTCTCCCAGGATTTCCTAAGGAACATAACAGCAAGGAGGTTATGGTACAAGTTTATAAAATATTAGAATATGGACACAAAAAGCTGGAGTAGCTCAGCGGGACAGGCAGCATATCTGGAGAGAAGGAATGGGTGACGTTTCGGGTCAAGACGCTTCTTCAGGCTTTGACTTTGACATCGGGAGGAGAATGGGGAGTGCAGGGGAGAGATTAGACTTTGCCTTCAATTACAGTGAGGAGGAGATTCACTGTGATGGATGTTAGTGTAAATTGTGTTGTGTCTTGGTTCTTTTCTTGTTGTATAACTGCAGAAACCAAATTTCGTTTGAACTTCAATGAGGTTCAAATGACAACAAATAAATTGTATTGTATATAATATAACAATGACTAATATAAAATATTAGTTAGGCAACAGCTGAAGTACTGTGCACATTTCTGATCACCACCTTATGAGAAGATGTTGCCGAGATATATAGTCTCTCCTCCTGACTGCTTTTCAGCTGTGTTGGCTGTCTTTGCTTTCTTTGGACTGGAGGAGGCTGAGGAGGTCACCTGATAGTGTACAAAATTATTAGGGAAGGGATGGCATGGTGGCGCAGCAGTAGAGTTCCTGCCTTACAGAGCCAGAGACCCGGGTTTGATCCCGTCTATGGATGCAGTCTGAGCAGTTTAATACGTTCTCCCTGTCACCTGCGTGGGTTTTGTCTGGTGCTTCTAGAATCACCAAGGC
Organism: Raja brachyura; assembly: GCA_963514005.1. The sequence goes on from OY740816.1 coordinate 18,362,560, forward strand.
ATAGAAGGCGACAATGCTACTGCTGCTAAACTGGGCCAGTACAGTTGGGTACTTCATGCGTGGGCTGAAGCTGGGCTTGTTTCTGTGGTGTATGGCCATGATTACATTCCATAACATCCAACCAGTATTAGTTCAGAATAAATAACTCTTCAAAACATTGCTACGGTATCTTTCATATCCAGCTGAAAGAGTGGAGAGGGGCCTTGCTTTAATGTTTAATCTGGAAGATTGTATCTCTGTATACAACATTCCTTCAGTATTCCATCGGGACTGTCAGTTAGGATCTAGATGGACCTTGAACCCTCGACTTTCTGGCAGTGGCAAGAATACTACTTACAGAGGCACAGCTGAGACACCAGACCTGGGATCAATCCTGGGACTGAAAGGAAACACTGGATTTAACTTTAATCGTGTTAGATAGTATACCATGGGAAGAGGAACCTACCTTTCAGTTTGGCTTCAGCGTTGGCCCTGTATGTTGCGATGTTCATTGTCACAACGCGAGCTGCTTCCAGCATATTTAACAAGAATCCGCACTCCAAGTCAATGTTATCCCAGGTTTCCATAAAATCAGACACGGATTGGGTCTCCATTAGCCTGATAATAGGCAAAATGTGCGGAATGGTCGTACTTTGCAGAGGAAGCTCGCCTGTGTTGAAAAATAACATATCTTTGGAATTTTTCACGTCAAAATCACTTTAATTTGTATAACATAATTGATGTAATCACAATGTCTCACATTATTGGAGTGAGGTGGAGGCAGACACGGGAGTGGCGCTTAAGAAGCTTTTAGATCGGCACATGGATGTGCAAGAAATGGAGGAATATGGATCATGCTCAAGCAAATGAGATTAGTTGATCATGTTCGGCATGCACATTGTGAGTCGATGGAACCGGTCCTCGGATGTAATTTTTTTCTTCTAGGAGTATTACCAAACAGATCCTTTCCCTCAGAATACCCTCTAGTAATTTTCCAACTACACATGTTAAGTTCACTGGCACATAGTTCCCAGCATTTTCCCTACAGCCCCTTCTTAAATAAAGGAAAAACAATTCCACCCTCCAGTCTTCTGGCACCTCTCCTGTATTTATAGACGACTCGTCAATTTCAACCAGGGCTCCAGCAATTGCGTCTCTCTTTTCCCCACAATGCCCACAGATCTATATAATCAGGGCCTGGAGATTTGTCTACCTTCATAGACGATAGTACCTTCAGCACCTCTTCGACCATAACACCAACTGCTCTCAAGACACTTCCATTAACTTCCCCAAGTTCCTCCGTCCTCCTGTCTTTCTCCTCGGTAAATACGGAGGGGAAATACTCATTGATGACTTTGCCCTTGTCCTGTGGCTCCAAACAGAGGTGACCGCTTTGATTCATGTTGGGTCCCACTCTCTCTCTAGTTACCTTATTCCCCCTTATGTATTTATAAAGTTGTATAGGAAGTTTTTTTTCACACAGAAATTGGTAGATGCCTGGAAGGCACTGCCAGGGATGGTGTTGGAAGCAGATATGAAATTGGTGTTTCAGAAGCACATGAATCTGGATGGGAATGGATCATGTGTGGGCAGAAGGGATTAGTTTAATTTCACATCATGTACAACACAAACATAGTGGGCTGAAGGGCCTGTTCCTATGCTGTATTGTTCTGCGTTCTATGAATCCTAGATCTCCATGTCTCTTCACACCATTCAGTAACAGACTGTACCTTATTCTTTGTTTTGTCGTGCATGACTATCCGACTCGAAGTTACTGAAAGCGTTAAATAATGTGCTTGCCATAGGAATGCACATGATTTCTTCTCATTTGTACCAATTATCCAAACTGATAAGATTTGTTCAGTTAATCACAAGACCTAGTTAACTACTACAGATACCAGTCCTTTCAGCTGCAGGGTTTACTGCTCAGCAGATACATAGAATTACAGAAGTGTATGAATACTGAGGCCTACCAAGGCCTCTGTATGCTTGAAGATAACTTAAAAAAAAACACCTTTGTTAATTTTTTGGGTGGATATTTTGTTCTGAAAATGCTAACTTAAATCTGCCATCATCTGGTCAAAGGCCCACATCACCGATTAATAATTTCTAGAAAATGTATAGTGTGGGAAGGAACTGCAGATGCTGGTTTAAACCAAAGATAGACACAAAATGCGGGAGTAACTCAGCAGGACTGGCGATGTTTCGGGTCGAGACCCTGATCAGTCTGTTCAGACCTTCTTCAGTCTGAAGAGGGGTCGATTGCCAAACACGTCACCCATTTCTTCTCTCCAGAGACGTTGCCTGCCCTGCTGAGTTACTCCACCATTTTGTGTCTATATATGGCATAAACCAGTTCCTTCCTACACACAGGGTCCCTTCTTCAGACTGTGTCCCGCTGAGTTACTCCAGCATTTTGTGTCCATCTTTTAGAAAATGTATACCTACTTTTTCCCTCATTCAAGGATTTGAAGAAAGGTTTGAGTTCCTTTTCGAACTTGATGGCACTCTCTGTGTAATTTCTGCGCAGAGTCCTCCACGTATGCTCTAGACGCACAATCTGGAAGGGGAAGAAAAAAAACTTACATCAACAGTGGGATTTTTCTAACTCCTCGTTACTCTATTTCTGGAGTTGAACAATTTACAATCAACAGTGTGGAGGATTAGTTCCCAGGTTTTCATGTGGTTGACATGGCCATTTGAAAGGCTGCCAGCATAAGAGGCCAGCATAGATTAACTACCCTTCTACCCTTCTCAGCCATCCGCAGACACAGCAGAGTTGTAAATGGCCAGAAGTGGTTTTACGGGGAAACTCTGAATCATGTAACTATCTTTAACTCACTACATTATGTGGAGAGATTATTGTGGGAGAAGTTGTTAAATTCCTGCTAAATAGTTGTATTTGGAGATTTTATTTTGAATCATTTCTACTTTCTATGAATTCTTTCCCAACCTCCAAATGACACATTAGTACATTTTTAACATTACAATGCCTTTACTTCATTTGTTCAGGATGTGAGTGTCACTGCCAAAACTACCATTTATTGTCGACCCATAAATGCTTTTGAACTGAGTGCTGTACTAGATCATTGCGGAGTTGGCCACATTTTGACCAGTCTGAGTAAGGATGACTTTCTCCCATAAAGGGCTTTTAAAAATTCTGTCATTCTTGTGGTCATGATCATAAATTCCAATTTAAGAAAAAAATCCAGTTCTTCAGCTGAAATGTAAATTCCACAGCAGTCACTGTGGGATTTGAATTCATATCTCTGGATTGTTAATCTGGGTCTCTGGATTACTGGTCGACTGTCTGAATACAGTAATGTCATGGAACAAAATTTATAATTACCCCCACCCATTAGTTTGGAGTTGGAGGTGGAGAAGGAATTCAAAGGGAAGGAAATGTTGCTTGAATTGTTCACAGCCTTGATCAAATACCATCAGTTTTTTGCGTATGGCACTTCAAAGAAGATATAGGACTAAGAGGGATTGCAGTGTCGGGTCACAGAATGAAACTGTTCGGACTGTTATGTGATTGGAAATGGGTTGTTTAATTTTATGTAATACTGTCTGGTGTTCCTTTAAACTTGGAAGACTGTAGGAAATCATATCTCGATCAACCCTCAATCTTCTAAACAAATGAATGCAAGCAAATGTTACACAGCCTATGCTCAAATTCTATCACAACCAACTTGCATCCCAAGCATGTACTTTTTCACTTATTAGGGCTTGTTTTGACATTGTTTAAAATGTTTAAGAGATTTGAAAGGGTGAATAGAGATAAGATAATTTAGCCTGGTGGGGAAATCTAAAACAGTCTTAAAATGGAAGCTTGATTGTATAAGAGTGAAATCAAAAAACATTTTGTCACACAGAGTAGTAGCAACTGGCACTACCTCTCCCAAAGGACAGTGTACAATGAACCAACTGTTGCTTTTATGACCAAGATTGATAAATTATTGTTCATAAGGTTACTGAGAAATCCGCAGCTAAAATGAGAATCTTGGAACAGGCTTGGGTTGAATAGTCTTTTATTCTGAATAATCCTAGAGTCACCAGCAGACTATGATGGTTTGATATCTGGTCTGCAATAAGATAGCTGATCTTGCCAGTTAAAAAAAAAAATGGGACCTCCATCTGACCTTTGCAATCCTATATATACCAGGCATGGGAAAACCTTTTAAAAATGTGCACTGATTATAATCATTGTTTTCTGTACAGCATGTGAATATCAGATATGGGCAACTTTATTGCCCTCTAAATTCAAGTGCCTCCTGAGCCTGCCCAGAGTGTATTCCCAAGCACAAAATACATTCAGAACTAATGATTATGAAATGGACAGCAGTCATCAAAAATCAAAATCAAATTTTAAAAAATTGTTGAAATTGTTTCTGAAAATGATCACCTTTCAATTGTTGATGTGTATGTGCAGGACATTGCTCACGTTGTAGTATAATAGACTACAGGTTTATTCTGTTACCTTTGCGCAGTTATGCCCCTGTCCCACTTAGGGAACTTGAACGGAAACCTCTGGAGACTTTGCGCCCCACCCAAGGTTTCCGTGCGGTTCCCGGAGGTTTTAGTCAGTCTCCCTAATGGTCGAAAGTGGTTTCCGCTTCTATCTTCCGCCGATTATTTAAAAAAATTCAAAACCAGCCGCGACTAGGTTGGGTTGCCGTTTTAAAAATCGGTAATTTTTTAGTTGAAGCCGGTTGTGATGCTAGTTGAAGGTGGTTGCCGGAGGTTGTAGGTAGTGGAAGATAAGACCTCCCTGGTGGACTAAAACTGGGTGAAAAAAAGGTGTTGCCTTCCACTACCTGCAACCTCCTTCAACTGGCATCGCAACTGGCTTCGACTAAAAAATTACCGATTTTTAAAACGGAAACCTATTTTTAGTCGCGGCCGGTTTTGAATTTTTTGAAATAATCCCCGGAACATAGAAGAAGCGGAAACCACTTTCAACCATTACGGAGACTGACAAAAACCTCCGGGAACCGCAAGGAAACCTTGGGTGGGGCGCAAAGTCTACAGAGGTTTCCATTCAGTTTCCTAAGTTGGACAGGGGCATAACATTACTAAAGTCCACCAGGTATTTAACAGGCACACAGAATCATATTGGAGTTAAGCAAGGCAGAGACAATTGATTTTATTATGATGCTGGTGCTGGATCATTGGAAGAACTGTGAAATTAGACTCACTCCCTTCCCGTTTTTCCACAGCCCAGCAAATTTCTTCCCTCTAAGTATTCATCCAATTCCCCTCTGAAAGTTACAAATGCAACTTCTTTCACTGCCCTTTCAGCCAGTGATTTCTGATTTTTTGCTGCCTGTGGAAGCCTGTCTTCACTGCTTTCTAGCTTCTTGCTCAATTACTTTAAAATAAATTAAAAGAGCCTCAGCCAAATTTGCACTTGGGGGACTGCTACAAATGCAGTAGATCGAATTCCATATCATTAAATCACCTTGACTTACAAATAATGAAACAATCTAAACCCAACAGAGTTCAGGAACTTGAAAATAGCAACAGAATTAGATGAGGAGAAAATAATATTTTTTTTGCAATTAATTGTTATGATTGCAATGAGTTGCTGAAAAAGGGTGGTGACAGCAGATTCAAATAGGACGTGCATACACATGAGAAGGAAAAATGTTCAGGATTAGGGGAAAAAGTAGGACAGGGAAGCTAATTAGATCATGATTAGGCACAGTGGGGAGTATGGCCTCATTCTGTGAAATGTAAAACTCTAGTCGTTCAATTTTTAACTTTGCTGAACATATGAAGGGTGCAGATTATGCTCTGCTGTGATTCTCATGTCCTTGGAGGAGTTAGAATTGAAAAGAGACCAACAGCAACCCAAGAGGTGGGAAAAGAGAATGTAAAAACACAGGTACCCATCCAAGTACCTGAGGCAGCTCCAATGCTTTCATCACTGCTGATAGTGCAAAAAGATCTCCCATGGAATCTTTCAGCTCAACTGCAACTTGGACAACTTTATGCAGTACTGCAGATCTTTGTCCAACGCTTCCTGTGCAACCTAGGATGTCCACAGCAATACCCAGTGCTATTAAATGATGCCTGAATAAAAACAATAGGCGAAGGTCAATAACAATATTTTCATCAATTATAGGAGCAGAATTAGGCCATTCGGTCCATCAAGTCTCCTCCACCATTCCCTCTTAACCCCATTCCCCTGCCTTCTCCCCATAACCCCTGATACCTGAACTAATCAAGAATCTATCAATCTCTGACTTAAAAATATCCATTGACTTGGCCTCCACAGCCTTAAGGGCCTGTCCCACTTTCACAACCTAATTCACGACCTCTGCGGAGTTTGCCCTTGACTCATACTCGCAGCAGGATGGTCACGAGGTCATAGGAGGTTGAAGGAGGTCGTGGGTAGGTTGTGATGCTAGTCGTAGATACTCGTGGCATAAAGTAGGTCGGGGCGTTTTTCTAGCCTGATGAAAAATGTCCATGAGTAAAAAAGGTCGTGAATTGGGTCGTGAAAGTGGTAGGCCCTGTATATGGCTTCAAATTGCACTGATTCACCACCCTCTGACTAAAGAAATTCCTCCTCATCTCCCTTCGATAGGTACGTCCTTTTATTCTGAGGCTCTGGCCTCTGTTCATAGACTCTTCCCACTTGTACAAACATCCTCTCCACATCCACTTTATCCAGGATTGTATCTATATCTTGTGGTAAGATATCTATGGACAAAAAGTAATTAACCTGCAATAATCTCAGCGGATGTGGTCTGACCTGCTGCTTTTGGTTTCTGTTTGTTTTATAAAACAGTCATAGTTCCTTTATCAATTGTCCACAACAGACACTCGGAACTATTAGAATCTGTATCTGATGTTACCTAGTGCTATGCAAAAGCAGTTTGCACCTCTTTATTATTTATGTTGGTTTGCTTATATATTACCTATCCAAGAGGTCCATCCTCAGCTGGTGTCCATGAGGCAAAGTAATCAGATCAAGTCCTGAGCTCACGCCCATCATCTTCTTCTGTTCTGCGGACACATTGATGATGCGAGCCACCTACAAGACCAAAGCACATGAAGAAACAAGGAACTGCAGATGCTGGCTTACAAAAGAAGACACAAAGTGCTAGACTAACTCAGTGGGTCAGGCACCATCTCTGGATATAATGAGTCCCAATCCGAAACTTCACCTATCAATGTTCTTCAGAAATGCTGCCTGACCCGCTGAGTTACGTCGGTACTTTGTGTATTCCAAAGCACATGAATCTTACTGTGAGATTAAAATAATGTGCTGCTCCTACTCCTACTTTCTTTCCAAAGGAGTCTTCAGTTTCTGGTGTAATGGCTTACCTATTCTGCAAGTAACCGCACGCGAAAATTCAACATTTACATTGAAGTCCAGATTCAAATAACAAATGTTTGTGGACACTAAGATTTTCCTCAGAGTAGTCTATAACAACAGGAATCGAATATCGGAGCAAATATGTCCTTCTGCAGTTGTACAGAGCCCTAGTGAGACCACACCTGGAGTATTGTGTGCAGTTTTGGTCCCCTAATTTGAGGAAGGACATTCTTGTTATTGAGGGAGTGCAGCGTAGGTTTACAAGGTTAATTCCCAGGATGGCGGGACTGTCATATGCTGAGAGAATGGAGCATCTGGACTTGTACACTCTGGACTTTAGAAGGATGAGAGGAGATCTCATTGAAACATATAAGATTGTTAAGGGCTTGGACACGCTAGAGGCTGGAAATATGTTCCCGATGTTGCGGGGAATCCAGAACCAGGGGCCACAGTTTAAGAATAAGGAGTAAGCCATTTAGAACAGAGACGAGGAAACACTTTTTCTCACAGAGTGTTGTGAGTCTGTGGAATTTTCTGCCTCAGAGGGCGGTGGAGGCAGGTTCTCTGGATGCTTTCAAGAGAGAGCTAGATAGGGCTTTTAAAAATAGCAGAGTTAGGCGATATGGGGAGAAGGCTGGAAAGGGGTACTGATTGGGGATGATCAGTCATGATCACATTGAATGGCGGTGCTGGCTCGAAGGGCCGAATGGCCTACTCCTGCACCAATTGTCTATTGTCTATTGTGTTCAGATCACAAGTCATTGTGCAGATGTAGCAAGCAATTGAAAAGGCAAACTGTACATTAGCTTTATTGCAAAATGATTGGAAAAAAAGGATGGAAGTCTCATTATAACTGAGACTGCACCTGGGGTATAATTTAGGTCTCTTTACCCAAGAAAGAATGTATTTGCCACTGAGAGAGTGAAATGAGAATTCACCAGAGGGGTTTCCGATTTAGAGGGTTTGCAGTGTGAGCCGAGATGGAGTAGACTGGGATTGTGTTAATCCGAGTACAGAAAAATAAGAAATCCCATCATAACTCACCATTCTTCAAGGATTTGACAAGCTTTCTGCAGGGCAGATTTTTCCCCGAGCTGTGCAGGACAAGTGGCACAGTTTTAAAATAAAGGGTAGGCCATTTAGGACTGAGGTGAGGTGGGAGTTTTCTTCGCCTTTGAGGTTCTCTCACACAGAGGGACGTGGAGGATCAGTCACTGTGTTCATTCAAGACATTAATCTACAGATTTCTGAACTTTAGGGGACAGTAGTGGAGAATGGCACGAAAATGTCAGAGGAAATGACTGTAGTGGAAAATGGGTAGAATATCAACTATAATCTTAATGAGTAGTGGTGAAGGCTTGTGGGCTGTTTGGTTTATTCCTGCTCATATTTATTTAGTTTTTATTCACTAGCGGTATACAAGATCAACACTGGTTTAGATTGGGTAAATAGAGAGAAGCTGTCTTCAGGGACCGGAAACAAATTGAAAGTTCTGGGCAAATGTTCAAGGGGAAATATGTTTTTTTTGTGGAACAGGCAGTTGTGACTGGAAGAAACTTGCACATGTGGGGTCGTAAAACAAAGTCAATTAGGGTTATTTTACAAAGGCGATTGGATAGTTGATTAAAATAAATTTGAAGGCCAGGGGGATGGGACTGGTTGGATTGCTAGCACAAACTCAAGGAGCTGAATGGCCTACTGTTGTAATGGGGGTGGTGCAGAGTTAGTAGTAGAACTAAACGTAAACTGTAAACTGCATCTGTAAACTGCATCTAGTGTGCAAATGAGTGGTGGGGGGACGATCTGATGGGAATACGGGGAGAATAAAATGGGTTAAGGGTACGATTTGCGTAAAAATGGGTGTTGCAAATGAGCTGAGGGGCCGGTTTTAATGTTGTATCTGGATGGTGCTGTCTCTACATACTTTTCTAGAACGTAACCATTTTCTGTTTGACAGGTAATCCTGATTTAATTATTGGATTTATTATATTTATGGCCTCTAGTTCAAGTCTATGCCTGCAGACAGACCAAAACAGATTTCATCAAGAAGTTATATTTATGGCCTTCTGAAAACAGCATCTAAATCTTAGGAGCTCTGTTCTGTCATGGTAAATTATCCCTTTGTGTAGGTGAGTGATAAGGATAAAAGTAAAGGAGGATTGATGGGGGAGCCATGGTGAGACAGTTCCAGTGGAAACAATGGGGAATGGCCTTCTGCTACTCTGCATGGTCCCAATGGGCCAAATGGCCTCCTGTGGCACTTCCTGCTGCTTTCTCTACTAGACGTTTAAAAGCTGAGCCAGTTATTTACCGTTTACCTATTCAAATAAATCACTTAAAGGTGAAAGTAAAGCAAAATAAATCTAAGAGCAGGACATATAATAAACAGGCTGATCACGAACACTTATGTACCTGACAATCCTCTTTCAAAATATGCTGTGCAATAGTCTTTGCATCATTTTCATGAAATATTTCTTTGAGACGCTTAAGCACATTCGGATCTAGAGATCTGTTGTCAAAGGGAAGCAAGATTGATGCAAAGGTGTCAAGTTTAAATGAGCTCGTAGTCTCCAGCTCTGGCTGAGTGAATGACCAGTCATCATCCTGCACAATTTCTTCCTGGAATGTCTTCATGGAAATTGTGTTTATATCTAAATCCAGAAGGCAAAAATTGGTGTCTGTCATGCGGGTTCTGACCTGCGATCGTTCTGCAACTCGTAATCTCTCCACATGACTCTTTGGCGGTGAGGGTTTCTGACTACGTATTTGTCTATTGGGCACCAGCTCACAATAGACATTTCCATCCAAGTTTGGATCGTGTGCAGTGTCTGCAACCACGATAGATGGAGCTCTGAATGGCTTTGGAGGTGCCTTGGAGTGCAACTGTCCTTCAGAACCTCTTGATCCAATACTGGACTGGGAACCAAGGCGCCTTAAGCCCGCTTTCGGGTTGATTAATGGATCACTCCCTGCTCTATACATTACGGATGTAGAACGAATGAGTTTCTGCATCCCATTTGCTTGAATGAGGTCCCTGTGTCCTGTGGCAGAGAAACACAAGTGTTAATATAAATGGTGAATTATGTTAATCTCATCATGTACTCACCCTTTCTTTTTCATACGGTCCCCCTTCAGCCTCCTGGGGTCTAATATAAAACAATCCTAGCCTATTCAATCTCTCCTTCTAACTATAGACCTCCATTTTGGATAACATTCCCGGTAAATTTTATTTGCATTCTTTCAGATGCGACCAGAACTGCGAGCAATATTACGAGTGTGGACTAGCCAATACCTTGTATCGCTGTTAGACATAAAAAGCTGGAGTAATTCAGCGGGACAGGCAGCATCTCTGGAGAGAAGGAATGGGTGACGTTTCGGGTCGGGACCCTTCTTCAGACTGTATCTTGCATCACTGTAATATGATGTCCCAACTCTTATAGTCGATACCCCTGCCCATGAAGGCAAGCAAACTAAATTGTGATTTATGCTATCTTATCCACCTCTTTTGCCATTTTCAGAAAATATGAATTTGCAATCCAAACTCCCTCTGTGCATCGTCATTTCTAGGTTTCCTGTTGTATATCAACCAGTAGTAGTCGAGGCAAAATGCATTATCTTACACTGTCTGGCTCATGTTCCATCTGCCAAATTTGGCCCAACTTTTCAGCTAATCTACGTCTCTCTGCACCTTTCTGCAAACATCCTCGCCATCTACAAGTCCACCAATCTTTGTGTCATCAGCAAACTTAAGGGCCTGTCACACTAGCGCGCGATTAGACGCGACAAGCGCGACCTACCGTGGTCGCTTTAGTCGTCCGGCCTCGCGTGACCCTGTCCCACTGCGATCGCCGGAGTCTCGTGGAGTTGCGCGGACTCGTGTGGAGCTGGTGTCGACATCGCGCGTAGTGTCCAAAAACCGACACTGCTTAAAAATTACGCGCGGCAAAATCCTGTCGCGCGGAACGTGATGACGTTTTGACGTTGTGCGTCTTCAGCGTGGCGTTGCGTGATGACGTCACTGCCCGACGTCGTGCAACGCGCATGCTCATGCGCATCGTCACGTGATGAAAAATAACGTCCTTCCTTCGGACGTCGCGCGTGTAATCGCGCGCTAGTGGGACAGGCCCTTCACTCGCACCGGGATCGCCTGACCCCCACGCGACCCCCGCGTCCGAATTTGTCGCGCTTGTCGCGTCTAATCGCGCGCTAGTGTGACAGGCCCTTTACTTATCAGACGACAGACATTCTTGTGCACCTTACGTATGACTAACAACAAAGATCAAATGACATTGAATAAATATTGATTGATATTGATTGATTGATTGAAGTCCCAGCACTAGTACACCATTGTTACAGACTTACGATCAGAAAAATAACCCTTCACCACTTCCCTCTATTCCCACCACCAAACCAATCTTTGATCCAGGGTTACACAAAAGGCTGGAGAAACTCAGCGGGTGCAGCAGCATCTAAGGAGCGAAGGAAATAGGCGACGTTTCGGGTCGAGACCCTTCTCGACCGGAAACGTCGCCTATCTCCTTCGCTCCTTAGATGCTGCTGCACCCGCTGAGTTTCTCCAGCTTTTTGTGTAACCCTCGATTCTCCAGCATCTGCAGTTCCTTCTTTAACAATCTTTGATCCAGTTTGCCAAACACCTTGAACTAACTTTCTCAACAAGCCTATCATGTGGGAACTTGTCAAAGAGCTTAAATGAAAAGGCAACTGAGAACAACAGCACTTAACAGCTTGTTAAACTGATGAAAATCCCCCATCGAATACAGTCATAACTTTTACCTGCTTCACCCATTTATAACCACATCTGTCTTACACTAACCACAAAGATAGGCAACATGATTATAAAAGGATAAGGAAAGTTAGAAGGCAGCCATCAGCCATTTGAAGCCATGCTGGCTCCATGAATGAACTACCCAATTAGTTGCATTCTCACAATCCTGCCCCATATGTAGTAATTATTTTCCCCTTCAAATATTCATCCAATTTCCTTGTGAAGCTCAGTAATGCCTCTGCTTCCACTGTCATTTCAGAGGTCAAAGGTATTTAATGCAGAAAAATGTTTGCCTCGAATCTCTTGTCCTTCTTTCCCAAACATCTTAAGCATGAATCCTCAGGTCATCCCTCTTCTTTACTACCACCTGGATGTGCACCCATTTCTCCCCTCCCCTTCCACCTACATTCCTTCCTCTAGCTTGACAACACGCAACTCTTCACGAAGGGTCTCGACCCGAAACGTCACCCTTTCCTTCTCTCCAGAGATGCTGCCTGCCCGGTGAGTTACTCCAGCCTATCTATTGGGGAACGATTATTTGAGTGAAGAAGTATTTCCTTGCATTAACCCTGAATGGCTTAGTTCTAAATTTAAGGTTTCTTGTTCTGGATTATCCCACTAGAGGAAATAGTTCAACAAGTCCTTTCATTATCTTAGATACATCAATTAAAAATATCTTTTTTGATTTATACTCCAGGGAACACAAAGCCAGTATAAACAATCCATGCTCATAATTTACCACTTTTATCCCACAACAACACTCAGTCCCCAGATCAAAGAGAATATGGTGCAGCTGCATAAAATATTACCGTCTAGAAATATTATTTCAAAAGTTGAAATAATACTGTCATTGGAATGCAGCAGGAAAAATCTGCAATGTAGGAAGGAACTGCAGATGCTGGTTATACACTGAAGGTAGACACAAAATGATGGAGTAACTCAGCAGGACAGGCAGCATCTCTGGAGAGAAGGAATGGGTGTCGTTTCAGGTTGAGACCGTTCTTCAGTCTGAAGAACGGTCTTGACCCGATACATCACCCTTTCCTTCTCTCCAGAGATGCTGCCTGTCCCGCTGAGTTACTCCAGTATTTTGCGTCTATCTTTGAGGAAAAATCTACAAGTTGGATAAGAATACTTCTAGTGCCAGAGAGGGAGATTTTAAAATGGACTCACCTCCGGAAAGGTAACTGTCAGACTGGGCAGATTGCAATGGCCTTTTGTCAATCCAGTCCAAAATATTTGGATGGCTGCCACTCTTGTCCTTATTCCTGCCATAAAAACATGCCAATAAACATAGAAATGCCATTGTTGATTACACTTTACCAAACAATTGATATTGTGAAATACAACTGGCAATGTTAAAGAACATACATTTCTATAGTGTTTTCGTAAGCTTTAAACAATCTACAGTGTATTGATGGAAGTGGTGTAATGTGGGAAACATTAATCATAATAGTAACATACTCAGAGAGTTGATTTATTTCTCCATTTCAGCATATTTCTTCTGTAACTGCTGAGGACTCGAAGACCATCTGACAGTAAACCACAATGTATACAATGCAGCTGTCTTTTAGAATTGCATTGGGAACTTGTATATTCATGTTCAATGGGGCTCCAACTAAACATTTTCTGGCCAACAAGGAGGTTTGCAGCCATCTCAAGTATGCAGATAGTGTGAGGAGAGACAACAAGGGTAAAATTAATAATTAATCCTAATCATGTAATACCTCCTCCAGCAAAAAGATTTGGATTGAGGCTTTTAAAATCACAAATACTTTGGATAGGGTAAATAAGGGAAGTAGTTCCCAGGGGCAGAGGAGTGGGTGTCAGAGAAGACGTATTTGAATAATTGTGAAAATATTTTTTCGAGTTGTGATCTGGCATAAATTGTTTGAAAAGGTGGTGGAAGTCAGTTCAATAGTAACCCTCACAAGGAAATAGCATGTATTTGAACGATAAAAATGTGCACATGATTGTAACAGTGGGACTAATTGAATAGTTCATTGAAGTCTTGTGCTTCCTCATTGAAAAGAGCCATGCATGCTTCATGGCCAAACCTAATATTGTTCTTCCCTATCATCTGACTGCCTGCTAGAGAAATCTCTGGCAGATTTATTTATTTCCTTCCCTGTGGATTTCAAGGGATGTCCCAGCTTCTGTTGGGATTAGTACATTAAAAGATTCCCAAGGTACTTTACAGAGAGTTATCAACAAAACTTGATACAGAGTCTTTTAATGAGAAATCAAGTTATGTCATCAAAAGCTTTAAGGTATAAAGGGGAAGAGAAAGATAGCTGGCCGGAGAAATTTAGGGCACAGACAGCAGAAAGTATGAGAATTGGGAAACTGGATGGGGATGGAGAAAATTGTTGAGGTTGGAAGGGGCCAAACCACTGAAGGATTTGAAAACATGGATTTCTAAATGTAAGTGCAGACAAACCTGGAATCAATGTAGGTCAGTGAGCTCAGGGAATGGTGAATGAATGGCACATAGTGAAAGCTGGCAGATATCAGAAGAGTTTTGATGACCCATGTTTATGGAGCATGGAAGATGATGGATTACACTTTATAATCTATTAAGCTTGACATTAAGCCATTGGGGAGCTTAACTGATTGATGAATCCAAATCATTAATTACCTCAGAAGATTGCTATCCACTTCAAGCTGGTCCAAAGATACTCCTGCGGATAGATTTAAGCTGAATCTTTTATTTTGATCAGTGCCTCTGGCTGCCTGTTCGTTGGGTTGTAATCTTTGGCCCACTGCCCATTTGTATTTTTCCTCTATGCATCTTAAGGGTACGATGCGGTTTATTGGATGAAAGATTATTGCTCCACTTTCCTCAGAAATCGGTCTGCGGTTCCCCACATAGAATCGCACCAGTGCTGGGAGGGTATCGAAGCTCTCCTGTTCAAACTGATACAGCACTCGGGTGTAGGACTCCTTACGCCGTAGGACCACGCGGATGATCTTGAAGTGGATGGGCTCATGTTTCCAGGTGCAGCTCAGTACAAAGTCTCCTGGACTGGAGCGAGACTCGCGGATGAGGAAATCTCCATCTCTCTCTATTAGCACTTCGGCTTCCTGAGTTAACAAAGAGGTGAATCAGCCACCATTTAGTATTCAACAGCTAAAGTAAAATAATTCTTTGCTTTTTCAATTTCTTTTTATAAATAATGGTTTCAAGGTTGGGATTAGAGCATTTTCCTACTGCAAACACCCAAAGTCAACTGATAACCAATCTTCACGATCAACACCCAGTCCTGCCTGCTACATGTTTGTGAATGAAATGGAACGGGGTTTAGTCAAGATCTGACAGAATCAATGGCGTTGGGGTAAGGGGTAGAAAAAGTATTAGCAAAATCACTGGGTATGGTATTTATAGAAACAATAGAAGGAATCGAGACCCGCAGAATTAAATACAGGGGGAGGGAAATATCACCTAGTAGATGGGCAACACAATGTGGCCCACCTTCCCCTACAAGATTCCAATAGGAGTGATGCACTTGGAATTGCATCCCTCTGTCAAAATTCCAAAGGATGCAGAAGTTACAGATGCCACAAAGCTTTAGTCCTAGTTCAGTTTTAGTTTTAGAGTTGCAGCGTGGAAACTGCTATTACCCGGTACACTATCCTACACACACTGGGGACAATTTACAATTTTTACCGAGCCAATTAACCTACAAACCTGCAAGTCCTTGGAGTGTGGTACAAAACCAGAGCACGTGGAGAAAAGTCATGGGGAGAACGTACAAACTCCGTTCGGACAGCGCCCGTAGTCTGGATCGAACCCGGGTCTCTTGCACAGCAAGGCAGCAATTTTACCACCATGCCGCCCCAAGTGCCTGGTTAAATTTATGGAGTGACACAGAATGACCCAGAGGTGGTGGCGAGGGTGCTTAACTTCAAAAGAAATAAAATGTCAATTGCACAATCCTGGAAAAATTGCACTTGTATCAACCTTCAAGGCAAATTATGCCGCGCCTTACATCGACTGATCTTTTCAGGTGGTATGAAAGCACTTAAATATTATTTTCATGGCTCACAGACATAGGGTGAAATGGACAGAGATTTCCAACCTGCCGTGGGATTGGACCATGGAACCAGGCATGGCTACGGATATCATCGGTATTCAGTTTTAGTTCCTCCTCCAGCTCCTTTGTTAGTGGATCTTTCACAGCGGCCATTATCAGTTATCAGTAGCCCACTGAAAAAAAAGAATGAGATTAGTGCCAAATTACACCTTGTACTAATAATTGGATCGCTAAATCAGAATATCCATTATCACTGATGCACCATGCAGGGAGGAACTACATGTGATGATTTATAGCAAAGATAGACGCAAAATGCTGGAGTAACTTAGCGGGTCAGGCAGCATCTCTGGAGAAAGAGTTAACCAGGGAGTTGCGAGGAAACGCTCACTGTGGAAGGCGGTAAGGGGTGGAGATGGTTTGTGGTGGGATCCCGTTGGAGGTGGCAGAAATTTTGGAGGATTATGTGTGTTCAATGGCAGTACTGAATGACTGCAACAATCCTTTGACTATAAAACTCGATGAGGTACCTTGATTTTATAAGAAGTGGTGTAAAATTCAAGTATTTCCTTATTCATTCCGTGGATGATTTCCGGACTGTTTATTCTGCATCACACTGAAAAAACCCCTCTTCTAAATCAACAGGAAATACTTCCAAAAGACCAAAGTGAATACAATCGTCTCCAAAATTTTAATGGAGGCTCACTGAGGATAAATATATCTTCAGTTCCTATGCTAAATGTGTTTGACGATGTTGGCTTAGCCTCTGATATTCAGCTCTCCCAAAAGCTAAATGTAATCAGCAGATAAGAACTTTGAACCCATTTGATCTCAGTGCCAGAAGATGAATTATTCAGACCCCATGGGGGGGGGGGAAATAATCAGTATGTGTAAAAATGTGCAATCCAGCTTGCTAAGATCTGCTAATTAGGTGGTTATAATTTCCCTTGTTTATGGTTTCTCTGCTATTTTTTGTGAGAATTAATGAAGACAAAATGCAGCCCTAACCTATGATATACAAATCTAACCAGTCAGGCCGAATTGGAAGTCTGGAACTAGAAATGTCAACAGAGGGCGCAGATCAATCAATGTTGTTTAACTGTATGGCTCATTTGTAACAGTGTTAACTACGTTCTATCTCTCACGCACAATATAAAGTGCTAACCTCGACAGCAATCTTATCTGATGTCTGGCATGGCTCAAGGGTAGCAATCTTGCCTCCCTCCTCATAAGGTTATTGGATCAAGGTCCATCCTAGGATGGCACACCAGTCAGGGAATGTTGAGCAGGAGTCATCTATCAGATGTGTCATCAAGGCATTGTTTTCTCTCTTAGGTGAAAGATTCCCACAGCATCATTTAATGAGATGAGCAGGATATAATCCATGACGTGTGATTGCACCGGAATGAGTGCATGGGAGATTCATAAGAGAAAATTATGTGATGATAGGCGAGAATGAGGATGGGCTGGGGGCGTTTTGATACAGAAGGTGCGTGGAGACTTAATTCAGACATACAGAGTGAAAAACAAGGAAGGAATATTTTTCCTGTTTGAGGAACCAATAATTCGGAGGTAAAGTTTGACATAAAGAATGAGAGGGGAATGAGGGAACTTTTATTTATTCAAATGGTGTTAGAGGTCTAGAATTTGCTCCCTCAGAGTGAAAAGAAATAGGTAGACATCCTCGTTGCATTTAGAACATGCGTGAACATGTCCTGAGGAAGCAATGATTTGCAGGACAATAGACAATAGGTGCAGGAGTCGGCCATTCGGCCCTTCGAGCCAGCATCGCCATTCAATGTGATCATGGCTGATCATCCCCAATCAGTACCCTGTTCCTGCCTTCTCCCCATATCTCCTGGCTGCGCTATTTTTAAGAGCCCTATCTAGGTCTCACTTGAAAGCATCCAGAGAACCTGCCTCCACCGCCCTCTGAGGCAGAGAATTCCACAGACTCACCACTCTCTGTGAGAAAAAGTGTTTCCTTGTCTCCGTCCTAAATGGCTTACTCCTTATTCGTAAACTGTGGCCTCTGGTTCTGGACTCCCCCAACATCGGGACCTTCGATCAGGTACTGGGAATTTGAGTTAGGAGATGCAGAACTGGAATAAAAGCAATGGGCCAAAAGGCCTTTTCCTAGATTTTGTTATGATTCTTTGACATCTTGGCCTATGTTTATCCATAATGATTAAAAGCAGATTATCTATATGTTAAGACATTGCTCTTTGTGGGAACTCACTCAGTAAAGATTGGATGCTGATTTTCATCTATCACAATGACAGCACTTCAAAGTCTATCTCTTTTACTTCATTGACTGTGAAGTGATTTGGGAAGTTCTGAGGAGAGATACTGTAGGTGCAGTATTCAAAACATCTTTCTTATTCATGCTGGGCAGTTCAAACCAATAAGAATTTGAAACTCTGCTCTATGATGATTAGGCAGTCTCAATGTTTAATGTTCTCTGTGTCATTCCTAACTGTCTCTCCATGTCATGTTGCCGCTTGCGGGCGGAGCACCAAGGCAAATTCCTTGTATGTGAATACTTGGCCAATAAACTTATTCATTCTTTCTATGACAGTTTCCCGCCTATGGTGACTCCTGACAGAAAACCTGTGGGAGAGTTATGATCAAATGGACATAGCTGTAAAATAAAGGTGCATAGAAAATAAGGGACCCCAAGGGATGCAGATGCACGAGACATTTAAGACAGAGGTGGAAAAATATTTGAAATTTAAAGAATTGAGGGGTGTGAGAAACTGGCACAAAAGAGGAGTTAAGGTCAGTATAGATCAGCTATGATCGTATTAAATAGCGGAGGGGTCCGGTGACCTGTACCTGCTTCCATTTTGGAAAAACACAAAGTGCTGGAGTAACTCAGTGGGACAGGCAGCACACCTGGAAAACATGGATAGCTAACGTTTCAGGTCGGATCCCTTCTTTAGACTGATCCTGCTTCTATTTTCCAGTGTTCTTATGAAATTGACAAAGTAGTGTTTTTTATAGGAACAGGGTTCAGATGTTCAAAATTGATTTGTATCAATTCTTACAACAAAAATTATAAATGCTTTAGCTGACAGTGCAAGAAATTGATGAAGAACACCTTCAGAAGTTAGAATCGTTAAGGCACAGGAGGCCATTTGACCCATTGAGACTATGCTGGTTCTTCATCATTCAACTCAATTTGGTTGTCTGAAGAAAGATCTTGACCCGAAACATCACCCATTCCTTCTCTCCAGAGATGCTGCCTGTCCCGCTGAGTTACTCCAGCATTTTGTGTCTATCCATGTTCTTTCACAACAGGCTTGCAAATAACTTTCCCTCAACCTTTTCTGAAAAGTATATTTTCACTCCTCTCAAAGGAGGCAATCTGCTGATTGTAACCACAGTTTAATAAAAAAACAATTTCCTTGTATTCCTTGTAATTCCTGCCAGCCCTTCATATTATTTGTATATCCATATAATTCTGTCCTCATTTCATCCAATAATGGGAACAATCTCTCTATTTACCCTATATAAAACCATTAAAGTTAATTACATGGGTTAACGTTCCTTCCAAAAATTTCTTTCCATTTTGATGAAAATAATATTACTTTTCTCATGGCTACAGTAGCCTGAACACGCAGGTACTGGTTTGTACAAGTCTGACACAACTCTCTTTGCTAATACAGAGTGAAACCTCAACCACTTCATGAATCACATTCCACACATTTTTCTCGCAAAGTCTCAGTTTCTGTGCCACAAAGAACCACCGATTAGTTTTTCTTGCCTACCTTCACGTTCTTTGCTCTGGTTGTTGATCCGTTAACCATAAGGTACAGCCATTTAGGGTGGAGGTTATAGTCAGAAGTGGCAGAACACCTCAACATAGCCCTGGGGAGCCGCACCTCCAGGGAAATCTATTAGCTGGCAAGACGCAAGGGGTCTGAAGAGAGTTGTCAGGTACACTCACACCTGATGGGGAGCTTAACCTCAGTGACGCAGCAAAGCCAGTCATTTTCTTATGCAACCCCTTAACAAATAAAGTGGCAACTCTGATTCTATTTAGTGCTACGAGTCTACTGAGCATTTGAGAGGCACGGCACCCCCACAGAATGTGGAATATCCCAGTGCTATACTCCACCCTTTGGCTTAGAGTAGAGGACACTTGACAGCAAACCTGCGTACCTTTAATGCATGTCATTCAGACCAGGAACTGGAAAGATTGTGCAAACAGTGCCCTTCCCTCTTGCAAATACCCAATCAAGATGACCAACCATAGGGGTTGCTCAGCAATCAAAACAACTAGAGCACTGCGCAGTACAATAGGAGTATTTGTGTAATTGTGTACTTTTCATTTGTGATAATACCAGAGATGTTAAAAAAAAAAATAGCTGGGTATTAAACTGCCAAGGCCAGGGGAAGAAGAAAGTTCACAAGGGTTTTTCTGCATGGAAATATGCTCTTCAGCCAAACTTGTCCATGCCAACCAGCATGTCTCGTTATGTTAGACAAAAATGCTGGAGAAACTCAGCGGGTGCAGCAACATCTATGGAGTGAAGGAAATAGGCAACGTTTTGGGCCGAAAAACCCTTCTTCAGTCCAAAATGTTGCCTATTTCCTTTGCTCCATAGATGCTGCTGCACCCGCTGAGTTTCTCAAGCATTTTTGTCTACCTTCGATTTTTCAGCATCTGCAGTTCCTTCTTAAACATTCGGCCTCTTTTTGTTAATCCTATCAGTCTACATTTCACCCATATCCCCCAAAACATTTCCTTTCATCGTACCTGTCCAAATGTCTTTTAAATATTGCAATAATACCTGTCTCAATCACCTCCTCTGGCAGCTCGTTCCATATATGCATCACACTGTGGGTGCAGCTTGCTGCTCAGATTCCCTTAAACTCTTTCCTCCCTCATCTTAAACCTTTGTCTCCTAGTTTTAGACACACTTATTAACATCTATAAATTCAGCCCTTCCTGGGAGAAGAGTCCCTGCCTATTCAATCTCTCTTTAAACCTCGTCCTGGCAACATTCTTGTGAATCTATTCTGCACGCTTTCTAACATAATCACATCCTTCCTGTAGCATGGCAAACAGAATTGCACACAGTGAGATCACGTGATGAAACCTCAGGACACACCCAGGTAGATTTGGCAGAACTTGCAGACAGTGATGAATAATAGATGTTTGGGCTTTTACCCAAGAGCTTCTGCTCGCCTGGCCCTGCCACTTAGTTCAATGGGAACTGGCATCACATGTCTCTTAAATGGCTACTTTTATTGAGTACATGTAGTTAAGGGCCATGGAGACGTACAGCCAAAGCCCTAATGCAACATTTGCGGAGGCAAATGGACTGACGATGTTTTGGGTCAGCACTCTTCTTTATTTTGATGGTGAATGATTATGGTGTCTGACCCGGCGTGGGGGGGCCGCTGTGAGGGAGGGGGAAGAACAATGAACAATGGAGGACCTGCCGTGTTGGGACCGCCCGGTGGGAGGGGATTTGAGGGAGAACAGGGGTATGGGAGAACAAAGGAGGAGCCGGAAGTAACAAAGGAGAGTTACTTTGTAACTTTGTCAACAATATATGCGGCGACTATTTCCATACCTTGGGTATGCAAGCAAATAATTTAATTGTGCCTTGTCACATCTGACAATAGTCTTCCATTCCCTTCCATTTCCTTTCACAGATACTGCCTGACCCACTGAGTTCCTTCAGCAGTTTGTTCTTTGCTGTAGTTTCCAATATCTGCAGCCTCTTTGGACTTAGAGAAACATAGAAAATAGGTGGAGGAGGAGGCCATTCGGCCCTTCGAATGGGATCATTGTGATCATGGCTGATCAACCCCTATCAATAGCCCGTGCCTGCCTTCTCCCCATATCCCTTGACTCCACTAGCCCCTAGAGCTCTATCTAACTCTCTCTTAAATCCATCCAGTGATTTTGCCTCCACCGCCCTCTGTGGCCGTGAATTCCATAAATTCACAACTCTCTGGGTGAAAAAGTTTTTTCTCATGTCAGTTTTAAATGACCTCCCCTTTATTCTAAGACTGTGGCCCCTGGTTCTGGACTCGCCCAACATTGGTAACATTTTTCCTGCATGTAGCGTGTCCAGTCCTTTTATAATTTTATGTGTTTCTATAAGATCCCCCTCATCCTAAATTCCAGAGAATATAAGCCTAGTCTTTTCAATCTTTCCTCATATGACAGTCTTTCCTCAATCTTTCCTCATATGACAGTCCCGCCATCCCAGGGATCAATCGTGAACCTACGCTGCACTGCCTCAATCACAAGGATGTCCTTCCTCAAATTAGGAGACCAAAACTGTACACAATACTCCAGATGTGGTCTCACCAGAGCCCTATACAATTGCGGAAGAAACTGCAGACTGCAACTGCAGACTTCTGCAAAACAACTGGTTCATTTTTAAAGGTAGAACCGAAAGGCAGGAACTTGTAAAATATATCAAACCTTGATTAGAGCAGATACTTGAGATTACATAAAACCATTACAAGTGACAGATGTAGACCATGCAGCCCACTTCACTATTTAACCATTTAATATGATCAGATCTGATATAATTGAGGGCTTCTATTCCACCTTCCTGCCCATTTCGTATTACCCTTGATTCTCTTACATTCTAAATGTTCATCATTAGCAGCTTAGAAAATAGTGTTTCATGAAACATATTCTGGTGTCCATATTGTAAAAGCATAAAGGGCCTGTCCCACTTGGCGACCTAATCCTTGAGTTCTGGCGAGTTTTCCCTCGACTCATACTCGCAGCACGGTCGGCACAAGGTCGTAGGAGGTCTTCGGAACGCCCCTTCATGCTCGAGAGTGGTCCCCGAGTCCTCAAGGCCTCAGCTAGGTCGCGGCGTTTTTTTCAATATGTTAAAAAATGCCAGCGAGTAAGGAAAGGTCGCCATGGAAAAAAACAATACTCTTTTTACTCATAGATTTAGTCGTGGTAGGTTGTACTAGATCGTCATGTTATTGGTAGGTAATCGAGGGTAGTCAAAAGTAGTCGTAGATAGTCTTCAACATAGTTGAAGGGAGGTCGAAGGAGATCGAAGGAGGTCGTCTTCACTCTCCACTGTTCGGTGACCAATTTTCCCGAAGCTAGTCGTAGATAGTCATAGCTTGTCAAAGCTAGTCTTCAACATAGTCGAAGGAAGT
The DNA here is from genome assembly GCA_963514005.1 of Raja brachyura. The sequence goes on from OY740816.1 coordinate 18,385,838, forward strand.
CGAAGGAGGTCTTCTACGTAGTCCAAGGAGGTCTTCAACATGTCATTTTTTCAAACTCTTCTAAACTCACCAATTATGTCGCCCAAGTGGGACAGCCCCTGAACAAAACATATCAGAAGGTGCAGAAGTGATTCACAAGATTAAAATCAGAACTATAAGAGATTTCACCCTTCAGGTAAGAGTGAATAGGCTGGAACTCTTTTTGAGAAGAGTATGTTATAGTGATTTGATGTTTATGTTATTTACAAACCTCTACCTCTCTTCGTCTCAGTTTATCCTTATAAACTGAGATTATGTTATAGTGATTATGATGGAAATACAGAAGGAATAGGGCAGAACAGGGGGAACAAGATTAATATAATAATTCATACTGCCAATAGAGAGTGATGCAGAAAATGGGAGGCTTAGTTGAGACAAATAACATATATGCATTTGAATCTAGATATAAAACACGAGGAAGAACAATAAGAGGAATAAACTGAGATGAAGAGAGGTGAAGAAGGCTTGTAAAAGGTCATAAACACCAGAACTAACCAAATAGTGTTTGATGCATGACCAATTCTGTGCAACCCATGCAGAGGGAATACAACATTTCTGATAGCTGGCTGAATTTTCGTTATGCAATTCACTCTGCATCATCTACTTCAAGATACCAGTGAGCAAAAATGTGAAGAGATTGGGGAAGTAAATCAATGAAGAGGAAAAGAGAAGATTCAATAGAGGAATCCAACATATGAGGGACTTAATTTAGATAGGGAAACGCTGTTTCTGTAAGATGGACTGTTAATCAAAAAACACACAGATTTAAGACAATTGACAAAATAAGTTGTTCTATAGTTTTATGAGCGATATTCAGTTTGGAAGGATGCAGGATGCAATTTAGGTAATATTTTTCAAAAAGTGGGAGTTGGACTAAATGAACAAATGAATGTTCTGCAAGCTTCATTCATTCCAGGAAAGTTTACAGATGATTTCAGTCCACTATTGCACGTTTCCATTGAATTAATTATCTCTGTAACAAGCATTCAAAGTAATTATGCTGCAGAATTCAATGAATTGATGCTGGAACTATTTGCTTCATAAAGAGATGACAGCTTTATTGCACTCATACAGTTGCTACTTTTTAACAAAAAACCTTATTTTCTTTCAAGCTGTTAAGTACTTTATTAAGATTCATTTTTTATCATTAATTCCAGGTAATGGCAAAGGCTGGTTGATCACTGGTTGAATAACCTAACATTTATTGGCTAACTATATTTATCTTTGAGTAGGTGGTGTGTGAGTCACCTTTTTCTTAAAGCATTCAGTTTTGTATTGAAGGAAAGGACATACAGTGCTGTAGTAACTCAACGGGTCAGGCAGCATCTCTGCAGAACATGGATAGGTGACATTTCGGGTCGGGACTTTTCCCTCAGTAGTTTGTAAACTAGCATCTACACTTCCTTGCTTGTACGATGTGTTGAAGGAACTCTTACCGAAAAGCAGGAACTTGTAAAATATATCAAACCTTGATGAGAGCAGATACTTGAGATTACATAAAACCATTACAAGTGACAGATGTAGACCATGCAGCCCACTTCACTATTTAACGATTTAATATGATCAGATCTGATATAATTGTGGGCTTCTATTCTACCTTCCTGCCCATTTCGTATTACCCTTGAGTCTCTAACAGTCTAAATGTCATCATTTGACACAGTTGTGGGGCTTGTTGGGTCAGAGAGGAGCATTCTTACATAATGGTGCAAGAGTGAAATCTTATATCGGCACTTCCCACAGGAACAGCGTGCACCATGAAGAACTGAGATTAACCAGTTGAGTTTTTTTATTATAATTTTATACTATAATTTGACAAAGTTATGGTCAATATTTTAATTCCAAACTGGCATAGGCAGCGAAACACACATCACCCAGAGTATTGCTATGGCATTACACATCTCTCCTCGTGCAGCTAGACACCAATTAAAAATAATGATGTTTTCCTTTATTCTTAATTGTCAATGGTGCTGTGACTCCTCTTCATAATTAACAGGGCTCTCAATCACATTTGTTCCATTTCCCACAATTCTGTTCTTAACCTCCTCTCCTCCCACGCAACAAAAATATAGGGATCTCTTTGTCCTCAACATCCACCCACCAGCCTCTATATTTAACACATTTCCTCGATTATTTATGCTACTGAAAGCCACCACTGGATGCATCTTCCCATTCTCTCATCTTTCAGCAATCTAAAGGGACCATTTTGCAACTTGCAGCTTCATTCTTCCATCTCCACCAAAACTCACTCCTCTTCCCTTGCAACCTGCCCTTAATCAAACCACTTTATGAAACACAGCTTTATTTAATCTGCAAAGGTGACCCTGAGCTTCCACATGCCTGTCACTTTAATTCCCCATCCCACTCCCTCATTGCCCCCTGTCTTTAGTTTTGTACCCTCTTTCAGTAAAATGTAAGCTTCAGAAACAATGTCTGATCCTTTGACCTGGAACATTAAAGCCCTCAGGATTCATCACTGAATTCAGCAATTTCAGATAGTCACCATTTCAAGAATGTATCAGAATAATGTAATGAAAGGTCATTTATTTGTAACATTTACCCAGTTTATTCTCTCTCCTGAAGCAGCCTTTAGAGTGATACAGCGTGGAAACAGGTCCTTCGGCCCAACTTCCCCACACCGGCCAACATGTGTCAGCTACACTAGTCCCACCTGCCCGCGCTTGGTCCATATCCCTCCAAACCTGTCCTATCCATGTACCTGTCTGTTTCTTAAATGTTGGGATAGTCCCTGCCTCAACTACCTCCTCTAGCAGCTTGTTCCAAACACCCACCACCCTTTGTATGAAGTTTACTCTCTCTACAGATGCAGCCTATCTTGCCAGGTTATTCATCACGCTCTTTTCTCTTCCTCATTGAGATTTCCAGCGTCCATTTCCCTTTGCTTTTCATACACCATTATTGCTTGTTTGATGGCATTACTTACCAGCCGTGATTAGACCCTCTTTGACCCACTGAACACAAACATCTGCCTAAGTTGGATGTTCATAGTTATTCAATAACACCGAGACGTGATGTATTATAGAAAGAGACAAATATTTTCCAGTATTCCAAACCCTGCTGATTCAAATACAAATGTTAGTCTAGCACCTGGACACTGGTTTTGGTGTAGTAGTACTCAGCCCAGGTAGCTTTGGCACTTTCCCAGGCAACTGCACCAGGTGCCACACCTGTTCTTTTATCTTTTCTCTTTCTACCATTCAAACATTCCCTGCAGCTGAAAGAATGAACCACTTGCACTTCCTCTAAGGTAATATATTCCATTCAGTGCTCTCAAGGTGGTCTCCTTCACACAAACCTCAGATATGGTGATTGCTTTGCAGAATACCTGCATTCGCCACAGTGGTGACTCTTGAGTTTTCTTTTCTCTCTCACAATTCTCTACCCCAGTCCCACTCTGCCCTATTGTGGCCTCCTGCCCTGTTTTCATGTAAACTTGGGAACAGTACCCCATCTTCCGTATTGCTGCCTTTTGGATTTATTATCAAATTCTACATTTTCAGCAAACTCACTCTCTCTGATCAGTCTGAAGAAGGGTCTCGACCCGAAACGTCATTCATTCCTTCTCTCGAGAGATGCTGCCTGTCCCGCTGAGTTTCTCCAACATTTTGTGTCTACTCTCTGTACCAGATCTGGCACGTTTACCCCTGGGTCATCTATCTGCATATCAGATTAGTTTTCACTACACTAATGCTGTTTGAGCATTTGTTACGGTTCTGCATTTCACATCTTTGAGTGTTTTTTTCCCCTCTCTATTTATTTAATAACTTATTTTGTTCCTTTGTTAACTTTCTCACTCATTAACGTCCTGCACTGGCTATCAACTGGGTGACTTCATGCAGTGGCCTCACCATATCAAAGATATGAACTGATATTCATCTCCCCCTTATCCTCTTTGCAACTGAAAGTTAACTTTTATTCCTTCTTTCCCAGTTTTGAAAAGAGATCTTCAACCTTAATGGGTTACACAAAAAGCTGGAGAAACTCAGTGGGTGCAGCAGCATCTAAGGAGCGAAGGAGATAGGCGACGTTTCGGGTCGAGACCTTTCTTCAACCTTAATCATTACTTTTTTTTCTCTTTCCACAGATGCCTATCCGACCTGTGGAGTATTTCCAGAATTTGTCCTGCAGGTGCAATATATATATATATATATATATATATATATATATATATATATATATATATATATGTATATATATACATATATACATATACATATATACATATATATATATATTGCTTAAGCTGCTTATGGAAACAACTGACTCGAAAGAAGCTGAGGAAACATTTGCAGAAGATCCACAGTGCTAAAATGTTGTTTCCATCAGCAGTTGGAACAGTACAGCACAGGAACAGGCCCTTCAGCCCACAATGTTGGTGCCAAACATGATGACAAGTAGAACTAATCTCATCTGCCTGTACATGATCCAAATCCCTGTATTCCCTGCACTATCTAACAAGCCTCTTAAACGGCACTATCGTATCTGCCGCCTCCATCACCACTAGCAGTACGTTCCAGTCCACCTTCGTTTAAAAAAGCGCCCTGCACATCTCCATTAAATTTTCCCTCTTTCACATTATTGCTATGCCCTCTAGTGATGTACATTTTTACTTTGTGAAAAATATTTTGACTGTCTACCCTGATAATTTTGTATACTTCTAAAATGTCATCCCACAACCTCCATGGAGAACAATCCAAGTCTATCGAAACCCTCCGTGTAACTGAAATCCTCTAATCCAGGCACCATTCTGGTAAACTTCCTCTGCACCCTTTCAAAAGCCTCCACATCTTTTCTGCAATGGGGCGACCAGAACTGCACGTAATACTCCAAACATGGTCCAACCAAAGTCCTATAGAGCTGCATCATAGCTTCCTGACTCATATATTCAATGCCCCTAGCAAAGAAGGCAAAGCATACCATACGCCTTCTTAACCGCCCTATCTACTTGTGCTGCCGCCTTCTGTGAGCTACGAGCTTGAACTCCAAGATCCCTCTGCACATCAATGCTGTTAAGGATCTTGCCATTAACTGTATAAATAGCTAGTGTCAGTCTTTTCCATCTGCCTAAGATGTGACTACTTACTGTGCCCACATGAGACAGAGAAGTTCTAACTTATGGAAGGCACAAATCGCTGGAGTAACTCAGAGGGACAGACATCATCTCTGGGGAGATGGAATGGATGACATTTCGGTTCAAGACCCTTCTTAAGACTGAAGAAGGGTCTTGACCCGAAACGTCACCCATTCCTTCTCCCCAGAGATGCTGCCTGTCCCGCTGAGTTACTCCAGCATTTTGTGTCTACCTTATATTTGGAATACTCTGTACTCTGCTGAGTATCAAACCAAAATAAAGATATATGTTAACTGTCTGCCGGAATCATCAGAATATTATTAGGGTTGCAAGGGCTAATTCCTAAAAATAAATTATGTAAATTGTGCTTGCATTTCCTTGGAAGTGGTTATTAGAATTAATTGGATGGTAAAATGCTCCTATCCTTGTAATACAAGCCTTCCTTTAACATAATCAATATTATATTAGGTAGATGGGACTAGGTGAGTGTAAGTGTTTGGCATGGACTAGAAGGGCCGAGATGGCCTGTTTCCATGCTGTAATTGTTATATGGTTATATGGTTATTGTTGTGACCCAGCATGTAATTAATAGGGATGTTAATGTGTTTGAAACAAAGCCAAGCAGACATCTCCCAGTTAGACAGGAGTTTTGGAAAGTCTGCACCAGAGACATCTCAATGGGGTATGTGTCATTGTAGTCCTAACCCCTTAAAATCTCTACTATTGGAACCGTGATGTTATCATGGTGCCTGAACAACTGGATCTTGGCTTTGGACAGGCAACAGTTACATAATAATGTGTTTTGAAAAATTAATGTTGAATTCATAGGTCAAGTTTAATAAAAATCCAGAAACATGAAATAAACTATTTCGAAAGAAGCTTATGGATGTATTGAAGAATAGCTGACAATTATTGAGTATTGTTTTCACAAAAGTGAACAATTTTCATTTATATAGCACTTGTCACATCACCCCAAAAATGTTTACTATCAACCAAGATTTTTTAATTAATGGTCAATTACATAATTAGGTAATCTAGGTAGTCACATTATGGATTGCAAGCTCCCATAAATATGATAAAGGTTATTTTGAAGGTGAAAGTATTGGTTGGAAAAAATTAAGGGAAAATAGTGCCCTTGGATCATTTGCCCCAACTGAAAGCAGATGGGGTCATGGAATGACGTCACCTTTAAAATAACATATATTTATTCAAGAGATGCGGGTGTCATTGATCATTTATCATCAGGGTCAGACTCAGGATCTTTGTAAATGGATCCCGACTCAAAATGTCGCTATCCATTTCTGTCCACAGATACTGCCTGTCCTGTTACTACAGCACTTTGTGTTTTGCTCAAGATTCCAGCATCTGCAGTTCCTTGTGATTCCAAGTGAACTACAATACTACCTTATCCCCTGAAGGATAGCACAAGGAGTTTAAATCTCTTAGGGAGAATTTCTAGGCACTTTCCATTCAGCAAAAAAACATGTTTCATTTGTATTTAGTTTACGCAACAATATTGATGATTGCAACATGCTGAGAGTACTGTTTAGGAAGAAACTCAGATGCTGGTTTACATCGATGATAGACACAAAATGCTGGAGTAACTCAGCGTGACAGGTAGCATTTCTGGATAGAAGGAATGGGTGATGTTTTGGATCGAGACCCGAAACGTCACCCATTTCTTCTATCCAGAGATGCTGCCTGTCCTGCTGAGTTACTTCAGCAATTTGTGTCAACAAATGGACTGTTTCCCAGTAAGATACTTTTTGGCTGGGGCTGGAATGAGTTTGCTGTCCAACAACGTAAGTGAGTTATTTTTTAGGCATTTGTTCAGTGTAGACTTGTCGATACATTACCCACATACCATTCAGAGCTGCCTCAGAGGAATTCCATGAAAACAGCCAAATGATCAAACAGGCAAGTCTGAACTAGGTAGGAATAAGCCAATCAAGGTTAAAATGTGCCTGACTAGAGTTAAATACTTTGACTGTAGCTTGCAGGACCTCCTGGATATATTCTGGACATTATCCTGAGCTTTTGTAAGGGATTGTTTAACTTTTTCACTTCCTCAATAGTTATTAAGAGAAAGGTACTAGCCTGGAGTGTGAAAAGTTATTTGAACGGGATTGGAAGCCAGAGGCCAATAAATGTGAGTACAAACTAAGGAAGTCATAAAGTAAATATCATCAAAACTTCACTCTATTGCACTGAATCATCAAGGGAGTCGGGAGACCTGAGACTAGGAAGGAAAAACATTTGACTGTTTCATTTGGTGTAGCAACACACATTTATTCTTGGTTGTTTCAAACAAAACGTCAACAGGTAATTAAAGGCTTTTCAAATCTTTTTGCTGCTCTAGACAGTGGCTGAAGAACCATAACAAATGAACAGAAGCATTAGGTTCAACTGCTGAATTGATGTACATTAGCAGCAGGTGGGTGAGCTCGATTTGGCATGTGCTCCTTGAATTAGAGGATGGTTATTCCAAAATATTGCAAAGAATGAGTAGCCCCAAAATAGGCCATTTGGCCTTACAGATACATTCATGCCTATTATGCAGAAGATGATTTTATTTAATATTAATGAACATTAATATTGTTTCTCGATTAATAATTGTGAGGTAGTTATAATAAATAGAACTAAGAATATGTGTTATGGTTGTGGACTTTAGAGAATTCACAGAGATGTAACTTCAAAGTGCAAAGTTGAAACTGAGTGGGTAAACGTGTTTGACATCAGGCCCATAAACCAAAAACTACCAAGTCCACAATGAGATATGAGTCCTAAAGTGCTTAATCTTGCTAAATGACAGGTAAAGTATTTTGACAACAATATTTTGTCCATTGCTCATCATTCTAGTATTGATATGAACTGTAGATAATGCAAGATTAAGTACTTTAGGACTCATATTTCAGTTGAACTCTTATCTGCAGTTCATACCAATAGCAGAATCATGAGCAATCAACAAAATATCTTTGTTCTGAAGTAGGGTCTCCACCCGAAACGTCACCCATTCCTTCACTCCATAGATGCTGCCTCACCCAGCATTTATTTTCTCCAGCATTTTTGTCTACTTTCGATTGTTCCAGCACCTGCAGTTCCATCTCAAACACATATCTTTGTCTGTTACTTTACCTGTCATTTATAATGATACAAATTCACATGTTATTTTATATAATTTCAACTGAGTTTGCTTTTGCCATCTCCAAGCAATTAATTTGCTTCTTCATCCAGTCTGTGGAAGACATTCCTAAATCTATCTTCTGAATGACAAATGTGGGAATCTTTTGTTGTACAAGGCCTCTGGAGCGAGGAAATCCCATTGAGATGTATTATAACATGGCGGAGAAGTACTTTTGGCACTAATTCATGATCTCATTTCCCACATATAAGATGATAAGAGAATGCAAGAGAACCTTAGAGATGCTATGATCATAGCCACTGTCTTGATGGGAAGCCTCGATCCAAAATGCCGACTATCTATTTCCCTCCATAGATGCTGCCTGGCCCGCTCATTTCCTCCAGCTTCCCTCCTTTTTCTGGCTTCAGATTATAGCATCTGCAACCTGGTGTTCCTCAAGAATGGAGGTCTGAATATGGTAATTATAGTGGGGTCTTCCGGTTATCTGATGCAGGGAAAGTCCTAACAAGGATCCTCCTCATCTGTCCCCTCATATCACCTGAGGAGTCATAATAGCAAATTTCCATCAAGAAATTTGGGGAGATGCAGCGCGACCTGGGTGTCAAGGTACACCAGTCATTGAAAGTAGGCATGCAGGTGCAGCAGGCAGTGAAGAAAGCGAATGGTATGTTAGCTTTCATAGCAAAAGGATTTGAGTATAGGAGCAGGGAGTTTCTACTTCAGTTGTATAGGGTCTTGGTGAGACCACACCTGGAGTATTGCGTACAGTTCTGGTCTCCAAATCTGAGGAAGGACATTATTGCCATAGAGGGTGCAGAGAAGGTTCACCAGACTGATTCCTGGGATGTCAGGACTGTCTTATGAACAAAGACTGCATAGACTCCGTTTATACTCTCTAGAATTTAGGAGATTGAGAGGGGATCTTATAGAAACTTACAAAATTCTTAAGGGGTTGGACAGGCTAGATGCAGGAAGATTGTTCCCGATGTTGGGAGGTCCAGGACAAGGAGTCACAGCTTAAGGATAAGGGGGAAATCCTTATTTAGGACCGAGATGAGAAGGACTTTTTTCACACAGAGAGTGGTGCGTCTCTGGAACTCTCTGCCACAGAGGGTAGTTGAGGCCAGTTCATTGGCTATATTTAAGAGGGAGTTAGATGTGGCCCTTGTGGCTAAGGGGGTCAGAGGGTATGGAGAGAAGGCAGGTACGGGATACTGAGTTGGATGATCAGCCATGATCACATTGAATGGTGGTGGAGGCTCGAAGGGCCGAATGGCCTATTCCTGCACCTATTTTCTATGTTTCTAAATTCTATGAACATATTGTTGCATGTGAAAAATCAATGAAAAATGCAGAAGACAGCTCCAACCATAAAATATTTTTTGATACTGTATAAAGATTTAACACCGCCCAAATATGGATGATTCCTTTCAGATGTGGCTGTCTTGCAAAAGCCATTGGATCCAACATCTGCTGCCCAATCATATAGAATCTGTGATCTATCAAACTTCCTAATTGAAACACTGCACTTCACCTCCAACTGGAGTGTTGCTCTACATTTGGAGCAGAAAACTGTTCAATTTCCATTGCATCTTCTTCAAAGTCAAGACAGTCCAACTTTAGAAAACATGCTCCACATTATTGACTCCTTCAATTTAGTGAAAAGATGGTCCTCACACAAAACATCCAGAAGACTATTGATCCATAGGCCAGGAGCTTGAGATTTTGGCAGTTGTTCATCCTTCATCAGCCAAGGTCTGACTATTGCACTGCAGGTGATGAATTTTGTTATCAATTTCTTCAGCATGAAAAAGAAATGTAACACTCAAAATGGAGGAGCATTTTGGATGATCCTAAGAACCATGTGCTTTGATGAAGGTCCTGGGATGAACATTAATTTACAGTTTCAAGCTGCCGATGATCATTGGTTATTGTAGGGAGCAGTGATTACAACGTAGCAAAACAAGATTAGTAGAGGACCTTTCTCTACTAATCTTGTTTTGCTACATTATAATCACTGCTCCCTACAATAACCAATGATCATCGGCAGCTTGAAACTGTAAATTAATGTTCATCCCAGGACCTTCATCAAAGCACATGGTTCTTAGGATCATCCAAAATGCTCCTCCATTTTGAGTGTTACATTTCTTTTTCATGCTGAAGAAATTGATAACAAAATTCATCACCTGCAGTGCAATAGTCATCCCTTGGCTGATGAAGGATGAACAACTGCCAAAATCTCAAACTCCTGGCCTATGGATCAATAGTGATCATTGCTGCTTTGGGGTCAATCCTAACCGACAGTAGAGACCTCAGGAACTGGAGAAATAGCGCCATTGTTATGTCCACAAAATCCTGCAAGTCATTTGGCAGAAGATGTGAAGCAAGGTTGATGAACTCAATGTACTCAGCAGCGAGGCCTGATCATATTCAACAACCCTCATTGAATGAGATGCATTGTGGATATGTCTGTCACCAGCCTTTCAAAAGCAATCATTCTACCTTGAGTTCTGTAACAGGCAGACATTTCCAGGAAGGCAGAGGAGAAAGTGCTTCAAAGATGTTCTTCAAGCCACCTTGAAGAAATGTAACATTCACAATCACCGATGGGAAACCCTGCTTAAAATTGAGCAGCATTTGGGATGGGACTGAGAACCTTGAGTTTCAGTGACAGGAGCACACTGAGTCAATGCACAAATAATAGCGGAAGTGCACAATAGCCTAAAATACAGACCCTTTTTTTTGCTCCATTTGTGGAAGAATCAGCAATCTTGCATAAACACTCTTTCAATTATCCAAAACTAGAGTGGGAGCAAATCATCCTTGAGCTTAAAAGACTCCCTCGGCACCTATTGACCTGAGATAATTACTTGTTTTCAAACAACTATGATTGCTGCCTGAAACAGTTAGTGTGCCCAATAAAGTAGTGAAATCAAGTGTCAGATGATGCAAGTTAAGTCCCAAGCACAATTTTCACATCAATATTTAACTTCCTCAGTACATTCAAACAATAGAGAGGTGCAGATTGGCAAGTGGCCATTACCAACATCAGTTAACTAAATCTTCACTAGCTGCAGTTTAAAGTACTGGAATGGTTTGAGACATTTAATGAGTGGATTATATTATATTATATTAATTGAATGTGAAGGGCATATGGTGAATCATAAATTCAAATGGCATAGAAGGAATTGATCCATTGTGCCTGTGCGTGTATCCAATTATATCTTTCAATTTTGCTCTTTCTCCCAACCTTTTCTCCCCAGTTAGTTCCCATGTACTTTGCCTTGAAGCAAAACCCAAGCCGCAACAGTGGATAACCAGTCAGGCTGCACTTCCTGTTTGTGTTAATCAGGTGACTGCTAGCATTTACTCATTTCCCTCTGGGCGACTGGAAGGATGACAGTGATCTAGGGTTGGTGCGGACAAGCCTCTCCCTTCTTGGGCCTCTTTGATTTGACTCGGGCCATCCTGTTGACTCCTTCAGCTAGATTTGCCGTTTTCATAAATGAAGAACAATTTGCAGAGTTGTGGGAAAGGGTTAGAGACAGTTGGGTTCATTGGACAGTCCTTTCAAAGAAGTAGCATAGATACAATGGGCCAAATGGCCATATATGAATGAGTCTATGGTTCGCGACTCTCAAAGGCTTAAGCTCCATCAACATAATACTGGAGTTTGATCATCAGTCATAAACCATGTCTGTCTCTACCTGTTTCCCAGACAAGGTTAATCAGATAATGTGATTGTTACTATGCCAACTGAAATCCATTTCCTTTCTCCCTGGGAACTCTGTCCCCTTGCAATGGTATTCTGTTCTCACATTGGCTTCCGATGAGCGACTGCAATGCTGAAGCTTCTGGAAAGTTCTTTTGGTTACGTGCACCCTCTGCTGGAAGCATTTCACCTGCATTCTAAAATCTATGCTTTCTCTTTGCGTGAAAAATGTACCATATTTGTGTGCCATATTGTGCAGTATATTTAACATAATCCACCTAGAAATCAGATTGGCATCCTTGGGCAAAAGTTAGAGCTGCAATCTTATGTGAATCTAGCAATGGGTTCAGAAATCTTCATAGCATTGTTGTTTTTTGTCAAGTATGAACACCACCCCCTCCTTACATTATTTACACAGAAGTGTAATTATTGGATTATTTTATAGTTATATTTTGCCGTAGAAATTGTTCGTAGCCCTCTACACTATCCCCACCTGAAGGAAGAAAAGCTATTCAATTTACACACAGCAAGCTTCCACAAGCAGCAATATGTTCATGATTAGGCATTCTGTTGCAGTGATGTTGAATGAGGAATATCTATAGGAGCAGGATATCAGGAATGATTCCCTTCCTCCATCCAAATCAGCGAGAATATTTTTTATGCTTGTAATTGTATACAAAAGATATTGAATGCGGTAGCCATATAGGGTGTGAAGCGGAGACTCATCAAATGTTGATAAGAAATTACAGATGCTGGAATTTCAGGCAAAACACAAAGGCTGTAGGAACTGTATCTTTGGCTGTAGGAACTCAGCAGGTCAGGCAACATTTGGGGAGGGAATGGACAGGCATTATTTCAGGTGGGGACCCTTCTTCAGACTGAAGGGTCTCAATTTGAATCAATTTGAGTGATCCGCCAAGACTGTCCAGTACTTTGTGTTTGGTAATTAAATGTTGACTGGAACGGAGGGCTGAAGATATCAGGAGAGAATGGAGAGGCTTGAGTTACTCTAGTTGGAATGGAAGAGGTTGAGTGGTGACCTTAAGGAGGTTTATATTTTGAGGGGGCATAGATAAGATAGACAATATATTTTTTAAAGAGGCAGAGGAGTCTAGAGCTAGTGAACATGAGTTTAAGATGTTAAAGAAGGAACTGCAGATGCTGGAAAATCGAGGGTACACAAAAGGCTGGAGAAACTCAGCGGGTGTAGCAGCATCTAAGGAGCGAAGGAGATAGGCAATGTTTCGGGCCGAAACCCTTCTTCAGATGAGTTTAAGATGACTGGGGCACGCGGACTCTGGACAGGTGAAGGTGAAGTTGAAGCATCTAGTCCTCTGTGCATCTTATCCTTCTAACTCGGACATACACCGGTGGTATAATAATTCTTCTTACAATGGCAAAGATTTCAGATTTCGATGGGCAAAGATAACCAGTGCAAAATGAGGAATGGAAAGAGGTGAGACAGGGGCCAGTGGGTGATTAGTGCACCAAGGAGAGATGGTAAAATGTTTAAGAGGCTTTTATATAGGTACATGAATATGCAGGGAGTGGAGGGTTATGGATCATGTGCAGGCAGATGAGATTAGTTTATCTGGGCATTATGTTCGGCACCGACATCGTGGGCCTATTCCTGTGCTATACTTTTCAAATGTCTGCATTCTCTTGTGTCTCCTCAACATTCCAATTCGGCCAATATTGGTGATAATAATAATCATTCTTACAGTGGCATTGTCATCTGGATGGTCTTCCTCTTCTTTCGTGTGGCGTGCACGGCCTAAAGCTGTTGGACAACTTGTTCTATTTGATCTTCTGTTTGTGCTCGTCAAGTTGATTGCTTTAGTCGAAACAGGGCGGACCACGTGAAGGTTGCAATCTTCCACCCCATCTGGATGGTCAAAGCATTCCTACACACCAATTGGAAAGAACAGAACATTTGCACTAACAATTTGGAATCAGAGACCTCTGCAACATGGAAGAAGCCCGACAGCATCTCTGGAGAGAAGGCATGGGTGACGTTTCGGGTCGAGACCCTTCCCAAAACATCACCCATTCCCTCACTCCAGATGCTGCCTGTCCAGCTGAGTTACGTCAGCATTTTGTGTCTGTCTTCAGTGTAAACCAGCATCTATAGTTCCTTCCTGCTCATGGAAGAAGGCCATTTGACCCATCCAACTCCTCCAGCAGATGGTTGACGTGGGTTCAGTTCCCACTCCCCAGCTATTTGAGCAATGATTAGTCCAGTTGCTGAAAATAACTAATTAATAATGTTATGTATTGGTGCTCGAATCTGACTTAAAATAAGACTCGGAACACACCAGTAATTTAACATGATTGTTGTATTGAAATTGCCATCTTGAGTCTCACTGCGCATGCGTACAATCGCGCAAGTCATTCAATTATACCATTCATATTCTCATACACAACACTCCTCCACCTTTAACTTAGGCAGTTAACACAATTTCACTGTATATGATATTTTACACAAAATCCATACCGTAACACAAACATTTCTTTGATTATGCAAACATGACTTGATGTTTAAACCATTTTATCTGAGATATCAGGCTCTGGTTGTGATGTTGTGTTATCACTGTGGATGAAAGGTCCGTCACTCTCTGAAGTTTGTTCAGAATCTACACCTGCAGTTGGAGTAGGCAGAACTATCAGTGGCTCCTCGCTTGGTTGAACCACTTCTCCTTGTTGGACGTCGGTGTGCTCATCCCCTTTTGGCAAGTATACTCTCATTTGATCTACATGACGACGAACGACTCTTCCCTCACTCAACTTTACATTGAACATGACTTCACTGATGACTTCTGCTATCATTCCGTAAAGCCGAGTAGGACCTGATGTGAAGTTCTTGACCATGACATGATCATTCACCTCAAAGACTCGTTTCTTGCTTCCTCGTTCTGCTGCCTGTTTCATTGAAGCTTGCTTCCTTCGGACAGGTTTACTTAGATCGGGTTGCAGACTGTCAAGTTGAGTGCGGATCTTTCATCTGAACATTAGTTCACTGGGTGACTTTCCAGTCGTTTCATGAGGTGTGATTCGGTACGTCACCAAGAACTTCTGGATCTTTAGTTCCAGGTCTGATCCTTTTCCTTTCTTCACACCTGCTTTCATCGTTTGTACACCTCTTTCGGCTAGTCCGTTGCTGGACAGGTGTTTGGGCGACAATTGAATGAGGCAGATGTTGCTGCTGCTGAGGAATCTGGCAAATTCTTCAGACACAAACTGTGTACCGTTATCTGTGACCACCGTTTCCGGCAACCCATGAGTTGCAAACAACCGTCTCAGGGCAATCACTGTTGCTGCTGCCGTTGCATGTCACACCCGAATGGCTTCAATCCATTTGCTGTGAGCATCGATCACAATCAGCAAATTCTTATCGTTGAGGCCATAGTCACAGTGAATCCTACTCCACGGTTTCTCAGGAAACTTCCATGGATGAATTTGGGTTGCAACAGGACTATGTTGACTCTGCTGACAGCTTGGACAACTACTCACTTGTTGTTCCAACTCTTTGTTGATTCCTGGCTTCATTTGCCAGGGTGCGTGCTATAAAGTTCTTCAAGGATTCTAGTCCTCATCCCCATATTATCTGGGATGACCACTCGTGGTCCCCACAGGATTATGTCATCCTCCACTGACAGCTCTTCTTTCTTGCTGGCAAAGGGCTTTACTTCTTCTGGAAGATTCCTTGCACTTGGCCACCCTTTCATGACGTGGTTCTTCACCTTTGACAAAATTCTGTCCTTTTTGGTGGCTCTCTTCACTTCCTGTGCATCAACAGGGCATGTGTCCAGATCGGTGAGCATGTTCATGCATGCCTCCGGTGCTTCATCAAGCTCCGCGAGTTCAGGGTGATATCATGAAGAATCTTCTTCGTGGATCGGCAAGCGTGACAATGCGTCTGCATTCTGGTGTTTCTTGCCTTCTCGGACTATTTTGTAACTGTAGGCCGACAGGATTATATGCTATCTTGCTACACGGGCAGAAGCCATTGGGCTGGCAGGCTTGTGGTCTCCAAAGAGTCCATGAGAGGCTTGTGATCAGTCACAATGGTGAAAGACCTCCCATGTAACTGCTTGTGGAACTTCTTCAGTCCGAAGATTATGGATAAACCCTCCTTTTCATATTGTGCGTAGTTCACTTCGCTGGGCTTGAGAGTGCGTGAGGCAAAAGCTATCGGACGTTCTTGTCCATCTGAATCCACATGGCTTATCACAGCACCTAAGCCATAGGGGCTTGCATCCGTTTGGAGCAGGATGGGTTTAGTTGGATCACAATGTGTCAGCACACATCACTCTGAAGAAGACGCTTGGATCTCTGGAATGCCTGCTCTTGTTCCTTTCCCCATTTGAACTTGGGATCAGGCTCGCTGCTTCTCCCACTCTTTGAATCTGCTGATCTATACTCATCCTTCAGCATTAGAGTCAATGGTGTAATCTCCTTTGACAGGTTGGGTATAAACTTCCTGTAATACCCAAGTAAGCCTAGGTATACCTGGAGTTGGCTTTGGTTCACAGGCAGCTTTGCTTCCCGCACCGCATCAACTTTATTTTGAAGAGGGCGAAGACCATACTTGTTCAGTCCATGTCCGAGATAGTCGACTGACTCTTGCATCAGTGCACACTTCTCCTTCTTCAGACATAACCCACTGGTTTCTAGTCTTGACAGGACCACTTCCAGGTTCCTGAGGTGCTCTTCGTCAGTCTTTTCGCTGATGATGATATCATCAAGATACGGCTTGCACATGGGAATATCTACTAGCAGGCTCTCCATTGCTCTCTGGAACATGGTTGGTGCACTGGATATCCCAAAGGGTAATCTAGTATACTCGAAGAGACCTTTGTGCGTATTGATTGTGGTGAACCTCCGAGCTTCAGGGTCTAACTCTATCTGATGATAGCCATGGGAAAGGTCTAATTTAGAGAACTTTTCTCCTCCTTCTAGTTCCTGCAGGAGATCCTCCAAGGTTGGAAGGGAATACTGTTCAACTTTCAGCACCTTATTTGCTGTGAGCTTGTAATTGCCGCATACTCTCATACTCCCATTCGGTTTTGGAACAGCTATGATTGGGCATGTGAAAGCTGCTGTCTTCAATGGCTTGATAATGCTATCCTGCAGCAATTCATCCAATGCGGCATCAATCTGCTTTCTAGCACCATATGAAACAGGAGCTGCCTTGTAAAACTTTGCTCCACTGTTTTCGTCTTGTGGATACACTTTGGCTTGGTATCCCTTCAGTACTCCATGGGTGCTGTTATCAAACAGTTTAGCGTGTTTGTTGAGTACTGTGTTCATGGCATCTTGCAAACTGTGTATACTACTCAGTGGACTTAGGCTTGGATCCGGCGTGTTCTGGCTGGCTAAATTTAACAGCAATCCAGGGTACTTGCTCAACCAGTCTCTTCCCAATAGGCTTGCACCTTTCTTTACTACCACTGGGGTCAGCGTTTCTGGCCTCCTGTGAGGTTCGAGCTGTACCTGTACCGCTGCTTGTCCATAGATGTCAACCTTCTCGCCTGTGTAGGATTTCAGCTTGAGGCTACAGGGATCTGGTCTGGGGTCCTGACCGAGTATTTTGAAGACTTCTGGTACGATAGTCCATGGACTTCCAGTGTCAACTTCTAGTTGTACCTCCCTGCCGTTCACTGTTAAAGTGGCTGTATACGGGTCAGAGTTCGTCAACTTGTTGATCGATTCATCTTCCAAGTGGTTCATGCTTCCTTCTGATGAATTCGAATCAGTCTCCTCCAAGTGATTTGCTTTTTTCCGGAATTGTCCCCTCCTCCGCTGGTCGCCTCTAACAGCATCACACTGGCTTTTGGTGTGACCCGTTCCCGAGCACTTGAAGCACCTACCATCTCGAAATTGACACGTCGCTGGCTCATGGCTGCCGCCACATCTCCAGCACTTCTTGGAGTATTGGACCTTTTCTCTGGATGCCCTTTGTGGACTCTTTAGTCTTCTTTAGTCCAGCCGCCTTCCTTTGAAGCTGATGGACGGAGGTAGCATCATCTTGTTTAGCAACCTCCATCACTGTTGACTTTGTTCTCGAAGGTTAACTTTGGTGTACCCAACAGTTTTCGCTGGATGTTAACATCTGCACATCCTACCACCAATCTATCTCTTAGCATATTCTCCAGTTCCTTAAAATTACACCCATCACTTAACTGTCGAAGCTTTGCTATGAACTGAGGGATTGTTTCATTTGCTTTTATGCATGTATAGAATCGATATCTTTGCACTATTTCTGTTGGTTTTGGCGAGAAATAGCAATTAACGCCTCCGTACATTCCTTGTACGTTTTACTAGCGGGCTTAGCTGGCTGCAGCAATGCACGTTGGGTGCGATAACCCTTGCTTCCTAAACCTGTAAGGAAAAATGCTCTTTGCTTCTCTTCTGAAGTGATATCCTTTGAAGTGAACCAAGCCTCTAAGATTTAGGTCCACTCCTCAAAAGTATAACCACATTCTAACTGGGGGCACATTCCCAACGATTGGATTAGCCATGGTTACACTGTTGCTACTCAGTTACACAACGTGGCGTCCTCTTACACAATGTCCTCTTCAATGAACTTAATTCCTTTACAAAATCACTGAGCAATTATCACATAAATTCACTACCAATAACTCTCTTATACTAATCGATTTATACTATACCAATATAATATACTAATATAATAATTGATTTACACCAATATACTAATATTAATAATATACTAATATATTTCAAGCCATATACATGCAATGCACACATATATCCTCTAAATTATTGTTCATCAAACAGTTTAACGTGTTTGTTGAGTACTGTGTTCGCTAAATTCGTAAAGTCCGGGTTTTGCTGCAATGAAATCACCAGTCGTCTTGACTGTAGCCCAAACTGTCTCAGGACTCCAGTGCCTCGGTGACATCTCGGCTGGCCTCACGGGCTGGCTTTGCTGGCTTCACGGGCTGGCTTTGATGGCTTCACGGGCTGGCTTTGCTGGTAGCATCAGCTCACTTTCAGGCTATGCGACGTACAGCTGGCGACATGGTATAGAAACATCAAAATTAGGTGCAGGAGTAGGCCATTCGGCCCTTCGAGCCTGCACCGCCATTCAATATGATCATGGCTGATCATCCAACTCAGTATCCCGTACCTGCCTTCTCTCCATACCCTCTGATCCCCTTAGCCACAAGGGCCACATCTAACTCCCTCTTAAATATAGCCAATGAACTGGCCTCAACTGCCCTCTGTGGCAGAAAGTTCCAGAGACTCGCCACTCTTTGTGTGAAAAAAGTCTTTCTCATCTCGGTCTTAAAGGGTTTCTCCCTTATCCTTAAGCTGTGACCCCTTGACCTGGACTTCCCCAACATCGGGAACAATCTTCCTGCATCTAGCCTGTCCAACCCTTTAAGGACTTTGTAAGTTTCTAAACTTTTTTTTTGGTAGACCTTCGGCTAGGTAAGTTGATCGCATCTGGGCCGCACCGCTTACCGATGTTTCCTTATGTCATCACCGGTGCTGGTCTACTCTCGGAGACTCGGCTTCTCGTCGTCGGTGGTGGTTGCTTGACTTGGCCGTGGCTGCACGGCACTGGAAACTCAATCGAAACCTGCTGTCAAGGTTACTTCGCTGAGCTGTTCTACCCCGCTACAGCACTGCTTGTTGCATGGCGATCATGCGTTGCAGTCCCACATTTTTCGCGCCAAAATACATAACTCGTCTTTAACTTCAGGTCCGATCGTGCGAAAAGCCTCAATTCAACCGCAATACTGTTCCTGTTAGCGGAATCCCATCCTCGTCACCAAATTGTTATGTATTGGTGCTGGAATCTGAGTGAAAATAAGACTCGGAACACACCAGTAATTTAACATGCTTGTTGTATTGAAATTGCCATCTTGAATCTTACTGCGCATGCGTACAATCGCGCAAGTCATTCAATTATACTATTCATATTCTCATACACAACAAAAAATCAAATAATGTAGCGGCGCCTTCTGGCGCACGCAGGTATCGAACCCGGCGTTCGGAAGTCGCGGTCACATGACTCGGGAAGGGCTGCTCGTTTTTCACGCGGTTTCGCTTTCGCGCGGCAGTTGAGTGCTGACCACTGTTATGTCCAAGACGTGTTGTAAGAGGAACCTGTGAGCTAAGAAGCTATTTTGAGAATAAAATAAGTTGCAAAACCTAGTAGTCGTTCTTGCGACCGCCAAAATATATTGAATCAACCTATTTTTCAAGCCCTTATCAATAGGGTTTTGCCCGGAAACGTTGCCGATTTCCTTCGCTGCATAGATGCTGCTGCACCCGCTGAGTTTCTCCAGCACTTTTGTCTACCTTTTATCAATAGACTTGTATGCTCTGCGTACTATAGCACGTAATAAATAATGTAATGTTGGCCACTCCTCGACATATTTCGAAATAATATGTTATAACACCTTTTTAATAATAATATTTGTCGGCATTGAAAGGCAGCGTAGGATAGTTTTAACCCGCTGTCGCTGCTGCCGCCGCGTTATGTGCATGGACTCACTCAGGTCGAAGATGACGGGGCGAGCCGCTGCCGCCGCCATTTTGAACGCAACGGTCGCGGCGCGCGCCGCCATTCGAACCAAACGGCCGTTGGCCCCGAGGGCGTTGCCAATGGCAACGGCAACGGCTCGAGCGCGCCTTCGGTCACCCCCTCACATCGGAGCCCGGCCGAGGAGCTCCGAGCGGACACACACACCCACACTCTCACACTAACTTTAAAACAAAACAATGAAACTTTATCTAATAAGCGAAATGGAAGCTCGTTTACGATTCCGAACCTCCCGGAGTCAAAACATTTAGACGCCACCGTTGCAAGGCGATGAGAATCGACAGAAAATGATAGGCGATTATCGCACGCTTCTGATGCAAGAATGAATAGACTATTTCCAGCTTGGATCCAACAGGTGGCTCCGTGGCGCAATGGATAGCGCATTGGACTTCTAGTGGATGAAGCGATTCAAAGGTTCCGGGTTCGAGTCCCGGCGGAGTCGAGTTCTTTTTATCTCCAATAAATAGAATAGAATTAACTTTCGCAATAATTTATAAAGACTCAGAATACTTATATACATTTTAGATGTATTAATGCAAAACCCGTGCTTTATGCCTGCTTTAGATTAGCCTAACCAAATGAGGGAATACATCTTTATAGAAGCAAGGTACTGCAGAAATCTTTATAATGTATTTTAGAATTATAATTATGAAATATTATTAACAAATATATATTAATTCATTTTTTTCTCGAGGTTTATATCCTGTTTTGATTAACCAATTGGGGTGAGGGGGTAAGGGGGGGGGACATAAATCTTTATTTTAATTATAATAATAAAAGATAAATCAAATATTTTAAAATATAAATTTATTTTTGTCTTTTGAATCTGTATCCTGCTTTGATTAACTAGATTGGGGGAGTAATAAAAAAATAATTTTATAAATATTCTCCAAATAGGGGCTAAATAATATAATTTGGATAATAAAGTTCAATTTTTTGTTGTTATTAGGAATTGTTGTAGGAAAGCAGTATCAAGTTGAAGTACATTTTGTAGATTTTAAAAGAATAGCTTTTTTTTTCAAAATATGCATTAACAATATTCTAATCTGGTGATAAAACAAATAATTCCTTTGGAAAGATCAAAAATACTGAGGGAATTAAGGCAAATTCAGCTTGAAATACTTAACAAAACCTGGCATCAAATCCAGAGGGAAACAAAATAAATGAGTTTTCATCAATCTGAGAGAAAATTGCGTGAGTTTTCATCCAAATCAATGTTAAATTGCGAGTTTAATCAGAATGGGGAAAAAAATAGAGTTTGCAATCAAAATGGGAGAAAACTGAATTTTAACGCGAGTACTTTGTGAGGTTTTTATCAGAATGAGAGTAAATTGTGAGAGTTTACATCAAAATGGGAGAACATTTTGTTTTTATGAAAATGAGAGAAAATTGTGGCCACTGTATCTATCAAGTCCACAGCTTTTAAGCTGCAGAGGAATGCAGGGGTGAAAAGGACTAAAGAAAAGATAGTGAAAGTTGGCACAGATGTGTGATGGTTCTTGATGTCCCAGAAGAGGATCTACCCTTGTAAAGCTATATTCCAACTGCAAATCTATCAGGATTACTAGGTACACTAAACTACATTCTGCACTCTGGTATTTTTCTCTTTGCATTATCTGTTGTGGTTGTGTATGGCAAGATTGTGTGTATTTATGATTTGATCTGATTTAATTGGATAGCATCCATTAAAAGGTTTTTATTTTACTTGTGTACATATGACAATAATAAACTAATACCAATAGCAAGGAGATGTAAAGAGAAATAGAAGAATCGTATCTAATCGTATTGTAGAACTTAGTGTTGGGCCAAGAAGACTGTAAGGTGCCTCAATGGAAGGCGGGGACACAAAGAACTGCAGATGTTGGTTTCTTGAGCAAAAGGACAATGTGCTGGAGAAAGAGTGGATCAGGCAGTATTTATGAAGGGAATGGACAGGCAACATATCTGATTGGGACCCTTCTTCAGACTCCGGAGTCTAAAGAAGGGTCCTGACCCAAAACATCGCATACCCATTCCCTCTACACATGCTGCCTGACTCATTGCATGCTCCCAGCACTTAGTACAAATAGATGAATCATGTAGCATCAAAGAGTCCCTTAAGCACACAGAGTCTGTGCTGACATCATGACTTTGGTTCCTGGGAAACCAAGGTTAGGTGACCACTCTAAGCATCACCACCACCTGCTCAGTTTGCAAGTTCGGCTCTAAACTTCCAGTCATCACTTCAACTATCCATCCTATTATCACTCTGACTTGCTTGCTACAGAGAAAATGCAGATAAAGAAAGTGCATGGGTTGCAGCGAGGCTAATAGTCATTTAGCTTAACTCAGTGAGTTATAACTATTACCAGTTACATTTAAATGTTATTTGCCTGTAATTATGTGCGTAGGAGTTATACATAGTCTGAGGCGTGTTTGTGGCTGGGATTCTCACGCAGACTCCCTGGTAGTTAGTTTAGTTTGAAGAAGCATGGGGGAGAGGTCACAGCTATCGACCATGCACGAGTATGACCACGAGTAAGATTAAAATGCACTCATACAAGAAGAAGTTTGGATGAATATCTTGCTGTTTTTACTACTACAATAAATAAACTATTAATTAAGAGACTATGTTTGGAAGATTTATCTTTCGATGGCATTGAATGTCTCGTGAGCGTATATCGATTATCTTCTGATCTCATGTCTTCAATTAAAGTGACTAAAGGAAAGAATCCTTGAAATGATATAAAAATCTGTCACTAAAGCGAGGTTGATTGGACAAGTGGGAATTTTTGGTCTCAGGAGTATGGATTTCATGGCATTATTTTGAAGCAGGTCGAGTTTTATAACTGGTGTTCTGGCCAACATTTATTCTCATTTAACATTGTCAAAAAAGAGCCTCTTGCTATTACCATGTTGCTGTTTGTGGGAAGTTGTTCCATACAAAAAGTACTTAAGAGGTTTATACTCAGCTTAAATTAACTTTAAAATATGATCGTGAAAGGTATTTTATAGAACATAGGACAGGAACTGGCCCCTTAGCCCACAATGTCTGTGCCAAACATGATGCCAAGAACAATTCTTATCTACCTGCACATAATCCATATTCCTCCATTCCCCGCATATCCATGCGAAACTTCCTCCTGTACATCTCCTTTAATCTTTCCTCCTTTCACTTAAAGTTATGCCGTCTAGTCTTTGACATTTCCACCAAGAAAGAGGTTCTAACTATCTACCCTATATATACAGTATATAAATCCCTTCATAATTTTATATATTTTTAATCAGATTTCCCCTCAGTCGCTGGCTTTCCAGAGAAAACTTCCAAGTTTGCTCCTTGTAGCTAATACCTCAGAATCTAGGCAGCTTTCTGGTAAAACTATTTTGCACCCGCTCCAAAGCCACATCCATCCTGTATTGGGGTGACCCGAATTGCGTGGTATACTTCAAATGTAACCTAACAAGAGTATTATAGAGCTCAACATGACCTCCTGACTCTTATATCCAATGCCCAGACCAATAAAGGCAAGTATACCATCTGCCTTCTTTCCCAGTTTAGCTATGTGTGTTGATTGCTTGTCATATTATTCAAAGTTATAGAATAAGTCATTGTGCTAATTTATCCCACTACTCCTTCTAACCTTGTTGTAACCTTGTCATTCAGCCCTTGTCACTCAGGAAAGCAAAAAAATAAATTTAAGCTGCTTGTGTGTTCAAAATTAATTACATTTAATTGTCTTTTTTAATCATACCACCAGATGGAGCCACAGGCCTGTCTCAGAAGCGGGTAGTTTCTTCTGCATGACGATAAGGGTGAGTGATTCTTCAACATTCTTGCACAGTTTAAATAAGTTTCCAGTCAGTTTTATCTGACTGAGCACTGTTAAAAGAACATGGTCTGAAAACATTTAATTATTTATTAACTAAATTCTGTATGGTGTCCAGATTGTTAATGATCAGTCCAGTCAAGGTCTTGTGTCTTCCATTGGAAGGCAAACCGTTGGTTCAGTAGGAAGTCCCTCTTGGAGAGGGTGGTGAAATTCCATCATTGTCTAACCAGGAGGATTACTAAATTAATCTTAGTGGCATTATCATCTCTTGTTCCAAAGTGTGTTGCCAATACTAGTTAAAAGAAGTCTGGCATTTACTTCACATTAACATGGGGTTCCATATCTCCACCTGTTGTTAGCTCTTCACACCATGTAACGTGGAATTGCTGACGTTTTAGACCGAGACCCTACTCCATGAGAGTGGTGAGGGAAGATAGGTGGTGTAAAGAGAAGAGGGGGAAAAGCCAATTAACCTATGAATCACAATGGGATGTGGGGGGAAAACAGAGCACCCAGAGGAACACCAGGAAGTTACAGGGAGAACATGCAAACTCCACACAACAGCACCCAAGGTCAGGATCGAGCCTGGGTCTCTGGTGCTGTGAGGCTACTGCGCTACCTGTTTTCTGTGCTAAAGGAAATAAACATGTGCCTACACTATTGCCAAAGTCAGGAGTGCCTTGTTAGAATCTTACTCCAGAGGTTTGATTATTTTTGCCATATTTGACACCTCTCTGTTATAGAAAGCAAATAAAACTGTGCTGTCTAAGACCACAGTGTTTGAATGTGATCTTAGGCTGGAGTGCTCGTATTGTTATAGATACTTCAGTGGCATGCCATTCATCTGCCATGTGCTTTTTGCTCGAAAAAGCCACTTCCTTCTCTTCAAAAAGCTCCAGGTGAATGATCGCTGGCTAGGTTGTAGTGCGACTCCCTGACGGCTACTATCATGGCCTAAACATCCGTCAGGCGGGAATTAAATGCTCGGAGAAGGAGAAAGAGGTGCAGCGCACAGGCCTTGAACCTGGTGAGACGCAGGAGGAGCCCGGCCGGGAGTCACCTCACAGAGCCCAGTCCCTCCATGCACTAGAGTCTCCCAACCCCTGCAGAGTAGTTATTAAGATGGCTGATCCGTGGGCGGTTGCTGCTGGGACGCGTCGGGGCCTGATCAACCCCGTCTGGGTCGCCTGGGTGAGGGTGTCTGATGCTGTGAGACCCGAAACACCCGATGACCCCAGATCACATCACTGAGGATGCGTCCCAGCTCATCTAGAAGATGTATAGTTTTCACATTGAGGTCAGGTGAGGAAGGTGAAGAAAGTTTCAGTTTAGTTTAGAGATACAGCATGGAAACCCATTCACACTAGTTCTAGTTCTATATTATCCCACTTTTGCATCCAACTCCTACATCCTAGGGGCAATTTACGGAGGCCAATTAACGGCCAAACCTGAAAGTCTTCGAGGTATGGGAAGAAACTGGAGCACCCGGAGTAAACCTATGTGGCCACAGGGAAATTGTGAAAACTCCACACAGACAGCACCCAAGGTCAGAATTGAACATGGGTCCCTGGTGCTGTGAGGCAGCAGCTCTACCAGCTCGGTCATCATGCCTTTTGATGTCACCTCTTGTCAGAAGTCTCTCTCTCTCTCTCATTTGCTTTAAAACTTAGTGAATGTGGACTCATTTTATGCCCAATTTTTTCTGGCATTGCTGGCCACAATTTTGAGGAAGAACCCATTGAAATTACCTCGGGTGTGGTCTAGAGCTCCCAAGATTGGTTGGTCTACTCGAGATGTATTTAGTAGAGATCAACACAACATTCTCCGAATGGTCTCCAAAATTGTTAAAACCTAGATCTTCCAGAAGTCAATAGCATCACCTGTAATTCAGATCAACGTTTTTTAAAATCGCAACAAAATCACAGTTTGGCAGTTGTATATGATTAGCATCATTGGAAGCAAGATAGCATAATTGGAAGCCAAGATAAAATATGGGAAATGTTTGCAACTAAATGTTTGTCTTTATAAACAGCTGGTATTAACTAACGTGGAACCGTGGGTAAAATTGCTGTTGCCTTACACACAGATGAAGCTCTCAGCCGGTTTCTTTAAACAGTGCTCAAAAATAATGATTTCTTTCAGCTGAAATTCACTCATTCATTAATAGTAAGATGCCATCAATTATAGATTCTATCAGCATTGCAGATTACATCCCAGGTTCAATTCCCAGCCTAGGCTGAGTTACTAATTTAATTTGGGCGATTCTGGATACAATTAGCCTTATAATCCCTGTCCTGGGGATGGGAATTTAAACCATAACTCCTGCTCCTGATCAATATCTCAGGATGCATGCTGAAATGTGCACATTTTTAGTCGTGGACTTAGGACAGAATCATTTGTGACATCCCACAATATGGAGCAGTCTGCAAGCACACTGGTTGCCCTTGCACCAAAAGGAAAAGTTGTCTGTTTTGTTAGCAAGATGGAAGAAATTCTGTGTCATGCTCCTTGTCTCCTGATAGTTTTGCAGGATATTGGGGGATTGTTAATGTTCATAAGTGATCAGAACAGAATTGGGCCATTTGGCCCATCAAGTCTACCCTCACCAATCAATCATGGCTGATCTATCTTTTCCTCTTAACCCCATTCTCCTACCTTCTCCCCATAACCTCTGACACCTGCACTAATCAAGAATCTAGCTATCTCTGCCACAGACTTGCTCGTTGGTGGTCATTTATTTAAACTGTACCTCTTTGAAATGTATGTGTCAAATGCAAATAGGATTGGTTCTACCGATGATTCAAAGGGCGGCGCAATGGTAGAGTTGCTGCCTTACAGCACCAGAGACTACGATCCTGACTGTATGTCTGTATATGTCTGTATGGAGTTTGTATGGTCTCCTCATGACCTGCGTGGGTTTTCTCCAGGAGCTCCAGGTTCCTCCCACATTCCAAAGACGTACAGGTTCGTTGGTTAATTGGCATGGTAAAATTATAAAATTGTCCCTAGAATAGTGTTAGCGTGTGCGGATAGCTGATCGGCACGGACTCGGTGGCTGGAAGGCTTGCTTCCGTGCTGTATCTCTAAACTAAACTAAGTTAAATTGAATACTTAAGCTCACAGGACGGAAGACATCAAAGGCCATGGAATTATTTGCAAGAATGTGGTGTGGCTGGAGAACTTTCAAAAGATAAATACATAACCAACATTTTCATTATTTGAGCTGAACCTTGTAAAATTCCCTTAAGGTAAAAGCTACAGGGCCTGGCCACCTTACAACCTCAGAGCTGGCAAGAAAAGTCGCTCAATTCTTCTTTCTCTCCAGATAGTAAGGGTGCTGATACTGGAACCGCCTCTCAAGTGCAAATTTGTTTCCATGGGGACACATTGATGGCTAAACACGATGCTCCAAATAACTTGTATTCATGAGCAAGAAAATGATAACTGGTTGGCATAGGATGGTGAAAAGGGGATGAGCAGACGGATGTACTATGGGCAGCGGGGTGGCATAGTTAGACAATTGATGCAGTGTGCATCCTCACCAATTGGCAAGTTCTTCCAGACTGGCTTCTGGAAACTGACCCATTTATTATCTTAATAAGGTTCGTGTGACAGTGCTCAAGCTCGCTGACCTGGTTCCCATCCAAGACAGCCATGCTGCTGTGTGAAGCAGTACAATCGCCGCCTCTGAGGGCAGCGCTTTTGCTGCGTTGCGCCCTGTCAACACCCTTGCATTTTCCAACTTCTGCTCATTGTCTGAGACAGAATGAATACAAGCCACCACCTCCTACCCCACCGAAAATAAACAAGAGCACAGCCTGAGCTGTCAAAACCAATCACCTTTATGAAGACCATTTGCCTGTTTGTCAGTTGACATTAGACTGGGTCACTGCCCTTGGTTTCCACCTTAGAACATATACCCATTTTAATTTGACATTGCATCGCAAAGTTATGTGGTCCTGACCAATCTGTGGATACGTAACAGAAATCAGTATGAATCTCTTGATAATCACATAGCCAATAGATAAATTCACCTCTACTCCGAGCTGGCTTTTGTCACTAACGGCCTGGAAAACAATGTGAGTTCATTGGGTTATTCGTTCTTGGACCTAAATACAAATTACATCAGCACAAAGCATTACTATTAGAATGAGTGACTGTTTAAAAGGAAGGAGACGTTCCCAGAAAGCACTCTACTTACCTTGAATTTCTTCTTGCGGGCAGTGAAATTTCACCACAGCGGATTACTGGCATTTCTCACTTTCACTGAGAAAGAGCATTGAAAAAGGAAAAAGTAGAAGAGGTTTTCTGGAGAGATCCATGCCTTAACTTAACTCTGGAGAGTCCGCCTTAACTTACCTGATCTCCCAGTTGCTTAGCACTTTAACTACATTGCTGATTGATTTCAATATAATGCACTCAATTTTGAACTCCCAACATTACACCAAGAATCAAATTCTGTTTAGTTTAGAGATTTAGTTCAGAGATATATCACGGAAACAGGCAATTCAGCCCACTGATTTCATGCCAGCCATCAATCACCTGCTCACTCCATTTAGTTCTATGTTTTCCCATTTACACCCCTATGCACTAGGGCCAATTTACAGAGGCCCTACTAACCTGCACATTTTGTACAGAAGAGATGCTGCCTGTCCAGCTGAGTTACTCCAGCATTTTGTGTCTACCTTCGATTTAAACCAGCATCTGCAGTTCTTTCCTACACATGTTGGGAAAAGGTTGGGGAGGATCATTGATTGACTTGGGGTTGGTTGGCAGATTGGTAGTGGGGGCAAGGGAGGTTATTCAGTAGGTTGGTAGGTGGGCAGGGTGGGAGGGGAGAGGGTAAATCCCTGGCCAGTGGAGATTTAATGTCACAGGAAAAGAAAGGGCTGTAAAAAAACACAGGAGATATGCAAATAACATGAGAGAAAAATGATGGGAGAAAGCTCCAGGAGGGATCTATGGTGGTGCAGGAAGATAGCTACTTCATTCTATTGTGTTTGTGATGTGGAGGAATTTGGTAAATTGGCTTCACAAAAGTTCTGAATGTGGTTTAAGGTGACGCTGGAGTTGTTCCAGACCTGGTGCATTACCACAAAGCATCGTTTCTGACCGAACTGTCAGCACAAACTCAAATATCACTGCACCTGACCTCTGCTGCAAATGTCAAAGAGTTCACTTCTCTGGCCCACTCAGCCTGTCACTTTGCGTAGAGTGAGTGTCAACAGAGTCATCAGGAGCCATTGGTATTTTTAACCCTTGTAAAAGCTGCTGAAGTCAGACAGCTGTGGCATGTCCTGATAAATCCTTCACTCTGCGGCCCAACAGAGGATTGACAAGTACTGCAGTATAAAAATACGCAGTTTATAAAATTATAAATCTTTGTTTCGATAGATAGTTCCTCCTTTTGATGAGGGAGGCACGGTGGCACAGCTGATGGAACTGCTGCCTCACAACGCGAGAGACTCGGGTTCAATTCCGACCTTGGATGCTGTCGGTGTGGAGTTTGCACGTTCTCCCTAACATTATGTACTTTCCCCCGGTACTCTAGTTTCCTCCCACATCCCAAATGTGCAGGCTTGTAGGGCCTCTGTAAATTGCTCCTAAGGCATAGGGAGTAGATGCAAAAATGGGAAACATAGAACTAGAGTGAGCAGGTGATTGATGGATGGCAGGAACACGGTGGCTCAGTTGCCTGTTTCGGTGTTGTATCTCTAAACTAAATCTCTAAACTAAACAGAATTTGATTCTTGGTGTCATTTTTGGGAGTTCAAAATTGATTGCATTATATTGAAATCAATCAGCAGTGTAATTTGTAGGAGACTATCTAATAAATGGGGCAGTATATTCTCACCTGAATATTCCAACACAGACTGTAGCTGCAGATGTTTTTTTCCTTTTTAAATAATTTTTCATGTATATTATGACAGAAGTACAATATTATTAATTGATTGAAGCAGGTGGCACAGTGGCGCAGTATTAGAGTCCCTGCCTTGCACCGCCAGAGACCCGAGTTTGATCCTGACATCTGGTGCTGATCGCACGGAGTTTCCACGTTCTCCTTGTGACTGCATGGGTTTTCTCAAAGTGCTCCAATTTCCTCCCATATTCCAAAGATGTGCAGGTTTGTAGGTTAATTGGGTTCTGTAAATTGCCCCTGGCGTGTAAGATAATAACTAGTAACTAGTATGCGGGTGATCGCTGGTCGCCCGTGAACTCGGTGGGCCGAATGGCATGTTTCCACACTTTATCTCTAAAGTAGCTTGGATAAGGTTAGTGAACAACTAGGCAGTGCAGTGTGATGGACAGGGTGTTCAGCATAGCCACAAGTAACTACAAACCTGGGACAGTAGTCTCAAGAAAAGAGGTTCTATGCCCCTTTGCTTTAATTCATGGATCTGTATGTGTTGGAAATTTGGAAGGAGCTGATGGCAGCTCTGTTGACATATGCTTCAACTGAAAGAGGCACAGAGTTGGTGCTGTGCAGATGAAGCATGACTGAAAGTCTGGTTTCAGCATGCAAATTTACACCAGATTACTCAAGACCGTAATTTGAACTCTCTGTAATATAAAGCAGACACTTGCAAGTCTAGCATTTAGGTGTGGATTGGCCACAGTTTCCATGGTAGTATATGCAAGATCCACTGACGTGATGGAATGAGAGAATGAGAGAGATACAACATTGAAACAGGTTATTTGGCCCATCGAATCCACATTGCCCTTCAAACATCTATTTATGCTAATGCTACGCTAATCTAATCCAATTTTTATTCTCTCGATGTTGTCAGCAATTTTCCCCCAGATTCTACCACGCACCTACACACTAGGTGCAATTTACACCAGCAGTCCTCGGAGCTCCTATACAGTTTAGTAGTGTGTAGAACTCCATGACTCCACCATCCTACTTTCTCCCTGTGTTGGAGAATGCCCAATATGTATTGTAGCTCCAGCCCCCATTAGCTGCTGAATTATCTGTGGAAGATCACCCCTACTTCTGGATCTCCTACCATTGCAACAACTCCTGCTCTCCAACTGCTTCTCTGTGGCCTTTGCTGCCTCAGCCACCAACTGCTATAACACCATTAAGTGCATTCAAAAAAGTAGTCCAAAGTTGGTCTGAAGTGCAAGTACTGCTTTCTCGTCTTCATCATTTGCTTTCATATCCCCCCCCCCTCCCTCTGTTGGAAGTATTGGTAGTTGTTGGGGAGCAAACCCTTTAGTAACTTCTCTGAGAAGCCATTCTGATCATGGAAGACTAAGCAATGAATACTGGCTGACTGTACAACTCTGGCCAACCATGATCCTATTCTCACATGCACTTTCTGCAAGGACCTCTGTGTTTATTTTCAATGTTCCAACCTAGTGGCACAACAGCTGAATGTTGAGACAAAATAACTGAGCACAGTGTCTCTGTCTTGCCTTGATGAAAAAGGCTGCAAAATCATTGTTATCGTAGTAGTGTAGTCAGCATTGAAGCACATGTGGGACTGTGATGAATTGGAAAGAAACATTTACCTTTCCTTTTCACATTTCACTTGTTGGAAAACGAGCAATTGATGCAAGCAATCAGATAGACCCTTCCGTTTCTGAGGAAAAGTGGGCATGTCATAACATTAGCAAGCATGAACTTTTTAGTGTGCGTGAAATTTGTTGGAAGCAACAATCTTGAAGGGATGCAACCTATGGGAACTTGCATTCTTTTCTTTTGCAATCTCAATTGCGTGTGAATACCACCTATGTGACAGTTTGATGGGATATGACCCCCATTCCCACACCTACACTCTTGAAGACACTGGCTTTGTGTTTCATTGCTTTTCAATCAGGCAGTTCAAATTTGAATCATAAATAAATCCTGATACCATCTCCACTTCTGCATGTTCTCAAGCTTTTGGTGGTGTTTACAAACTGCTGAGGCGTCACATTTTCCATGGTTTGTGAGGGTAAATGGTGATTGCAATAGTACCTGAACCATTTGATTGAGTTACAGATTGGCTTCTACCTGCTAGTTATTCATTTTTCTCTGTGCATTTGGTGCATCTTGACTTTTAGCAATGTCAAAAGGTGCACGGATATGCAGGAAATGGAGAAATATTGTTCACGCGCAGGTAAAGGAGATTAGTTTAACTTGGCCTCATGTTCGGCATGGACATTGTGGGCCAAAGGGTCTGATCTTGTGCTGGCTTTATTTTTCTATGTTCCATGCTTTAATATTCTTGGTGAAGTTATATTTTGGATTGTAAAAGTTTCTTCATTCATTATTTCCCGAGCTTTTTACTAAAATTGTTCACCAATCTGCCATCTTTTTAAAATCTAATGTGCTGAAGCGAGCTGGATGACGTCACAATGCCTTTGCTCCTCGCAGCAAGCTGTGCACCGTTTTCCACGAGTTACGTGGCTCCACCCTCCCCCCCTTCCCTCTCCACATCCCTCCCTCTCTAGCCGCGCTTGCGCAGTTGGGGGTTATGCGTGAGTGGATAAGGCGGGGTGGGGTGGGGTAAAATAAGTGAATGAATAATATTAATATAATATCGGGGGGGTTAGTGTGTGTGTGGGGGGGTGGTTATTGTGTGTGATGCCGAAGCCCCCCCCCACAACCGCACATTGAGGGGATGGGACCCAACGGGTCCTCCTTGGTCTAGTAAATTAATAATTCTATGTGGATTAATATTTTGTACAGGAACTTTAGCTGTCCCTTGTGACCAGTGCCATTGCTCATACCTTTCTCAAGTATCCTTTTTTGTGATTCATATAACCATTGCGATAATCATTGCGATAACCATAAGTGAATCAGATAATTGTTGATAATCATCCTCATTTATGCTTCAGATAATCATTGTACAATTTCCTCCTCAGCTTTTGTTACCTTGATACATTTGCCTGTTTGTGATATTTTTTCCTGCCTTCCACCTAGTTATACATCTTCCCTTTTGTTCCCCTTCCCCTCTTGCTCTACATATTAAAACTGTTTTCCTTCTTTTTCTTAATCAATTCAGCTGCAGTGTGACTTTCTATAGATTTCCAGCTTTTCTTGTTGTGGTTCTATTTGGCCACCCCTCACAAGTCCTAATTCGAGCGTCAATTTCATAAGACGTCATGCGATGAATTATGGCAGGTTTTTACAACATTAGCTCATCACGTTTAATGCTCCCTGTTTCACCTGTTGTTCTGCTGAGCGGTAGGATCTCAGCCCATGTAGTCTTATTACACTGGGAGCACCTGAACAGTTCGTCAAGCTAGGACCAACCCTGTCATTTTGCATTTGGCTTGTACTTTAAACAGGTGGATCCATTGATGAGAAATTGTTTTCCGCAGCTCATCAAAACAAAACATGACATGTGAAATGAATTGCCCAGAGGTTTTTTTATCCAGCTTTGTAAATGCTACATAATGTTTTTTTAATGACAGGAGTTAATATCTGTTCAGAAGTAGGTTTACTTATGATGTCGCCATAGATTTTGTGGCAACAGAATTCTTGTTCCACTCTTTGTATCACAAGGTGGCAACATGGAGAATCACAATCATCAACCAGGCATCCAACCAAAGGTCATCTGCTGTCATGATTCGAACTCCAATTATATCTCTACAGATGTTGTGGAGCATTTTAGACATAAAGTGCTGGAGTAACTCAGAGGATCAGGCAGCATCTCTGGAGAACGTAGATAGGTGATGTTTTGGGTTGGGACCTTTCTTCAAAGACACTGTGTCTTTTTTTTTGTCTCCAGCGATGCTCCAATGCTTTGTGTCCTTTTTTTGTGCTAAAGAAGGGTTCTGGCCCAAATTGTCACCTAAACATGTTCTCCAGAGATGCTACCTGAATCTGCCAAATTACTTCAGCACTGTGTGTCTTTTTTTATAAACCAGCATCTGCTGTTTCTTGTTTCTACTGGAACATTTTAGGTTATCTTAGTATCATTTTCAGCGCAGGTATTGTGGTACCGAAGGGCCGGATCCTGTACTGTTTTATGTAAATCACCATAGTTGGACTGATACCTGTAGCTATTATACTCCATAGCACTTGGTTACAAATGAGTTATAGAGACCCACTATCCTGGCCTTTAGGTTTAAGAAGGAACTGCAGATGCTGGAAAAAGAAGGGTCTGAAGAAGGGTTTTGACCTGAAACGTTGCCTATTTCTTTTGCTCCATAGATGCTGCCTCACCCGCTGAGTTTCTCCAGCATTTTTTTAATCCTGGGCTTTATCCTTGCTACCTGTTGAGATGGGTGCATGTAGGACAGCTTGGACAATGTGTGCTAAAGGGCCTGTGTCCGTGCTGTATGACTTCAACTCAAATCTGTGTTCTAGGTCTTGTCTAATCAAGGTTCAATTTTGTTTTAGCATGACCTCCCCATTTTACAATGCAGTTCCTGTGGAATTAATTCGCAGGGCTTATTAGTTTTACAGCCTTACCAATAGATCTCACGTAGCAGCATTGGGAGAAATCTCAGAACAAGTTATTTGTGTTTCTGTTCAGTAAATGCACAGAGTGCACGATCAAGTTAACTTGCAGGGGATTAACAGCGGAACAAAAAAGTGCTCAATATAGCAATTAAAAATAAATAATAAACTTCTCAAATAGATGTGACAAACTCTTTTCACACTCTATTTATTAATGTTGTTGTAAATCGAATATGGGCCAATCACAGAGAGTTTAAACTCGTTCCCAAGGCTTCATGTGTAGTTTTTTTTTTAATATATCAAAGTTCTCCTTCAGGAAGAACAAGTTTTGTGTTATCCTATTATGATGATTCAAATGTTCCACCAGCATTGCAAAACAGAGAATCTAGCACACTGGAGCCTTTATAGATCTGATTACCATTTTCTCTCTAATCTAATTTCCAGTCACTACCTGTCAGTTTTTCTTTCACAACACCCCTGTGTGTTGATGAGCATCTTATTCAGTTAAACCATTGATTTATATTTATCTGGGAGAGGAGGTGGAGAGCAAGTGACCTGGATCTCTGGCCCTCTGAGGCAGCAGTTCTACCAGTTGTACATCGATGTTTCTAATGTTCTCCTTGAGGCAAGCTTTGCTGCCTTCAATAATCTGGAGTAATTTCATCCACTGTAATTTTCATTAGTTACTGTAGAGTTAGGGTTTGATTTGGACAGTACCCATGTTTGATTGTCGAATGTTTAAGGAGTACATAAGTGATAGGAGCAGAATTAGGCCATTCGGCCCATCGTCTACTCCACCATACACTCATGGCTAATCTATCTCTCCACCCTAACCCCAATCTCCTGCCTTTACCCCATAACCCGTACTAATCGAGAATCTATCTATCTCTGCCTATATTAGGGGGTTCTTGTGCCATTTTATAGCCAGCGCACTGGAAATGTTAGCAAGTGGTTGGAATCTGTTTGTCCTGTCAGTTTTTGTAGGTGCTTGATATGGAAGAGTGACCAATACCTCTGAACGTACGAGTCTCTCACTTGAAACCACAATGAAAGTCCGTAAACAACCACACTATCAAACCGGTTTGCATCACTGTCAACTCAGACACGCACTTACTTGTGTACTGGAGCTAATGATGTCACGGGAAACTTTTTTAGGGTCAGGAAGGAAAAATTCTTTCACTTGATATTCCCAAATAAGGATTGGAAATTTTAAGTCTGATATGACCGTTGTTATTTCTGGCATTGAGACTAATATGTACATAAATAATGATCTGAAGGGTAATGGACAAGGATGTTGGTCATTCCTATGTGCAATGTGTAATGGGAACAATTGTAATGAGAACAGCTCTTAAGTATTACACATTGTATCTGCCTAGGGCTGCTTTGCAGAAGAATTAGCATCCAAAGTACAACAAAAACAGTGGCTAGAACATTACCGATATTTACAGAAATGGCATAGGTTTATTTCTCCCCTTCATATAGGTTCTCCTGCTCTTTTTGAACAGAAACAGAATTTATTGCGAATATATGGTAAGACCACAAGCATAGATGGCTCAGCACTTAAAAGAAAAATGTTTAAGACACCGACTGACCTGCAGTGTATTTCCATAGTGCTCTGCTTTTTTAATCTCAATCTTTCAGATTCAGCAATTATTCTTTTTATCTTTACTGAGAGTTTCAGGAATTAACTTTTTCTTCCCATTGCAAGCACCTGCGCAAACTGACAGGACAATGAAATTCTAATCACATTGCCTGCGAGCTGGCTCATGAACCTCCTAATGTACTCCTGTACTCACCCACT
The DNA here is from genome assembly GCA_963514005.1 of Raja brachyura. Next base: position 18,422,401 of record OY740816.1, read on the forward strand.
ATATTTCCACAAGACTCCATAACCATTGAACCACTGAAAGATATAGCATGGAAGCAGGTACTTTGGCCCCCCATGGTCATGCTGACTATGAATCACGCATTCACACTAGTTCTATGTTATCCCATTTTTTTTCATCCACTCTCTACACACTTGTGGGCAATTTACAGAGGCCAATTAATCTACAAACTCACAAGTCTTTGGGGTGTGGGTCACAGGGATAATGTCCAAACTCCACACAGACTGCACCTGAGGTCAGGATTGAACCTGGGTCTCGGGCGCTGTGAGGCAGCAGCTCTACCAGTTGTGCCACAGTGCTGCCACATATCAAAGATTGTTTTACATGTTAGTGGGAAATGGCTTCATTTCTGGCCAAGGAATGATATAAAATATTTGTACGGTTGGGTAGCATTGTTGGACATAGGAAAGTTCTTCAAAATACTGCTCCCAGTGATATTACTTCACTTAAGTCAAGTCAAGTCAAGAGAGGTTATTGTCATGTGTCCCAGATAGGACAATGACATTCTTGCTGCAGCACAACAGAATATAGCAAAGCATAAATACAGAACAGTTCAGTGTATCTATATACCATAGACTATATATATACACATAAATAAACAGATAAAGTGCAATAGGCTGTTATAGTTCCGAGTTTGTTTGATGGTGAGTATAATAGCCTGATGGCTGTGGGAAAGTAGCTGTTCCTGAACCTGGATGTACCAGATTTCAGGCTCCTGTACCTTCTACTTGATGGCAGCTGAGAGATGAGTGTGTGGCCAGGATGGTGTGGGTCCTGTCAGTTTTAGCTCTAATTCTAAGTAGATGATACAGTTCAAATTTTAGCCTTTCATAGTTTCCCAGAACAGGGATCTATTTTTGCACCATTAACTGAAAACGTTATAATTTACATATTCCTCTTTTTCCCCAATGACATCCTAAAACTATGCCTCCTTATTGCAATAGTCAGGGTAGATTATCCAACTATTAGTTATTAATGTCATTAGAGTATTGGTGGGACATTCCAAAGTCAAGAACATTACAGATGAACACTTAAACAAGAGATATGCTGATGTGTGTGCATTGAATTCCACTTGTAAAATTCCACTGCAGCAACAGAAGTGAGTTTTAGAAAAAGGGTTCCACATGGAAAGTCTATTTGGGCACTTACAACCAAGGTTGGATTTATACCCCGGTGTGCATATCTGCAGACCCTCTAGCTAGGATACTAGATCATTATCAGGTGTAAGAATTCATTAGACTTTACTTTAGACTTTAGAGAAACAGGCCCTTCGGCCCATCGAGTCTGCAGCGACCAGCAAGCACTCCGTACACTAATATAATCCTACACACTCGGGACAATTTTACAACTTACTACAGCCATTTAACCAATCAACCTAAATGTCTTTGGAGTGTGGGAGGAAACCCATGCAGTCATGGGGAGAACGTACAAACTCTGTGCAGACAGCACCCGTCGTAATCAGTATCGAACCTGTAAAGGGCCTGTCCCACTGTACGAGGTAATTCAAGAGATCTCCCGAGTTCTCCCCTGATTCGAGCTTGTGTAATGTACGTAGCGGGTACATAGGGGCTCGTACGAGTAAAAAGTAAACATTTTTTTCATCACAAGTTTTTTTTTACTCGTGGACATTTTCACAGTGTTGAAAAACCGTCATGAGTTCCAGAGTACCTACCGTTGTTCGTACGAGCCGCTACGTGACATCCACGAGCTCCTACGTACCCGCTATGTACATTACATGAGCTTGAATCAGGGGAGAACTCGGGACAACTCTTGAATTACCTCGTACAGTGGGACAGGCCCTTAAGCCAGCAACTCTACTGCTGTGCCACCGTGCCACCCGAGTCCCATTCTCGAGTCCCATTTCTTGCTGGTACGCCAGAATTGAGCCTGCTGGTAGACATCTCGTTCATGATATCACAGTCTCTTTGTCTTGTTGGTCAGCAGTGAATTATAAGACAACATTTGGAAAAGAAACCTAGCTCAGGCTTCCCACTATGAGGCGGTTTCACCAACATCGGGAAGGAATTTCATTGCAAAACGTGACTTCACCTGACCGTGATTTTAAACATCATCTACTGGGAACACTGGTCGGGATTGGAACATTCCTTAGTTAAGGTCATGAGTTTAATCACTGATAAATAGACAAGGAAACATTTAAATAACCAAACAAATAAGACAAATGAAGGAAACATGCCTAGTGGTCATTCATGTATGAAAACACATCGCGGTTGATGTTAGTCCAATAACTTGGTTATTCCTGCATCTTGCTGAAATTTTCTATGTGCCACAATACAAATTCCGCTTTCTTCCAATTTGAACGCCATCAATTGATACTATATTTTTTAAGCAAACAGGTCTCCCAGACCCATGACCTTTGCTGTAACTGCCCGTCAGTCTTAGCTCATTTTCCTGCATAACTTGAATCTCAAGTTCGAAATGCCAGGGGCCTGTCATTGGAATGCAGTTCCACACCACAGCTTGGTCAGTGGACCTTTCAGGCTCTGTTGTGCACTCATTTAGTCACAGCTGAGTACAAGCAAGAATCCATCCTGAGTGAAACGCCATACCCAAAATGTTCTTAACAACTGACCTCAGGCATTTGATTCTGAAAGAGACTTGAAAATGTGTAGTTTTCTGAGAGGTATCATTCATTATCTGAGGGAGTGCTTTGTTAATATAACAGAAAGTAATATTTGTTTCATTAAATACTTAAAAGCCTTGAGGGATTTGCAATGACTAATTCTGACTAGCTTTGATAAATATTAATTTTGTTATCTGTATTTTCCAGTCACAGTTCTTATTAGTTTTAATGTCACTTAACGATGACTGAAGAAAGGGCCCAACCCAAATGTGCCCTGTCCATTTAGGCCATAGATGCTGCCTGGCCCGCTGGTTTAGTTCAGAGATACATTGCGAAAACAGGCCCTTCGACCCGCCAAGTCCGCGCCGACCAGCGATCCCCATTAGCACTATCCTACACACGAGGGACAATTTATTATTTTTACCAAAGGTAGTTAACTTACAAACATATAATTCTTTGGGTTACACAAAAAGCTGGAGAAACTCAGCGGGTGCAGCAGCATCTAAGGAGCGAAGGAGATAGGCGACGTTTCGGGTCGAGACCCTTCTTCAGACTGAATGTGGGAGGAAACCGGAGCACCCGGGAAAAACCCACGCAGTCACAGGAAGGACATACAAACTCCATACTGACAGAAACGTAGTCAGGATGGAACTCGGGTCTGTGGGCGGTAAGGCAGCAACTCTACCACTGTGCCACCGTGCCGCCCCATCTGTTTAGTTATGGCTTTGTTAGGCGATCATCGATGGACCGGTTTCCTTGGCCTTCTTAGTTCCAGTAGAGGTGCCTTTCTGCCCTTATCGTCAGGGTGACGACTGATTCATGATACTGATTACTCGCCCTTAAAACCAGATGCGGGCAGTTTGTCAGCAGATTAACTCATGTTTAATCTTCAATCCTTTTCACCACCTCCCTGTACTGGAGCATAAAATATGTATCACCATAGGGCATCAATGAAGTTACTGTACATTTACATGCATAAGCACACACACTTGACACAAACCCTCGCCGTTCAGTTTCTTCATGCCTTACTTTATATTTCCATTTGTTCTCGGTGCAGTGGGTGAGCAAACCCAAGTGCTGCTCAGCTCCAGGGAAGGCACAGAGCCCAGACAATTGAGGGAAGGGAAAAGGAGGTGCAATTCAGTCGACTCGCCTGGGTATGGATCCTGAATGTGGCCCTTATGAAGCAACAAAAAAGATACTGTTTTCAGTAAACATTCTGTCTGGTGGGAAATATGGAAGTAGTCACTCAAAGCAGAAGAACGTCCTGTCTCAGGCTGAGGGGCAAAAGGCTAACATTCTTCAGTCTGTTTCCCAGCACTGCCTACAACTTGGCTTTGCCTTTGTGTTTGTGACTAACTTGAGACTGGTTAGAAGGGGTCAACCACTTCAGGCAATACACGTTCAAGGCAGAAAGGGAATAAGTATTTACAGGCGGTACACCGGGTCCAGTTTACAGTTGGCGGACTGGAGATTCCTGGGGCAAGGCAGACATTCCTCAGAATTTAGTTTTAGTTTAGTTGAGAGATACCACATGGAAACAGTTTCTTTGGCCCACCGAGTCCACGCCAACCGCCAATTGCATTGGTTCTATGTTATCACACTTTGTTAGAGAATTTTTCGAGATTTTTAATCTTGGGTAAAAAATACAAATTCAAACTGTCTACTATTCTCCTAACACTATGCACCATTGCTCTGATGTTCCAGCCCGGTGAAGATGCCTTGGCATCTCCCCTCTCAGTTGATCTCCAAATCTTAACTTTCTTGAAATTGCCTTTTGTTCTTCTATACACCAGAGCGAGGTGGCCTATCTTACTCATCACTCCTGGTGGCACAAATGGTAGAGTTGCTGCCTCAGAGCGCCAGAAACCTGGGTTCAATCCTGACCTCAGGCACTGTCTGTGTGGAATTTGTACGTTCTCCCTGTGACTGCTTGGGTTTCCTCCAGGAGCTCTGGTTTCCTCCCACCTTCCAGTCATGTGGGTTTGGAGGTTAATTGGCCTCCATAGATGACCCTCATTATGTAGGGAGTGGATGAGAAAGTGGGTGATCAATGGTCGGTGTGGTCTCAATGGGCCAAAGGGCCATTTTCAATCTGCATCATTCAATCAATGGATCAAAGACAATCCCTCCTGCCACGATCCAACCAATGAATCCTAGAAAGTAGAAATCTCTTGAATCTTTCACATGAAGTCATGATATCTGTTCCTCCCATTTTCCTGGTGAAAAATAAAGCACTCTGTTGGTGGAGTAGTATACTTTCTCCCATCTGTGTGTGTGTGCCCTGTTACTGGTATGAGCCGAGACAGGGATTGCTTTACCATTCTCATTAAGTTTACAACAATGCGGCAAATCTGAAGTAGAATCCACTAATAGGTCTTTATCAATCTCTAATCTACTGTAACATGACTGCAGTACTCCAGGTACGTTGGACTGGCACACCCTTGCTTGACACTCCCTGCTCTCCAAAACAATACAGGCACGCACCAGGGAGCACAAACCCAATACTATGCGATCGTTGTGACCCTTGCCCAGGCACCAGTGGTTTCATTGTTATCAACATCAGAGTAACAGGCAATACTATCAGCAACTTAAGCAGGAGGGGGAGGTGGTGGGGGGAGGGTACACCAGGTAGGATGTAGTTTAGTGCACATTGTTTCCTTTCTCTAAATTGCGCTGCGCCTTCCTGCTTATGAAATCCCCTGATCTTAAGCAGACTCTTAACAAAAGAGCGATGAAGGTTGAAGCACAAACAGCTTCATTAGCCCACGGCCAGCTGCCTGTTAACAAAGGAGACTTGAGCCACCCTCTAGGTGGGGCAGTGGCACAGAACAAAAGTGAGGCCTGAAGCAGGTTTAGCAACCTGGAATTCAGTGAAAATGGTTGAAAAGTAAATATGTGTTACATTTGTATATTTGTGTAATTTGTGTAAACAGTATTCAATGTATCTATAGCCTCCGAGAATGTCGGATGGAGTCATGTAAGGATCATGTATTGGGTATATTTATTTCTCCAATAAAGTATATTTTGAAATGTTTAAAATGTCTATTTGCAACAAACACAAAGCAAGAGTGACAGATTTTGTCTGTTAAACTGAGCATCTTTTCTTGCATAAAGTACAATTGAATACACTTTCAGCTCCTTCATTGCCAATGGTAGATTTTAACTGAGAGGGGAAATTTTAAAAGGGACCTGAGGGGGAAGATTTTCACCACGTTGGTATAAGCAACAAGCTGCCAGAGAAAGTTGCGGAGATGGATATCTATATTCCTAATCGGCCACCATTGAGATAATAGTCTACTTTCCTGTTTTTGCCACCAAAGTGGATAACCTCACATTTATCCACATTATACTGCATCTGCCATGCATTTGTCCACTCACCCACCCTATCCAAGTCACTTGCAGCCTCCTAGCATCCTCCTCACAGCTAACACTGCCCCCCAGCTTTGTGTCATCCGCAAACTTGGAGATGTTACATTCAATTCCCTCGTCCAAATCATTAACATATATTGTAAATAGCTGGGGTCCCAACACTGAGCCTTGCGGTACCCCACTAGTCACTGCCTGCCATTCTGAAAAGGACCCGTTTACTCCTACTCTTTGCTTCCTGTCTGCCAGCCAGTTCTCTATCCACATCAATACTGAACCCCCAATACCGTGTGCTTTAAGTTTGTATACTAATCTCTCATGTGGGATCTTGTCGAAAGCCTTCTGAAAGTCCAGATATAACACATCCACTGGTTCTCCCTTATCCACTCTACTAGTTACATCCTCGAAAAATTCTATAAGATTCGTCAGACATGATTTACCTTTCGTAAATCCATGCTGACTTTGTCCAATGATTTCACCACTTTCCAAATATGCTGCCATCCCATCTTTAATAACTGACTCTAGCAGTTTCCCCACTACCGATGTTAGACTAACTGGTCTGTAATTCCCTGTTTTTTCTCTCTCTCCATTTTTAAAAAGTGGGGTTACATTAGCTACCCTCCAATCCTCAGGAACGACTCCAGAATCTAAGGAGTTTTGAAAAATTATCACTAATACATCCACTATTTCTGGGGCTACTTCCTTAAGTACTCTGGGATGCAGCTAATCTGGCCCTGGGGATGTATCGGCCTTTAATTCGTTCAATTTACCAACACCACTTCCCGGCTAACCTGGATTTCACTCAGTTCCTCCATCTCATTTGACCCCCGGTCCCCTGCTATTTCCGGCAGATTATTTATGTCTTCCTCAGTGAAGACAGAACCAAAGTAGTTATTCAATTGGTCTGCCATGTCCTTGTTCCCCATGATCAATTCACCTGTTTCTGACTGCAAGGGACCTACATTTGTTTTAACTAATCTTTTTCTCTTCACATATCTAAAAAAACTTTTGCAGTCAGTTTTTATGTTCCCTGCCAGTTTTCTTTCATAATTTATTTTCCCTTTCCTAATTAAGCCCTTTGTCCTCCTCTGCTGGACTCTGAATTTCTCCCAGTCCTCTGGTGGGCTGCTTTTTCCGGCTAATATGTATGCTTCATCTTTTGTTTTGATACTATCCCTGATTTCCCTTGCTATCCATGGATGCACTGCCTTCCCTGATTTATTCTTTTGCCAAACTGGGATGAACAATTGTAGTTCATCCATGCAGCCTTTAAATGCTTTCCATTGCACATCCACCGTCAACCCTTTAAGAATCAATTACCAGTCTATCTTGACCAATTCACATCTCATACCCTCAAAGTTACCTTTCTTTAAGTTCAGAACCCTTGTTTCTGAATTAATTATGTCACTCTCCATTCTAATGAAGAACTCAACCATATTATGGTCACTCTTGCCCAAGGGGCCACGCACAGCAAGACTGCTAACTAACCCTTCCTCATTACTCAATACCCAGTATAGAATAGCCTGCTCTCTCGTTGGTTCCTCTACATGTTGGTTTAGAAACTATCCCGCACACATTCCAAGAAATCCTCTTCCTCAGCACCCCTGCCAATTTGATTCACCCAATCTATATGTAGATTGAAGTCACCCATTATAACTCTTTTACCTTTGTTGCACACATTTCTAATTTTCTGTTTGATGCCATCCCCAACTCCACTACTACTGTTAGGTGGCCTGGTGACTTAAATTAACCTGCTGGCGGGTCATGCGTAGGAAGGAACTGCAGATGTTGGTTTACGCCGAAGATAGACACAAAATGCTGGAGTAACTCAGCGGGACAGGCAGCATCTATGGATAGAAGGAACGGGTGACGTTTTAGGGCAAGACCCTTCTTCACACTTCAGACATATTTCTGGAGAGCCATGCAGCATCTATGAGGGGAACAGCTGGATGACTTAGTGTGCTGAAGGGCTTGTTCCCATTCTGTGTAAGCAAAGAAAAAGATCTAAAAGAACATGTTTTTATTGCCTGAGTTCAGCCAAGCAATCCATTCAGTTTCCTTACCAGGAAGCAATGGAAAATCTCTGCCAGGACCACCCTACCTGTGGGAGCTTGGCCAGGGGAATATGAGTAGCTGAGTGAGGGGAAAATCTCAGCCCACCATGATGGACATGATGAGTGAGCCAAACTTGTTCATTATCGACAATACCCTAGAGTTCTCCAGACTTGGCTGACTTTGCACCTTGGTCTGTCCTGAGTATTAACTTGTTTCCTGAGCTCCCATGGGAATTTTGATTCTATGTAAATTTTACACTAAAATTTACCCTGTTTTTATCAAATAATGTTCTGTATCACTTGCATTGCAGATTATAGACAGATTTAGGGAGTTTGGCTTAAAGTTTAAGCATGGATGGTCTATAAAACCTTCATGAAAAAGCCTGAAGGATAGGAAATGCCATGTAAAATTCAAACTTGGCTTGAGGAGGAATCTTTTCGTAAGTTATTCGCTCTCTGTCCCATAGCCCTGGATGTTTCTATCAATCATAGGTTTTTGTAATTTGAAAAAGGGTAAGTTTTTTACAACGTGGCAACTATTTCAAATGGCTGCATACAGAATTTACCAGATGATTGTCAATGCTTATAGAACTCAAAATAGATAAGTGTTTCCTGCCTTTCATTCAGAAGGTTGTGAATTTAAGCCATACTTCAGACCTTGAACCCAAATGTTAAGTGGGCACATCAGTACAACACTGAGGGAATGATGTGTTGTCAGAGTACCTTCATTAGGAAAGGACATTAAACTGTATCTGTCGCTGGGGACATGTAGACCCTGTAAATGATGCACGTTTGTTTATTGAGTGTTAAAGCAGCATTGTAGGCCAGAGAGAGAGAGAGAGAGAGAGAGAAATTCAAATGTGAAGTTCCTAGAACATCATTGGGTTACAATTCCCCATGAAATGATGGGCAGAAACTCACATTATTGGTTTCAGCAGTGTTTGCTGGTGATGCAAGATGAATTGGTTTAGTTTTTAGTTTAGAGTACAGCATGGAAGCAGGCCCTTTGGCCCACCAATTCCAAGCCGACCTTAGATTACCCATTCACACTCGTTTTATGTCATCGCACTTTCCCTTCCACTCCCAACACAGTTCAGACAATTTAACAGAGGCCAATTAACCTGCAAACCCACACTTCTGTGGGATGTGGGTGGCAACCAGAAACCCATGCAAACTCCACACGGACAGCAGCTGAGGTCAGAATCGAACCTGGGTCTCTAGCAACAGTTCTACCACTGTGCTGGCCAATTGTTATAAAGTGACACAGCAGGTGTGAACTTTCCGGGCAAGCCATTAGAAAGGCAATATTATTCTGTCCACTGGGAGTGCAGCTAATGAATGGAGTGGTTATTGCAATGATGGGAGAGTGGCCCCAATGGTCACAGAAACCTGGAGGGGCCGGTGCAGCACACCACCCACACAACGTATGTTCTTTGTGCATGGGGTCCATGGAGGTCTTTTATGGCTACAGCTGGTTTGTGCTCTGATGCTCTCCCGTTTCATAACTCTAATTTCACTGTACCTTAATTGGTACATGTGACAATAAATTGACCTTGAAACCTCAATGCAACATCTATTCCATTCATTGGCCACACTTCCTGTTGGTTGAACAATGCTGCCTTTTTAGTCATATTTAGCACGTGGTATTTAGCAACAATTCATCTTGTGTCAGCATTAAACATCACTCTGCAAGAACATCTTATTTGACATCATTAGCCCATCAGGTCTATTCTGACTTCCAGGGAAGCAATCACACAATCCCGTTCTCTCTTCCATTTCTGTACACCTGCAAATTGTATTCTCTTTGATTCTTTTTGGTGTTAGCCTGCAATAGTTAGTTAACCTGCCATGTAGTTCTTTGAGACATGGGGTGTTCACTGGAGTGTTCACTAGGGGAAAACCCCACACAGCCACATGGGGAATCTGACAAACTCCTCACAGTCAAGTTCCAATCCAAAACCCCTGAAGTCCATGATACAGCCATGCTAACCGTTGCACCAATATACTACCTCGAGTGTAGTTTCTGAATGCTTGCAATGCAGGGCAATACCCATGCCTGCTCTACCTGCCCCAATGGGTTTAAGTAGATGATGTCTCCTCTCCTTGAGTGTGGAGTTAGGGTGATCATCCTAATGCATCAGAGATGAGGTGCAGCAACCTGGGGTAGGTTGTTGCTGAGGCTCTCAAGTCTCTGTGACCCTGATCCCGGCAAACCTGTCAGGGCACATGTGAGATTGTATTTGGAGGTCAGAGGTCTCAGTGAGGACAAATATCTAATTGTGGGTAAGAGATCGGCCCAACATGTAGGATTATATAATCATATATACAACAAAAAAAAGCAGTTCCTTTGGTCCACCATGTTCAAAGCACAAGAACCATCAGGTACCTACCCCATTTTCCAGCATTTTCAAACCAATTGCATTCTGCTTCATGGTAGACAAAAGTCCAACCTCCTCCCCTTTCCAGCTCTCCCTCAGCCCTCTGGCTCCTCCTCTTCCTTTCTTCTTCACGCCACCCCCCCCCCCCACCTTGCATCAGTTTGAAGAAGGGTTTCGGCCCAAAATGTTGCCTATTTCCTCCGCTCCATGGATGCTGCCGCACCCGCTGAGTTTCTCCAGCACTTTTGTCTACCTTCGATTCTCCAGCATCTGCAGTTCCTTCTTGTGCATTCTGATTCATGGCTTTTCAGGTTCGATCCTGTCCTCGGTGGCTGTGTGTGTGGAGTTTGTCCGTACACCCTGTGACTACATGGGTTTGCCACCAGACGCTAATGTTTCCTCTCACATCCCAAAGATGTGTGCATTGTAGATTAATTGGCCTATGTAAAATCTGCCTTAATGTGTAGGGAATGGTTGGGAAAGTGGGATAACATAGAACTCGTGTGAATGGACTCGGTGGGCCAAAGTACCTATTTCCATGCTATATCTCTAAACTAAACTAAACAAAAAAATCTCAGATTCTTAAATAAAATAAATTTGCTTTCGGGAAATTAAAGAAACAAAATGAAATTTCAAGAAATGTTTTTTTGGATGTACTTTGGTATAAGATTGTTAATCTTAAAAATATGTGTAATATTAAACATAATTATTTTGAAGCACCTGGAATTAATCAAATATTTTAATTTAAAAACGCACAAAGTTCTGGAGCAATTTTGCGGGCCAGGCAACGACTCTGGAGAACATGGATAGATGATTTTTCGGGTTGGAACAGTTCTTCAGACTGCTCAGATTATATTTTAATAATTGGCTGCTCATTCAGCCTGTTTATATATTTTCTTTTGGCAACTTCTTTTTTCCCAAGATCTTCAGTCCCCACCTCCTGCGGTTCTAGTTATCCTCTTGTCACGCATCAAGTTGACATGTTCTTGGGTCAGGTGCAGCAAGCCAGATATTTGCAACCTTTTGGGGGTCAGTATTGGCCACATTAAGCTTGTAAAGTGTCTCACTGTAATAAAGAAAGGCCTTGTGTCAATATGAAGCCTTTCATGTTCGTCCAGATGTTCCAAAGTGGTTCAAGGCCATTCCGTCCTTTTGAAGTGTAGTTTCTTTTTACAGGAAAAAAAATGCACAGCTCCATCACAAGTAAGCTTCCATTTGATATAGTTCCATGTATTCGCTGTTTGGAAAAAAACACTATTTAAACAAATATATCTAGCTAGCTGGATTCATGTGTGGAGAAATTAAATCATCACTGTCCTTTGATTTAGTCATTTTGACAGAGCCTCTTCAGAATGTTCGAGTTTATTATTTAGTGTGTTACAGTTGATAAGTGCCAATGGAGATACAAAGAACTGCAGATGTTGGGAATCTTGAGTCAAACACAAAGTCTTGTAGGAAATCATCGGGTCAGGCAATGTCCGTGGAGGGAATGGACAGATGAGATTTCAGGTCAGCATCCTTCGTTAGACTGGCCAAACCCTAAAGAATGGTTTCCTCCACAGACTTCTCACTTCCCTCAACTAATTATTGATTCACTGATTCACTTCTGCATATAGATGCCTGGCCTGCGTTTTTCTGAGAGAATTGTTGGCTTTGTGATGTTTCTCCCCAGTTAAAGAATGTGGAAAATAGAACAGGTCCTACTGCCCACAATGTCTGTGCCAAACTTGATGCTGGGCCATCACTTATTTAACTGCACATAACCCATATCCCTTCATTCCCTCCATATCCATGTGCCTGTCCAAATGTTTTTTAAATGCCGCGAATATTTAATTAGTGGTTTAATATTTTTGCTTCAACCACCACCGTCGATAGTACATTTCAGGCACTCATGGCCCTCTGTGTAAAAAAAAACGTGCTCAGCACATCTCTTTTAAACTTTGCCCCTCTCCTCTTTAAGCTATGCCCTCTAGTGTTTGTTTTTTTTCCATCCTGGGAAAAAGATTCTGACTGTCCACCCTATCTATGCCTCTCATAATTTTATATACTTGATAATTATATACGTAGTCCTGTGTTCCCCCCTTGGTGGATGGACACCCTGTTCCTCTCCTTGCTGTTTTTCTTCCAGCAAAAAAAAGACTGTGGATGGGCTCCAGTGTGATGACTTCTGATAGACGTTCACATTCAACCTCTAAACTCTCAGACTCACAGAGGTGTAATAGTCACTATGTGTAACTGTGAAGGTCATTGATGGCGTGACTGTCTTCCATTCTTGGTTATTCCTGTCCCTGGCGGATGATTATGCAGTAATCTCAGTCGTCATGTCTAAACCTGTTCTGATATGGAGATTGCCCAAAACATGTGTTGCTGCATAATAACAGGCAGTCATTCAGGGTAGGTCATAGTGACTCTTGAAATATTGTGACCGAGTGTGTTGTTGATCTACTTGATACAGTGGCACAGCTGGTAGACCTCTTGCCTCATTGCGGCAGACACCCAAATTCAATCCTGCCCTCGATTGCTGTCTGTATGGAGTTTGCACGTTCTCCCTGTGACTGTGTGTGTGTTTGCTCTGGGTGCTCCAGTTTCCTTGCTCAATAGACAATAGGTGCAGGAGTAGGCCATTCGGCCCTACGAGCCAGCACCGCCATTCAATGTGATCATGGCTGATCATCCCCAATCAGTTCCCCGTTCCTGACTTCTCCCCATATCCCCTGACTCCGCTATTTTTAAGAGCACTATCTAGCTCTCTCTTGAAAGCATCCAGAGAACCGGCCTCCACCGCCCTCTGAGGCAGAGAATTCCACTGACTCACCACTCTCTGTGAGAAAAAGTGTTTCCTCATCTCCGTTCTAAATGGCTTACTCCTTATTCTTAAACTGTGGCCCCTGGTTCTGGACTTCCCCGAACATCAGGAACATGTTTCCTGCCTCTAGTGTGTCCAAGCCCTCAACAATCTTATATGTTTCAAAGACATGTGAGTTTGAATGATTAATTGGCCTCTGTAAATTGCCTCCAGTGTGTGAAGACATATGGAAACGTGGGGGTAACGTAGAACTACAGAGGACATGTGATCGATGGTTGGCATGGGCTCAGTGGGCCGAATTGCATTAATTTCAAATTAATTCAATGCAATTGAGAGTACTGACAAGTTAATTTGCAAATGGATGCGTATGGCCACAATTTTGTTCCCTTTACATTTCCAAAATAAATAAAACATTGTGTCTCATTCTTTCATGCCCAGGCTAGTTGAGAAATAGACAATTATATTGCTGACTTTTGTGAGACAGTGCACTTAGCTATTTTACAGATTTGCTGCACACTATGTTGTTAACATTGTTATGAGCTGTTGCCTGGTCCATTGGTGTGATGTGCCAAGGCTCTGTAAAGTTTTCCTGGGATTTGCAACAGAGTCTAGTATTACAATGTAAAATCAGTCTGGAACTACCAGAGGAGAAAAGACTCGCACTTACGCCGCACAAATTTCAGTCGGGTGTCGAGTTTTATGGAGGGAAGGCAGGAGAGTGCGGTTAGGAGGGAGGGACAGTCCAGCCATGACTGAATGGCAGAGTAGACTTGGTGGGCCGAATGGCTAATTTTACTCCTCTCACTTATGACCTTATAACAAATCAGGATGTCTTTTACAGACCTATTTTCCCGTGGGCATGTGCAGAATATTGAAATAATGTTCCAAATCCACAAAATGGAAGGACGTTCCAAGGAAAATTGATGACTTCCCTGGGAGGAAGAAAAAATGTCTGTTGAAAATAGCAAGAATGTTTAGGTTTTTCAGATAGGAAGCCTGGCTTTCACAATACGCACCACACTTACATTCTTCACTCTGACACTTTCCAGCAGTGTCTGCTTTTGTTGGAGATTGCTCCTTACTTACTGAAAACGGACACAAAAAGCTGGGGTAACTCAGTGGGACAGGCAGCATCTCTGGAGAGAAGGAATGGGTGACATTTCGGGTCGAGACCCTTCTTCGGACTCCTTACTTACTATCCATTTGACGAAATGTTGAAACTGGAATAGATGAACAATAAACATATTTAAATATTAAAATTACAGAGGGCCCTCAGATTTTGTACATGCCTTTGTACCAGTGGGGAGGTGTAGACATTCTGACTCTGTGGAGAAGTGTTGCTTGTGGAAGTGTGAGCAGGCCCTCTCAACCCTTGTGCCTGATCCACTGGTTAATAAGGTTATGGCTAATCCTGTACCTCATCAACATCCTCCTCCAGAATCTTGAAGTCCTCCATCGCCTTCTTATCCTTTTACGCATCTTTATTTGACTCTGGTCATGCACGTTTCCTGCTCTGCTCTCAGAAGAATGATCGACATGTGGAAATTCTGTAGTTGTTCTAAGCATTGCAGATGTCTGAGTTGAAGCCTCCAATGTGGCACTGAATGTTTTACATCTCACCGTCTAATTTTGCAGCAATGACCAGTATCTGCAAGGCTGCCAACTCTCACGCTTTGAGTGTGAGAATCACGCATTTGAAGAAACTCTCACGCCCTCACACTAATCAGAAATTTCTCACGCTCAGTGGTGAGAAATTCTGTGATCAACGAAAATGTAAAAACTCAGATAAACTGCATGGTCCGCGGGTGTTGGAGAGCCGGGGCTGAGGGAGGGATGGAAGCAGAAGTAGCGGCGGGAACAGATGCGGACGGAAAGCCGAGGCTGGCGAGTGTTTGCGGGGCTGCTGAGTGTTTGCCGGGGACAGATGCTGGGAACGGGGCTGGCGAGTGATTTCAGGCTGGTGAGTCGCTCGCTGCAGTTCCGGCCATGGAGCAGTGCAAGAGTCCTGGGCCGATGGGACAGAGACTCTCAAAGGGAGGTGGAGAGAGAGGGGAGGGAGACAGGGGGGAGAGAGAGAGGGGCTGAGACGAGAGGAGGGGGGAGACAGAGGGGGGGTGAATGGGGAGAGAGAAGAGGGAGAGGGAGGGGGGAGAGGGGAGGAAGAGAGAGAAGGGTGAGAGGGAAGAAAGAGGGAAGTGAGAGAGGGGGTGGAGAGGGTAGGAGATAATGTGAGAGAGGGGGGAAAGAGAGAGAGGGGGAAGAGGGAAAGGGGGAAAGACAGGGAGGTGGGGGGGCAAAGAGAAATAGGAGATAGAGACAGAGGAGAAAGAGAGGGGAGAGAGAGCAAGAGGAAGAGTGAGGTGGGAGGGAGAAATGGGGGAGAGAGAGGAGAGAGGGAGGGGGGAGGGAGAGGTTAGAGAGAGGGGAGAGAGAGGGGGAGAGGGAGCGAGAGGGGGAGATAGAGACGGAGAAAGAGATAGAGAGGGGGAGAGGGAGGGGAAGCGAGGGGGAGAGAGAAGGAGAGAGGGAGAGAGAGGGAGGGAGAGAGGGGGGAGAGAGAGAGAGGGAGGGAGAGAGAGAGGGAGGGAGAGAGAGAGGGAGACAGAGTTAGGGGAGAGAGAGCGGGAGAGAGGAGAGGGGGAGAGGGGAAGGGGAAAGAGAGGAGAGAGGGGACAAGAGAGAGGGGGAAGAGAGAGAGAGGGAGAAGAGAGAGGGGAGAGAGAGGGGGAGGGAGTGAGGAGAGAGAGAGATGGGGGAGAGAGGGGAAAGAGAGGGGGGGAGAGAGCGAGAGAGGGGGAGAGAGGAGAGGGAAGGGGAGAGATTGAGGGGAGAGAGTGAGAGGGGGAGAGAGAGAGGGAGAGACAGGGAGGGAGAGAGAGGAGACGGAGAGGGAGGGGAGAGAGGGAGAGAGAGAGAGAGGGATGAGAGGAGAGACAGCGGAAGAGAGGGGGGAGGGGGAGAGAGAGCGATGAGAGTGAGGTGGGAGGGAGAGAGACAGAGGGGAGAGAAAGAGATGGAGTGAGGGATGGGAGAGAGAGAGAGGAGAGAGAGAGGGAGGAGAGAGAGGGGGGAAGAGAGAGGGGGGAGAGGGGGAGGGAGAAAGGGGGAGAGAGAGGGAGGGAGAGAGGCAGGGCTGCCAACTCCCATGCACTGAGTGTGAGAATCACACATTTCGCCAAATTCTCACGCTGATCACAAATTTCTCACGCTCTGTCGTGAGAAATTCTGTGATCAACTAAAATTTCAAAACTCATAGCAACTGCATGGGCCATGGGAGTTGGAAGCAGAAGCAGTGACGGGGACAGATGCAGATGGTGAGCGGGGCTGGCGAGTGTTTGCTGGGCTGGCGAGTCGCTCACTACAGCTCCGGCCATGGAGCCGACTCAGTGCAAGGTGTTGGAAGCATTGCGCCGCTGCCATAAGAGTCTCTGTGCCAAATTCGCCCAGGTGACCGTCGTGGATCCGGCTGTGGCTCGGTGCATCCTGGAGGACAACCAGTGGCTGCTGGAAGTAAGTACCATGCACTGGGTAGAAACGGTGGAAGATAGTGGACTTCAAATGGGGGTCGTTGGAGAAAGCAACCTGCTTGCCTGCTGGATTTTCACTTACTGTAACTGCAGGAAAAATGTGCCCAATGTCGGGGGAGTTAGGACTGAGATGAGGACAAACATTCTTCACACAGAGAGTTGTGAATCTGTGGAATTCTCTGCCACAGAAGGCAGTGCAGGCCAATTCACTGGATGTTTTCAAGAGAGAGTTACATTTAGCTCACGAAATAAGGGATATGGGGAAAAAACAGGAAAGAGGTACTGATTCCAGATGAATAGCCATGATCATATTGAGTGGCAGTGCTGCCTCGAAGAGCCGATGGCCTATTCCTGCACCTATTTTCTACGTTTCTATGCTTGAGTATATGGCAATAAAACTCCATCACTTGATTTTGAAGCATTCATGCATGGTGGAGGTATTATGTGGTCATAGAGTGATACATGGTGGAGGTATTATGTGGTCATAGATGTGAAAACAGGCCCTTCAGCGCAACTTGCCCACACCCGCCAACATGTCCCAGCTACGCTACCTGCTTTTGGTCCACACCTCCAAACCTGTTCTATCCATGTATCAGTCTAACTGTTTCTTAAATGTTGGGATGGTCCCTGCCTCAACTACCTCCTCTGGCAGCTTGTTCCATACACCCACCAACCTTTGTGTGGATAAAGTTACCCCTTTGAAAGATACCTCTTAAAAATACTTCATACAATAAACATTGAAATCATACTTCTACAATGCACTAAAACATGATTTTAATACATCAAATTTCAAAAAGTTCCTACCCTGGGAGGGGGGACACCCTTCTTCCACACCCTCTCCCCACTCGGTTGCTCCACTCCCTCACTGGGTACCACCAAGGCCAGTGATCAGTGATCGCTCAGCCTCCCCTCTTTCAAAAACACTCCGCGGCCCCTGGTTCAGATGGAGAACACTGCCAGATGTGAGCAGGGAACTGAGGCCAGTTGTCCATGATGTTTGGATCCCAATGCTCAGCGCTTCATGTTTCGGAGTTGGCTAATGTTATTGATCTGTAATTAGCCTGATGACTTCAGGACAGTTTGTTACGAAAATGAAAGAAATTGTATCAGAATACTTATACAGCTGAGTGAGTATAATTTTATGGATGGGAATTGTGTTCAACCAATTGATGACTTCTTTGACAAAGTGACTAGCATGTTAGATAACAAGGAAGCCAATGAATGTCGCAAATTTTGTGATCCATAATTTGGTCTGTGAAGTGCCCCATAAAGGATTACTGCATTAGCTGAGCACCCGTGGACTTGAACGTAATAGGTTAAGTCCAGGGGGTCAGATATGAGGCTTTATGTGTGGGCCAGATATATTGTCAGTGCAAAGGGGCTAGGAGCAAGGCCAGGTGTGCATGCAGAGTCAAGGTCTGGAATAGTACTGGGGGTGCAGTCAAAGCTGGGACCAGGGGTGTGTTCAGCACTGGGAACTTAAGCAGGTAAGCAGCTATGATCAGGGTAGAATAGGGGGCCAGGTGTAAGGCTGGACTCGGGGACAGGAATGAGAGAAGGTATGCAACTGGAGTCTGGGCCAGCAGTAGTACCAGGTGTGCAGTGAGACCCAGGTTGGCCAACATGGGCCAGGTGTTTGATTATAATCTGATTTCCATACATGAATACACTAAGATCATTCATGTGCTGCACGTATGGATCAGAGCCTGGGCTCTACTGTGGAATGTAATTAGGAATGTAATTTACTCTAACCTTATTCATAGCTAATCCAATTTAAAGCATATATATTGCATTCAAGTGTAAGTTAAAAGACTCGCTACAGTATGCACCATATTACACAATTTAAATCCCCCCCCCGGTCGCTACGCTCCCTCGGGCTTGGTCTCGCAATTTCTCACTCCCAACTCTCACCCAATGTTGGCAGCCCTGAGTATCTGCTGCCCCAGTGGGGACTTTAATTGCCCTTGATACACCTTGCTGTCAGGTTTCCCTGTCTAGACCATCAAAAGGAGGACATTGTTTCTGTGAGAATTTAGGCAGCTTTTCTGTCATCACTATTTGTCGGATGTTGTGATCTGTTGCACTTCACTGAACCTCAGCACTGACCTGTAACTTAACCAACATAGGCAACAGAGTTTGCATTGTAGAAAAGCACCTTCCCCCTTTGCATGCCTCTGTGCATTTTAAAAGTTCTATAATTTAGAATAAGGCTTTATGTTTACTTTTTGATTCCATCCTTTTGTGCTCTATTGGCTAGAGCAATGTGAGTGCCAGGTAAGATTGTGGATTAGAATTACATATTGAATGCTTGTTGTTCAAAGGTATGAAATGGGAATTGCAATGTTCAAACAGAATCAAACAGGTTGAACAGAAACAGGTTTCAAACATAATAAAAGAGTGTCCCAAACAAGTGTGAATGAAAGATTGTATTGATTTATAATCTGTATCAGAATGAACTATAATGGTCAGTCTGAGTCATAGAATTGTAATGCCATGCAGCATGGAAACAAGCCCTTTGGCCCATCTTGCCCATACTGACCAAAATGCCCCATCTACACTAGTCCCATGTGCCCATATTTGGCTCATAACCCCCTTAACCTTTCCTATCCATGCATCTATCCAAATGTCTTTTAAATGCTGAGATAGATAGATAGATAGATAGATAGATAGATAGATAGATAGATAGATAGATAGATAGATAGATAGATAGATAGATAGATAGATAGATAGATAGATAGATAGATAGATAGATAGATAGATAGATAGATAGATAGATAGATAGATAGATAGATAGATAGATAGATAGATAGATAGATAGATAGATAGATAGATAGATAAATACTTTATTAATCCCCTTTTCAGGGGAAATTCAGATGTCCTTGCAGCACACTAATAAAGATACAACATAGCATTAAAGAAGAAGTTTAACATTAAAAAAAAACATCCCCCCACAATGGTTCTCAGTGTGGGGGGAGTCACAAAGTCATTTGTGCCTCATAGTACTTGTGTGAAAAAGTTCAGGCCCTCAAGTCCTGGCAACGTCGTCATAAGGTGGACAAAAGTGCTGGAGAAACTCAGTGGGTGCAGCAGCATCTATG
This sequence comes from Raja brachyura, assembly GCA_963514005.1. The sequence continues at coordinate 18,442,230 of OY740816.1, forward strand.
GAGCGAAATAAATAACATCCTCGTAAACCTGTGTAGCCTTTCCAGCTTAACAACATCCTCCCCACAGCAGTGTGACCAAAACAGAACACAATACTCCAAATGTGGCCTTGCCAACATCTTGCACAACTGTAACATTACATCCCAACTTTTAAACTAAATACCTGGCTGATGATAGCCAATGTACCAAAAGACTTCTTGACCGCATTGTCCACCTGTGACGGCTTATCTGATATCAAATACTGAATGAAAATTGACTCCATTTGTGCATTGTGAAGACAATGACATTGACTTTGTGTGTCTCTGTATTTGAGGCCACCGAGTCCATCCTGTCCACTGTTAGGCTGCAGCAGTTACCTTGTCGCTTTAGCATCTGAAATAGTTTCCACATTGCATCGTCCATATCGTAGTGCTGTCCACTGCCTTTTCCTGTCCATTTATATAATATCTTGTTATGTGTAGGAAGGAACTGCAGATGCTGGTTTAAACTGAAGATAGACACTAAAAGCTGGAGTAAGTCAGCGGATCAGGCAGCATCTCTGGAGAAGGTGGTCTAGGACAAGAGGTTATAGGCGTTTTCTTCTTCTGAAGAAGGTTCTCGACCCAAAACGTCACCTGTTCCTTTTATCTTATTCACCTCTTCCAAGCCATCCTGACCTGGAAATGTATTGCCTGACCTTTAATGTTACTGGATCAGAATACAAACACTTTGCTCAGGAGCATCGTGAGAATACTTTCCTCACGATGTGGACAGGTGCGTGAATAGGTTTCAAGGAATGTGGGTCAGGTCCAGGCAAATGGGACCAGCTTGGATGGGGCATTTGGTCAGCATGGATGCTAAAGGGCTGTATGGCGACATAGTGGTGTAGCTGTAGAACTGCTGCACTACAGTGCCAGAGACCCAGGTTCAAACCTGACTATGAGTGCTGTCTGTACGGAGTTTGTACATTCTCCCTGTGACCGCGTGGGATTCCTCTGGGTGCTCCGGTTTCCTCCCGCACTCCAAAAATGCACAGGTTTGTAAGTTTATTAGCTTGTCCTAGTCCTAGTGTGTGTAGGATAGTATTAGTATGGAATGATCACTGGATGGTGCGGACTCAGTAGGCCGAAGGGTCTGCTTTCATGCTGTATGTCTAAAGTCTAAAGACTTGGTGACTCTAGCAATTTACAAATTCAGCTCATCGTCTGCAGTTTCAAGGTAGTGATTCCGCTGGCTTTGCTATGGCTACATTCAGAAAACACATTAAAAAAAATTGCATTTCAGCAATTTGAAGCCTCTTTGCTGGTTTAATTCCCAAGCAATTCCTATGTGTACAATACAGGACCCTTATTTTGGAAAGAGTACCTAAGCTGCCCCCTATGCCCTGATAGTGCAGTTCTCACACTGTGGTTGTAATATATTATCATTCGCACAATTTAAAAGTTTAAAAGTTTCCTCACACCTGCTTTATTTTGACTTTTTTTTAGTATTCCTATAACCATTTCAGTTCCCAGGGTGTTTATATTATAAACTTCATCTTGTCTTCTACCACGATCGTTACTCTTTACTGTTAACCTTTTTAGATTATTATCTTGCAGCCTACCTACTCTTCTGCCACTTGATTCCTCCATCCGTTCTTTCTCTGGCCCAGCTTAAGTTTTCCTCTGAGATCATGGCCATGTGGGTCTGATATGTGCATCTCCTTTCTGCCCTTCTAAAGGTTGCCAGGCCTTCAGTGTTGCCCTAGAATGTAGATGCCACAATGGCACAACTGGTGTGGCTGTGGCTTCATAGTTCCAGCAACATGTGTTCAATCCTGACCTCTGGTGCTGTCCTTGTGGAGTTGGCACATTCTCCCTGTGGTTAGCTTATTTATCACTCAGATGAAGGCTATTGAAGTCCACACTAAACTCTAAACACAGCAATTTCCATTAGAATCATTCCCCCTCTCATTTATTTGTTTTCTTACAACTTAATCTCCCTCACGTATTTAGTTCTATTTTTAATAGTATGACATGAAAACAGGCCCTTTGGCCCACTGAGTCCACGCCGACCATTAGTCACCCATTCACTAGATCTATGTTCTCCCACGTTCGCATCCACTCCTTACGCACTAGGGGCAATTTACAACGGCCAATGAACCTAGAAACCCGCGCATCTTTAGGATTTAGGAGGAAACCGGAATGCCCGGAGGAAATCCACATGCTCGCAGCAAGAACATGCAAATTCCACACAGACAGTTTACACGAGTGGGATAGTCTAGGACCAGAGGTCATAGCCTTAGAATTAAAGGACGTTCTTTTAGGAAGGAGATGAGGAGACATTTCTTTGGTCAGAGGGTGGTGAATCTGTGGAATTCCTTGCCACAGAAAGCTGTATAGAGACCTAGTCAGTGGATATTTTTAAGGCAGAGATTGATAGATTTTTGATTTGCACAGGTGTCACAGGTGTCAGAGGTTATGGGGAGAAGGCAGGAGAATGGGGTTAGGTGAGAGCGATAGATCAGGAGTGAATTGCAGAGTAGACTTGATGGGCCGAATGGCTTAATTCTACTCCTGTCACTTATGACCTTGTGACAGCACCTGAGGTCAGGATTGAACCCAGGTCTTTGGCACTGTGTGGCAGCCACTCTACCAGCTGCACCACTCTGCTACCCCTAATAGGGATAGGGCAATAATCTGGCTTCCTGCCCTCTGCCGATGTCCAATGATTCCTCTAATATCCAGAAATATATCGATTCCTACCTGCAAGGAACTGCAGATGCTGGTTTACAAAAAAAAAGACACAAAGTGCTGGATGTTCAGCAGGTCTGGAGAACATGGAATTGGCAATGTTTAAGATCAGGACTGTTCTTCTTTTATTGATTTAATAGTTACATTATTTTTTGTTTTGTAATCGATATCCGAGTCTCCACAGCTCTCCAGCATAGATAGGTCCAAAGCAACCAGATCTAGTATGGACACAAAAAGCTGGAGTAAGTCAGAGAAACAAGCAGCATCTCTGGTGGGAATGAATAGGTAACATTTCGGGTCGAGACCTTTCTTCAGACGCCTGTCCCGCTGAGTTACTCTAGCATTTTGTGTCAATCTTCAGTATAAACCAGCATCTGCCATTCCTACCTACACAGATCTAGTATCTGATCTACACAGATCAGTTCTGTTTGTTTTTAATTTAGTTCAGATTGGTTTAGTTTAATTTAACTTAACTTATTATTAACATGTGTACCTAGATATTGTGAAATGCTTTATTTTGTGTGTTATCCTGTCAAATTATAAGACTCACACACAAGCAAAAGAGTGGATTGATTATAGTGGATAATACTAGATCTAGGACCGTATGCAAAGAGTTGCTAGGCTGAGGTACCATCTTGCATCCATCAAGTCTCTGAAAATATCAAGTCTGATCTTGGCCTGAGTTTCTTACTTTCTCACTTTAAGGCCCAGTGGCTAGAGTGTAGCAATATTGATGATGTAGAGGTCAGTCTACCCCAAATAATGTTGTTGGTTCCTTTCGCTGTGTGCAGCTGCCTCAGGCTGTGCTGTGCTCGACATGCTTGCTCATCCAGCTGCTGTCGTGTCTCCAGCGACTGCCTCATCTGCCCATTCCCACACCATTTATCAGATGTTAAGGTTATCCATGGCATTGGATTCATTTACACCCAGCTTGCTGGGGTTTTTCCCTGAACACTACTGAACATACCTAAACATACTACACGTTTTTTTTTCACACAGAGGGTGGAATGTGCTGCCAGAGGACATGGTTGAGACAGGTACAATAACAACATTTAAAAGACACCTTGACAGGTTCATTGAAAGGAGGCTGCAAGGTGACTTGGATAGATTGAGTGAGTGGGCAAATGCATGGCAGATGCAGTATAATGTGGATAAATGTGAGGTTATCCACTTTGGTGGCAAAAACAGGAAAGTAGACTATTATTTGAATGGTGGCCGATTAGGAAAAGGGGAGATGCAACGAGACCTGGGTGTCATGGTACACCAGTCATTGAAAGTAGGCATGCAGGTACAGCAGGCAGTGAAGAAAGCAAATGGTATGTTGGCATTCATAGCGAAAGGATTTGAGTATAGGAGCAGGGAGGTTCTACTGCAGTTGTACAGGCTTTTGGTGAGACCACACCTGGAGTATTGCGTACAGTTTTGGTCTCCAAATCTGAGAAAGGACATTCTTCCCATAGAGGTGGTACAGAGAACGTTCACCATACTGATTCCTGGGATGTCAGGACTTTCATATGAGGAAAGACTGGATAGACTTGGCTTGTACTCGCTAGAATTTAGAAGACTGAGGGGGGATCTTATAGAAACTTACAAAATTCTTAACGGGTTGGATAAGCTAGATGCAGGTTCCCGATGTTGGGGAGGTCCAGAACAAGGGGTCACAGTCTAAGGATAAGGGGGAATTCCTTTAGGACCGAGATGAGGAAAACATTTTTCATACAGAGAGTGGTGAGTCTCTGTAATTCTCTGCCACAGAAGGTAGTTGAGGCCAGTTCATTGGCTATATTTAAGAGGGAGTTAGATGTGGCCTTTGTGGCTAAAGGGATCAGAGGGTATGGAGAGAAGGCAGGTACAGGATACTGAGTTGGATGATCAGCCATGATCATATTGAATGGTGGTGCAGGCTCGAAGGGCCGAATGGCCTACTCCTGCACCTATTTTCTATGTTTCTATGTTTCTATGTCTATGTTTCTATGAAAGGAATGGTTGAGAGGGATATGGGCCAAACATGGGTTAGTGGGGAGATCGGAGGGAGGTTCTCTAATTTCAGGTAGTCCTTACTTGCTCCTCCCCTTCTCAGCTCTCCCTTAGCCCACTGGCTCCTCCTCTTTTTCTCGCCCCCCATCCCCCCCTCCCCCCACCCTCACATCAGTCTGAAGAAGCATTTCAGCCCGAAACGTTGCCTATTTCCTTCACTCCATAGATGCTGCTCACCCGCTGAGTGCTCCAGCATTTTTATCTACCATGGGTTAACTAGTTTAGATGCAGCATCTGGGTCAGCATGGGCAAGTTGGGCTGAAGGGCCTTTTTCCATGCCATATGACTGAGTCTATGAAATGGAACTAGCACAGACAAGTTGGGCCAAAGGGCTCTACCCCAGAGTAGAAGATATCACCTGCCTCTTAACTCAATCCCTAACCCTTACCTTAATTACTGGTCAACCTATCAGCTGGTATTTTGTTGTTAATTACAAAAGTATAGGGCTAACATTTCTTTTAAATAATTCTCGGTTGTATGAACCCATGGGAAAGTAAAAAGATTATTACAAATAAATAGTCTCAATATGTCCTTGGCTTTCCCAGGAGTTTTGTTTGTTATTATCCGCTCACATTGATTTGTTGGTTCTAATACTATAATCGCTCTCTCATTTTCACATTCTTAAGTATATTAATTTGAATTCATCATAGGGGGAGGCATAGGAAATTTGCTGTAATCTCAGGACAATGGGTTCGAACAAAAAGCTTTTTTTTCACTGAAATGATTTCAGATAGCAATTTTTATGTTGTGTCCATTGTAGCCAGTATAACTAGATGGTACACCGTGTAATTCCCCTGAACAACACTCCCTTCAGTCACCAACCTTGCTCTGTTTTACCTTTTCACCCTTCATTTCATTGATGCCAAAAGAAAACTGCTAAGCTTGGAATCTCAAACAAAAACAGAACTCTGGAAGAACTCAGTGGCTCAAACAGCATCTGTGGAGACAAATTATGTAAGTTGACATTTCAGGTTGAAATCCTGCTTCAGGACTGAGAGGGGACAGGAAAGATTGCTGATTTATAGCGGGGCTGTGGGTTGGGAGGTGAAGGGACAGGTGTTACACCTCTTATGGTTGCAGGGGAAAAAACCAAGGGGATGGAGACGGGCAGCAATAGAGTTCCCCTGGTCCTCAACTTTCGCCCTACCACCCACTGCATCCAACACATCATCCTTGACCATTTCTGCCAACTCCAATGCAACTCTACCACCAGTCACAACTGCTCTTCTCTCCCCACTTTCTGCTTTCTGCAGGAACTGCTTGGGCCCTCACTTGCCTGTTTATTCCACCCTCCCTGTCTCCGTGCACCTTCCAATGCAACTGTAGGTGGTGTGACACCTTGTCCCTGTGTAAGACATGCACATGCATCCAGGAACGCATTTTTGTCCTCAGGCCCTTGAACCAAATGCTAATAGGAACATTATCTCAGCAAACACACCAAATCTCATCTCAGCTGTGTTTGCTCCAAGGAAAAGAGACCCAACTTCGTATTTGAAGTCCTTCATCCCTTGATCTATTGTAATAAACCTCTGGGTTCTCCATACACTGTGGTGACCACAATGGAACGCAATACTCCATTAGTAACCCAACTAGAACCCAACCCAATCTGCCAGAGAAATCTATAAAGTGGCCACAATTATGATTTTTAAAGGGCATTTGGACTCGATTTATCTTAACTGACTCTTCAGTCAGGGAAGATTCATTGCCGGGATGCACACTGTCCTATACTGCTTCAGGAAATTGAGAACTAGGGCAAGGCAATGCATGGATAGATTCATGAATGAAGATTGGGCTCACTGAGGTGACTGAGTGGCGTTGGTGTTGATACCAGTGGGATGCACGTGATGGAGTTTCAGGGGAATTTAATATCTATATTGTTCATATTTTTCCATGTTCTCGCGTTGTTGAAGGAGATTATTGTCCCCATCGAGTCTATGCCCGGCCTCAAAAAAATCCCTTCCATTACATTGCTCCATTTATTTTCCTGTAACCTATTCTTTCACATATGCCCTTTAATACCTATCCTCATTCTCCCTCCAACCATTTGCAAATAAGGCATTTTATTGTCTCTAATGAACCCCACAACTGACATGCCTTTGCGTTATGGAAGGAAACTAGAGCACCTGGATGGGATGGGGAGGGAAGAATTGATGAACTCCACGCAGACACCATCAGACATTCTGATCACCCGTGATGCAACAGTACTATATAGTGTGCCACTGTGTTCCCCTAGTATGCCTCTTGGAGGAATGATGTTGAGAACATTAGGGCAGCGTACAAGCGTCCCAGGGTGGATTATGTTTGGCAGAAGTCTTGGTGAGCCACGGCATGGGCAAGATGATGTTGCATGGGCATTTTTGGTGAAGAATAGCGTTTGTGTTTGGGGACTAGCATGGGATTCTGTGCTAACACCTCCCTTGGGAAATTATGTTGCTGTATCTTCACAACCTAGATCTACAAAGTGGCACCAAGATCCTACACTTCTTATTTGTGAGTTGTTGGCACCATTATGCGTGAGTTGTTGGCACCATTATAAAAGATAACAGCATCAATGCCTCTGGAGAGGTTCTGCAGACAGGCCAGTGGACTATTGTGCTAACATCTACAACACCAATGCTTGTGACACTGGCAGGTCATAATCCATAAGGCATAGGAGCAGACTTAGGCCATTCGGCCCATCGAGTCTGCCCTGCATTTGATAATGGTTGATCTATTTTTCCCTCTCAACCCTTCTCCCCATGAGGCTTTTGACGTCCTTATCCACGAAGGATAAGTCAGGCAGCATCTGCAGAAAGAGAAACAAAGCTAAAACCCTGTGTCAAACAAATTTGACCTCAAACATTATTTAGAACATTTTCTGATTTTACAGGTATTTGATTTCCAGCACCAGTGGTTTTTTTAATCATGTTCATCCAGTAGTTGTGAGACTACTTGTTACCCAGGCGACCAGCTCTAGATGTCTGTCACCTGTTTACATGCACGTTTTTATACTCCCATTTTAGTCAAGGTTGGGGAGGAGGGGGGGAGGGGGGGTTTGTAGTGTTCAATAAAACCACTATATGACCCAAAAAGCAAACACAGACCTATGAACTATGTAGAATTTAAATGCAAGTTAAACATGCGACTGCTTAGCACTTAGCTGAACCCAAAGAGTTAATTTACTTTGTGCCCTGGTGCTGCTGAAAGTAAAAAGGTCTCTTTCTTTTCCTTTCGAGGGTTGCTTTTCCTTTTGGCAGCTTCCCAACAGTTCAGTTTATCTCCACATCGCAAACACATGTTTCAGTTCCACCAGCATAGCCCTCTGTGGGAACATTCTTCAACTCATAAGCAAGTTAGGGTCGTGAATTATTTTTTTCTCTCCCCTTCTCTATCCTGCGCAAGAATAACTAACACATGTCAGGAAATGGCCATTTAGATCAGGAGGCACATTTAAACTGTGCAAACCACACTGTAGTTGATCAGACCAAAGATACTCATTTTCTCTTTCCCACCCACAGTCTAATAAAGAGAAAATGAAGAAGCGAACATATTAAATGCACTTGCATTAGACTCAACAACTTTTTCGTAATCAGTTTTGTGTAACACACATCCAAATGGACATGGCAGCGTGTGAATGGCTACTGTGGTTTTACACGAACAATACCACTTGTAATTTAGCTGTTGGTGTGGAAACATCCTGTACCAGTTTTCTGGGAAAGTACCAATTATAAATATATTTTATTTAGTACAGTTCCTTAGTATTTTATTCCAACACTCAACACTGCGATGCAGTTGAAGGGAAAGAGTGCTGGAGTGGGGTGGGAGATTGCAACCTTCACGTGGTCCGCCCTGTTTCGACTAATGCAATCAACTCGACGTGCACAAACGGAAGATAAAATAGAACAAGTTGTCCAACACATTTAGGCTGTGTACGCCACGCGAAAGAAGAAGAAGAAGTGCTGGAGTAGCTCAGTTGGTCAGGCGTCATCTCAGGAGAACACTGATAGGTGATAGGGGCCATTCTTCAGTCTGATGAAAGGTCCCAACCTGAAATGTCACCTATCTATTTTCTCCTGGATGCTGCCTGACCCGCTGGGTTACTCCAGCACTTTGTCTTCTTTGGTAAACCAGCATCTGCAGTTCCTTGTTTCTACCATGTTGCAGTTGTTTGTGCCATGGTCTTACAGCTCCAGAATCCAGGCTTCGATCCTAACTTTCGATGCTACTTGTGTGGAGTTTGCACGTTCTCTCTGTGAACATATAGTAAGTAAGTGAGTAATTTTTATTTATATAGCACTTTAAAATCAAATCACGTTGAAGCCAAAGTGCTTTACAGAGAAGAAATTAGATTACCATACATCCATATAAAAGAAAAAAGGAAAAAAAGACACAATACACGAAAGGATTCAACATGAACGTCCCCCCACAGCAGAAGCAGCACTTTCCACAGTGAGGGAAGGCACCAAAAAATCCAGTCCTCCTCCTCGTCCTCGTCCACCTCAGGTCGGGGCCTATTTGAGGCCTCCGCATTGCTCTGGTTTCCTCTTACAAGCCATAGACATGCAGGTTAATTGGCTGCTGTAAATTGCCCCCTATGGCAGGTTGGTGGCAGAGGAATTGGCGAGGGTAAGGGAGAGTTGATAGCATTGCGAGAGGAAAATAAATGTGATGAGTGTAGCTTAATGGTCCCAGTGGACATGCTGTATGACTCCATGACAGTTCTATAGATCATTCAAAGAACACAGTGGTACTGCATATTAACAGGTCCTTCGGCCCACAATGTTTGTGCTGAACAAGATGCCAAGATGAATTCTTAACTGCCTAAATATCATCCATATCCCTCTGTTTCTTGCATATCATTACGCCTATCTGAAAATTACTTTAATTCCACTATTGTATCTGCCACTACCACCATCTACAGTGTGTTCCAGGCACTCAACGCCTTCTCTGTAAATGCCCTGCACATCTCCTTTAAACTTTGCTCCTTTCACCACAAAGCTATGCCCTCTCGTATTTGATATTTCCGTCTTGAGAAAAAGATTCTGACTGTCTAGTCTTTCATCATTTTATTTATTTCTATGAGATCTCGTATCAACCTCTGGTGTTGCAGGGTAAAAAAATCCGAGTCTGTCCAATCTCTCCCTTTAGCAAAACCCCCCTAAACTAGGCATCATTTTAATAAACCTCCTCCACACCCTCTCCAAAGCCTTCACATCCTTCCTGTAATGGGGCAACCAAACCTGCACGCAATACACCAAATGCAGCCTAACCAAAGTCCTATAAAGCTACATCATGCTTCCTGACTCTTATACTCAATGCCTCAACCCATGAAAACAAGCATACCATATGTCCTCTTTGCCAATCCATCTACTTGTGTTGCTTAGGGAGTAATGGACTTGGACCCAACGATCCCTCTAAACATTAATGCTATTAAGTAGACAAAAGTGCTGGAGAAACTCAGCGGGTGCAGTAGCATCTATGGAGCGAAGGAAATAGGCAACGTTTCGGGCCGAAACCCTTCTTCAGACTATTAATGCTATTACGTGTCTTGCCATCAATTGCATATTTTGCTCTTATATTCAACCTCCCAAAGTGCAACACCTTAAACTCCATCTGCATTTCTGTAGTTGATCGATATCCTGCTATATACTTTGGCACTAAAGAGGTTGTTCATGCTCAAGGCTTAAGATGTTGGAAGATTACCTTACCCCTTCCATTGGGTGGTATTGGTTTATTATTATTACATGTACAGAGAATAGCTTCTGCCTGGTGGGAACCAGGAAATGAGGGAATGATCAGTGTTAAAAAAATCCTTGATTATGTTACCTGCTTTCTCAAGGCAACTTGAAGTGTAGATGGAATTGGAGTAGATGTAGATGGGGAATCTGGTCTGTGTGATGGACTGGGCTACATCCACAACTCTCGGCAATTTATTGTGGTCTTGGGCAGAGATGTTGCCAAACCAAGCTGTGATGCAACCTAGACACTACTAGTTTCACTGTCGTTCTGCTTCGTTTCACTCTTTGCATCCACTTGTTATCACCTTTTCCACAGCCAACAATGGACCATTGTGGGCTCCACCTTTCCTTGATCAACACTGCTGGCTTTCATTTGCTCTTATCATACCTTTCATTCATTTGTTCTTTGCACCTTTCCATAGCTCTAGTTTTCCTCGCCCTTACTCTCAGTCTGAAGAAGGGTCTCTACCCGAAACGTCACCTACTCATTTTCTCCAGAGATGCTGCCTGACCCGCTAAGTTACTCCAGCATTTTTGTGCCCACCTACAGTAAGTTTTACTTGGTGACGTATGGAAAGCACATATTGTTTGTGCCTGAGATGGGATGTGTACGCTGGCCAGTTGGGTGTAACGTACATCTGATGCATTTTAAAATCAATGTCTAATGCCCCTGTCCCACTTAGGAAACCTGAATGGAAACTTCTGGAGACTTTGCGCCCCACCCAAGGTTTCCGTGCGGTTCCCGGAGGTTTTTGTCAGGTTCCCGGAGGTTTTTTCAATTTTTTTGAAATAATCGCTGGAACTTAGAAGAAGCGGAAACCACTTTCGACCATTAGGGAGACTGACAGAAACCTCCGGGAACCGCACGGAAACCTTGGTTGGGACGCAAAGTCTCCAGAGGTTTCCGTTCAGGTTTCCTAAGTGGGACAGGGGCATAACACCAAGTTCTTTGGAGAACCTCTGCTGAACTTTAGGTGTGCTATCTAATAAGAACCATGTACCGGAAGACAAAGTGCTGAACATAACTGTACAATTTAGCTTTTGAACATAAGAACATCTGTTATATGGTCACAGATGAATGAATGTTTGGTGTAAATAAGCCCCTCACATAAATTAGCATAATGGGCCTGGATGGTAATGCTTCGTATAATTCTCATTTCTACATGCTACAAATAAGCATTCTTTTGTTTGTAATTCCGTCTAGGCAGCTGTCTTATTTTAAATGTTATAATTCTGTCATAATTTAGCTCTGTTCATTTATCTCAGCACATTAAGTCCTTAAATAATCATAAAATGGGGTGAAAAGGTTAAGGAAACAAGAATCCCTTTGTCAGAAAGGCTGGGAACCGGCACTGTGTTGACAATCAAATACACACAATTTCTCTGATCTATCATTGTTCTACAATTAAAACCATAGAGATTTAAATCCTCTAAAGCACCAAGAACTTACAGATTGAGTATGGTTCTACTCGTATTTTGGCTGGATAAAAACTCCTCAAACTTATCCTTCCAACTTTGAGCCTGCCAGTTTAGCATCAGTTGACCATTTCCTTCCACGAATCCACGGAACAGCTCAATGTGCTCACAAGTATTTCATTCATAAAGGCCATGCAGTCTTGAACATCTTGACACTGGGACTCTCTAACGTGCTTGCCAGAGAGGGAAAGCTGCCATGTTGACATTGTCTGACCCTGCAAAGCGTCAATAACATCTCCAACTGGTTTGACATTGTAGCCCAGAAGCAGGTCATTGTGCTGGTATACATAATCTGTGGAAGATATTATCATTTAAGAGCCTTTTAGATAGGCACATGAATATGTAGAGAATGGAGGAATATGGATCATATGCAGGCAAAGGAGATTAGTTTAACCTGGTGGACATGGTGGGCCGAAAGGTGTGTTCCTGTGCTGTACTGTTCCATGTTCTTGAATGAATCTTCCATCTAGAGCCTGCTTGAGCTCAGTAAGTCTAAGCCCTCGCTCCAACCAAACTGCGGTATTACTGTCCATCCTTGGGATGAAATGGCAACCTCCACAGGACAATCGGCTGTTGCTTCTCACCCAAGAACACAAGAACATAGGAGCAGGAGATTATAGAAACAAAGAACTGCAGATGCTGGTTTATTTTTAAAAAAGACACAAAGCCCTGGAGTAAGTCATCTGGTCAGGCAGCATCTCTGATGAACATCGATAGATGACGTTTCAGATGGGACCCTTCTTTGGAGCAGGAGTAGGCCACCAGGCATCTCAACCCTGCTCTGCCATTTAATTTAATATGATCGTGGCTGATCTATGCTGGCCTTGACTCCACTCCTGTGCCAGTTCCCCATAACCCTCATATCCTCAAACTTTCAAATATTTATCTATTTCTACTTAAAATGATTTAACCTCCACCAAAGATTCCAAAGATTCCAGATGTCTGTGGATTTTGGACAACATGTCTGCATACAGGCTGGTTGATGTCACACAGTTTCAATGTGCAGTATAATTGACCTGGGAACATGGTCATTCTGATATGGGTATGGCATGCAGAGTTAACCCTCAATACTGAGTAGACCAGATGTAGCTGTACACCTTAACTGATGAAATTATGTTCCATACATATTATATAGAAGATGAATAGTGCATTTGGACCTATAGCTGGAAGAGTTATAATATAAAACCAAGAATGTATTACTTCAAAATAGGCACAAAACACTGTTGTAATTCAGCATGTCAGGCAGCATGTCCGGGGAAAAGAAATAGGTGACGTTTCGGGTCTCAACCCAAAATGTCACCTATTCCTTTTCTCTAGAGATGCTGCCAGACCCGCTGAGTTACTCCAGCTTTTTGTGTCTATCTTCGGTTTAAACCAGCATCTGCAGTTCCTTCCGACACATATATTACTTTAAAATGACACCTCTGGAAGTTAAAATAGCCTATTGTCTTTGAGGATGATGATTGTGGACTTAAAAAATCCAGTGAAGAAAAATAATTCTGCATGGACTATGTCAGTTGTTTGAGCTATATACAATATCAAGAATTGGGGGTTAGAGTGATAGGCAGAATCGTACAGGGCTGGGTTTTTGTAAAGTGTCAGATTATTACTGTATAAAGCAATTGAACTGGGAATGCTCCTGGAAATAAAAAGTGGCTTAATTTAAAGAAGATTGTTGAGACTTTGGCAAGTGCTCATGGAAATTATTTAGTCGATTTCATGGGGTCAGAGAGGATCTTCCCATCTTTAGATTTGACTGGGATGAGATTGTTGATGTATCAAGTCTCGAGGGGATGGCTGAAAGAGCCAACTGGGCTGATTCTGTCCTCTCTCTACCTGTGTGTTCCTCTGTAAGTTAGCCACAATAATACGAGTATGGGTTGTTATTTAGTGGCTTCAAGTCCCAGGATGCAAACTCTAGGTGTGGCTGGTTTCCTTCTTTCAATCTCTTTAATTGAATATGTTTATTTGCCTATACGGCGAGTGTGGATGAAAGCTAGCTTGGACCCACAAATGGTGCTTCTTACACATTTTTTCATGGTGTTGAACCATTTGATTTTCCAGTGAATGAAATAACTATCTATCCACATAGGTTTAGTTGAGGTGCAGAGCAAAGAGGAAAGCTTGTGTGAAATATTAAGAGTTAAAGGCCTAGTCCCACTGTACAAGATAACTCAAGAGTTCTCCCGAGTTTTTCCCTGATTTGAACTCGGAGAATGTCCGTAGTGAGTCCGTAGGAGTTTGTGGATGTCTCACAGCGGCTGGTAATGCTAACGGTAGGTACTCCAGGAAATCCGGTAAACTTGTGATGTTTTTTCAACTGTGAAAAATGTCCACGAGTAAAAAAATACTCGTGATGAAAAAAATTGTTACTTTTTACTTGTACGAGCCGCTACGAGACATCCACAAACTCCTACGGACCTGCTACGGACATTCTCCGAGTTCGAATCAGGGGAAAACGCGGGAAAACTCAAGAATTGCCTCGTACAGTGGGACAGGGGCTTTAAGGCATCGTGATGCCAATAGATTCCATCTAAGTAAAAAGCGTGAAGTACCCTCCAAATATTCCCTGAAGTTTCTCAATTTTCCTTTATTAAAAATTAGTGCATTACCTCATAAAAGTATGTGGTTAGAATTAGGAATGTGAGTTATTTAAACTTGGCATTAGGGGATTGTGAATTTTTATATATAGAACATGAAAAGTTTATTTTTGAAATAATTTTCCGGTTTTCTTTTGTTGTTTGTGTACTACATGTTACTCAAGTACTAATACTGCCAAATCAACAATTCTTAATGTACTGGAAAACGAGAGCCAGCCAAATTATTCTCGGCAAAATCAGTTCCCATGATTTACAATGACTGGTGAAAGTAGTCCATATCCCAGAGGTGTCAACAAGTGACCGATGGAATATAGGAAAAGAATTACTGTTCAGGTATGAAATTCATTGTGTGAGATTTCCCTACCCTGTCTGGCAAACAACTACATTCTTCAAAATTAATTGGATTTCACTCTTTTTTGGCATGGTAATCTTGTACTGTCATTGCCATTGAGCCCACCATCTTTTCCCCAGTCTTTCCTGTTGCGATGTTTAACCTCCAAGAAACCTCTCAGGACTATTTTCCAGCACCATTAGAAAGTTGTTCAAACTATGACATTTACAATCTAGAATCAAGGTCGACTGAAGTTCAATAGTGGAGCAGATGAGGCTTGTGTTTGCGTGTGCTCTGTGACCGAGCTCCAAGCCATTGTCAAACCGTTCACAGAAGTTCTTGCACTCAACAATGACATGACAGGCGCCATTGTCAAGCAGAGGTCGAGTTTCTGCTTTACAGCGACAGAGACCTGGAATGTATGGAGTTTGTACGTTCTCCTTGTGATGGCGTGGGTTATATCCGGGTGCTCCGATTTCCTCCCCCACTCCAAAGATGTACAGTTTTGTAGTTTAATTGGCTCGGTATAAATGTAAAACTGTCCCTAATGTACGTAGGACAATATAAGTGTGCAGGGATCGCTGGTCAGCGCAGACTTGGTGAGCCAAAGGGTCTGTTTCTAAACTAACGTACCAATAATAACCAATAATGCATCCTTTTCCAACTTGTCCCTGCCTTGCCGCACTAGAACCTGGAAAGATGGATAACTTCCCATTTACTTCGAAGCCACCTTTTGGCAAAGGCATATCTATGATCAAAATCACCCTGACTCTCAATGCAACAGTATAGCCTTTGGGCAATTGAGTTTGGTAAAATTGTAAATTGTCCCTAGTGTGTGTAGGATAGCGTGAGTGTGCGGGGATTGCTGGTCGGCTCGGACAGCTCAAAGTGAATAAGGAGTGTTAGGGATGGTATAAAGAAACGGGTTATATCCTGACTACGGGTGTTGTCTGTGTGGAGTTTGCGCGTTCTTCCCATTATCTGTGTGGATTTTCTCCAGTTTCCTCCCACACTCAAAAGACGTACAGGATTATAGGTTAATTGGCATGGTATAATTGTAAATTGTCCTTAGTGTGTGTAGGATAACGTTTTTGTATGCGGGGATCACTGGTCGGCACGGACTTGGTGGGCCGAAGGGACTGTTTCCATGTGGTATCTCTAAACTAAACTAAACTAAACTAAACCCCATTACTGACTTCTAGAAATGGATGATAATTGATAATCAAGAAATTCCAGGTCACTTCAGATGTGTTGGATCATCAATTAGTTTCATCAAAGAAGGCTATTTGTCCATCCAGCCTAAATCAGTTTTTGGTAAACAAAATCCCCTCAGTCCCATTACCCTGCTCTTTCCTCTTAACCTTGTAAATTTAATTATGTGCGGACGTGGCATCGAAGGACGAGAAGGCGAAGCAAAGATGTCAAGGCCAAATAGCCGAATGGAAACGAAGCCGAAACACCAAATAACCAAAAGCATACGAAGCCAAAACGCCAACGAACCGAAAGGGCGAGACGCCTAAAAGCAAACTAACCGAAAGGCTGCGTCGCCTACAAGCCAACTAACCGGATGCCGCTCTGCCAAAAAGTCAAATAATGGCTTGTATGGTTAAATGACCCCCACCCTCCCGTCCCCACAGGCCAGTGATGTGATGGACGTGGGGGTCTGGAACAATCGCTGACATGCCCCGCCCCCCGGCGACGTCACATCCGTTATTTGACTTTTTGGCAGAGTGGCATTAGGTTAGATGGCTTGTGGGTGACGTGGACTTTCGGTAAGGTGGCTTTTCAGCAGAGCGGCCATTCGGTGAGTTTGTTTTTAGGCGATGCAGCCTTTCAGTTCGTTGGCTTTTAGGCATCCCGCCCTTTTGGTTCGTTGGCGTTTCGGGTTTTTTTCCATTCGGCTATTTGGCTTCAACTTCTTTGCTTCAGCTTCTCGTCCTTTGACGCCACGTCTGGGTACCGAATTCAATGCCCTAAAGTCCCACTCCAGTTCCCTTTTGAAGGTACTGGCTGAGTTTGTTTTCACCATCCTTCGTTCGCTCGTGTGTCAGACGATGTTGCTCGCTGTCCAATCCTTATAAAAAGTGAACTCAACATCATATCTATTTTCCATATTAAAAAGAAATGTTCTCCTCACATGTATTAAAAATAGCATCAAAAATCTTGATAAATATGTTGATAAGCATATTTTTATGTGATAGACCAAAATTCAGAAGATGTTAGATTGCAGACATCCTTAGCCTCATCAATCTCTCAGTGCTTGTTAGCATAACAGTGACATTGGTATGGCATTTCTTGGCAAGGCACTGCTGAGGTTTACCAGTAGAATCGGGCTGCAATGTGTGAAATCCCTTTTCTTGTTGCCCGTATGCATTGCCTGAACTGCTTGTCAATCTTGCTTACTTTCCCGCCAACATTTGTTGGCATGCAGCCTCGGGCTCCAGAAAAAAAGCAGCTATGTTAGTGATTAATGTTCCATGCTTTCCCATAGCATGCCAGTTGTCTTTTGCCCTTTGGTGAATTGTAATGCATGAATACCTCAACATAATCAGTGGTGTATGCTAACAATACGTTAACCTCTTCAGTACTCGATGCAAAACTAGTCTTGTGGCTGCGGTCTAGATTTATTTTATTTAGAAAAATCAAAAGAATATCCACGACGGGAAAACTGAACGTTGCGTCTCTGTTTCTCTTTCTACAGATGCTGCCTGACCTGTTGAGTCTTGCCAGCATCTTCTGAATATATGACGTGTGTGTTGGTGCGTGTGTACCTGTCATTATGTACGTGCCGGAAAGACGCTGGTTTAAATCAAAGAGAGACACAAAATGCAGGAGCAACTCAGCAGGGCAGGCAGCATCTCTGGAGAGAGGGAATGGGTGACGTTCTGAGCCGTGACCCTTCTTCAGACCCAAAACGTCACCCATTCCTTCTCTCCAGAGGTGCTGCCTGTCCTGCTGGGTTGCTCCATCATTTTGTGTCTATCTTTGATGATGTATGTGTCTGTATGTGAATCTGCCAGTGTGTATGTAGTCTATTTGTGTGTATGAATATGTGCATCGTTGTCCATGTATGTGTGTGTAATGCATGCACCAATTTGTTAGAATACATCTGTGTAAACTCTGTCCTGGGAAGAGGTTTAATTTAATTTAGTTTATTGTCACATGTACCGAGGTACAGTGAAAAGCTTTTGTTGAGTGCTAACTGTTCAGTGGAAAGACAAAACATGATTACAGGTTGACAGAGGGAAAGATTCAAGGATTTTCACATGCCTCCTGCTAGGTTTGCAAGATCGCTATTGTCTCCTGGATATCTCTGGCACATGACTACCGAAAGTGTAGAAGGAGCATTCTGTTGGGAATATTGAGGCCACGCATCAGGAGCTCACACAAGCTCTGCGTAAATGGCAGAAGGAGCAGACCACTTCACAAGCCACCCACATACCCACTATGTCACCTCCTCCTACCCCGGTTGTGGAAGCATCTGCGATTTCCACATTGGCCCCAGAATCCTCCAAACCAGCATAAAAGAAACTTGAGGTAGACAAAAATGCTGGAGAATCTCAGCAGGTGAGGCAGCATCTATGGAGCAAAGGAAATAGGCAACGTTTCGGGCCAAAACCCTTCTTAAGACTGATGTGGGGGGGGGGGAAGAAGAAAGGAAGAGGAGGAGCCAGTGGGCTGAGGGTGAGCTGAGAAGGGGAGGAGAAAGTAAGGACTACCGGAAATTAGAGAAGTCAATGTTCATACCACTGGGGTGCAAACTGCCCAAGCAAAATATGAAGTACTGCTCCTCCAATTTACAATGGTCCTCACTCTGGCCATGGAGGAGTCCGAGTAACTTATCCATGATCAAGAGTGTTTAATTATCATATGTACCAAAACTGAACAATGAAATTCTTATCCCGAGGGGCTGCTTAAAAATAAGAAAGCAGATGGAGGTGTTTATAGACATTAGAAGTTGCAGATGCTGAAATCTTGAGCTAAAATGAAAGTGCTGGAAGATCTTCGGGAATCCGGCAGCATCAGGGGAGGGAATGGACAGACGATGTTTTGGGTCAGAACCCTTCTTCAGATTGCATCCGTGCATGTGTGAGAGGGAAGGATTCTTGCTGCGTTTGACTGTCACCACATATGAGAGTGAGAGAGAAAGTGTGTGTGTGTGTGCAATTTGTAAGTCAGTCTTACCAGTATGTGTGCAGTCATTGTGCACATATATATGTTTGCCCATGTAATATATCTTTAGCAATGTCTTTAGCAATACAATGTTGAAACAAGTTTGAGGTTCCCTGACACAGTAGCAATAAGAATTCAACAGGTTCTGAATGAAAACATCTGCACTGTCCTTTATTTTACGATGTGAGGAGAGGGAAAATCGTCTAATGTTTCCCCTCTTGAGTCACTAATGACCTGCTGATGTGGATTATTTGCACAGTCAAATATGCTAATCTTGTTTATTATCTTCACATGAATGCCATTCTCAGGGACATGAAACAGGGACTGCTGCTTCTGAGTAAGAAGGCACCATTTCAAGAGATGCCAGATGGAATTAGAAAAAATTAATGCTGAATATTAAGTGCGTTGGCAGTGAACATAACATTTTCAGGTTCTTTGGAACGCAGAGCCTTGTTTGTATATTGTGCATGGCTGGAAGCTTTTGTTAATCTTCAGTTAATAGGGATTTGGTATGATGATCTCACTCGCATTGTGCAACTGTCCCGATTCCAGAATCACTGGAGGTGAACTTGGCTTTGACTGGTCGCACAAAAGGATCGATTTACACTCCCCTGTGTTATTTTTCATTAAGATAAATGGAGCATTTAATCATGCAGAGTGTAAAATGGGCTTCCGATTCGCAATCGCCAGTTTAGTGCTGCCTTCTGAGATCACTCCCACCGCCATGACATTCATGCAAAAGATGATGCCACCTCTTTTGATTATTTTCCCTCCTCAAATTGGCAATCGGCCAACTTTGAAGTTCTACAGTTTTCTTGACATTGATTGAAATGAATAGATAGAAAGATTGGGCGAGGTGTACAATTAAGACAAACCAACATTCCACATTCAAGCCTTTTTGCAATGCAGTGTTTTGTTATATTATTATATCCAGTTTGAGAACACCATGCATTTTCTTTCAAAGAACATTATGCAGAGTTGTGAGTATGCACAGTAAATTGCAAGGTAACAAAGGAGAAACATGGTAGACCCCATTTTATGGAAGTTATGTGTGCATTTAATCTCTAAAATGGAGACTAACATCAATGTTTTTTACACCCAATAGTAAACTGTTGCCTGATACGCAAGATCTTGCTGCTTTCAATGGTACAGAATTTACCTGAAATGTAACTACTCTTACAAAGTCGTTACAGTTTACCTTGGCACACCCTCAAGAGCATCATTTATGAGCTTTAGTGACTTCCATCAAAGTCACAACCCTTCTCAAGCGATGTTTTTAAGAGAGGGTTAGATTTAGCTCTAAATCAAGGGCTAACGAAATCAAGAGATATGGGGATAAATCAGGAACGGGGTACTGATTTTAAATGATCAGCAATGAAGGGCTTAAATATTTATTTCTGGAAAGTAAGGCATTATGACGTTTTTGTTTAAGAAGGAACTGCAAATGCTGGAAAAATCAAAGGTAGAAAAAATGCTGGTGAAACTCAGCGGGTGAGGCAGCATCTATGGAGCAAAGGAATAGGTGACGTTTTGGCTCAAGACCCTTCAGAAGTTCTTCTGAAGTTTTTGTTGGTGGGTTTTCAAACTGCTTTCCACCATGTCATCAACCTTAACATGCAGCTGTTCATAAATGGTCAGCTCTGATACAAATGGTACGTCTGATTCATTGAAGGGAACGGCAGAAATAGAGACAGAACAACGATGACCTGTGAAAGCCAATAAATGTGATTGACGTTATCGGAATGATTCACTCGTTTATTGTTCGCTGAGCATTTTTGTGTGTTGGAGTTATAAAATCAGATTATAAAACAATTATATATCAATCAGATATTTTTTTAATTGTCATCTCCTTTATGTGAAATTACGCTGATGACATTCCTTTAGTTTTCCTCAACCTGCTTCATCCTGGGACAATTTATGAGCAAGCTCAGCCCAAGGTGCTAGCTATCTATTCCAAAGAACGTTAATATTGTCCCTGAGGCATGGCACTGCAGATAAGTTAGTATGCATACGCTTGTAAACATTTCAGTATAAAGGCCCTGCTCATTTGCCTGAACTTGAGAATGCAACTTATAAACCAGGGTTTCGTTTATTGTAGGTAGACAAAAGTGCTGGAGAAACTCAGCGGGTGCAGCAGCATCTATGGATCGAAGGAAATAGGCAACGTTTCGAGCTAAAACCCTTCTTAGTTTATTGTCATATGTATAAGTACGTTGCGATACTGGTACAATGAAAATCTTGCTGGCAGCAGCATCATAGGCAGATAGACTCAGACAAACACACGAAAACATAAATTATACGTAAATGACATATACATTCTGCAATACGGCAAAAAGACAAAAAGATTGCGCCAAGAGAAAGACAGTGGGAAAAATACACAATTTGGAAACAAGTCTATGATAGTGCAAGAGGTGGTCTGTGCTGTTCCATTGTCAAGCAACACTACAGAATGTATACATTTCATTCTTAATAGCCTCCAGTAAAAATACATATTTAAAATCTATACAACTTCTGGAATTGCTCAAGATTCCCTTGTGTGGCATCTGTAATCTCAAACTCATGGTTATTTCCCACAGAAATAGAAGAAGGGATCTATGATTTATACATGTTGACTTGTTCAGTGGCTGCTAATCGTTCTCTGTACAATGTTACAGAGCCCCTATAAAGTAAACAGGTATTTGATCATTTTATTTTACATGTAATTGAGTCATTAACAGCACCCGTGATCTTGGAATTCTCATATTCCTGATGTCAAGGAAGTCTGCTTTAGGAATGAACTTCAGACTAACTGGAAAACCACATTGAGAATTCCCGGTCGATCTTCTCAGGGCAGCCATATCAACTCTGAAGGGATGTAAAATATTTTCCCACAGTTGTTCTGTTCCATTTGTTTATCTAGTGCCTGATTGGATGCAATGTACAAACTCCAGACCTTTGTTGAAACAATGTTGGATTAGAGAATGATTCTACAGGCACTGGCCCCACTATAAATAGCTAACCTCAAAACTAATTCAAATATAGTCTCGCCATTTCTTTCTTTGATGCTGTCCAGCTTTGATATCTTTGTAATCGTTCCAAGTTTCAGCACAATATTTTCCTCAACTATTGATCCAGCAGTCATTAATTCTCAAATTATTGTGCAGGAAAACTATTTGTGATATTAAGCTAAATAAGGGCGTTTATGTTAGTTATCCTATTGAATCACTTTGATGAATTATATGTAGGAAAATCTAGTTTTCAATGGAGTTACATTCCTTGGGCATTATTTGTCATGTAACCACGTGAACATTGACATTTTACATGACATAACTTATAAATAACAAACTATCCAGCCTTTAAATGAATATTAAATTGTATCAGTAGTTGTATTGTGTTCTATTGCTCATTGCACTAGCGTTTTGATGTTTTTGGTCAATAGTCTATGAGCCAATTTATGGGCTACGTAATTCAGAGCAGATTAGTTTAACTTGGCATCATGTTTGGCATGGACTTTGTGGGCCAACGGGCCTTTTCCTTGCTGTACTGTTCTATAATGTGATGCTTTTGGTCAAATGTCTACGATCTATGTCTGATATAATGCAGAGGAGATTTGTTCATCTTCAGCACGGACTTTGTGGGCCGAAGGGCCTGATCCTATGCTGTACTGTTCCATAATGAGTGTAAGGAGCTATTGTGAATCCTAATTTATTAAAGTTTCTGAAGGTTAAAGTAATTGTAAAGATTAGACATTTAAAAAATGTGACCTGAAACATTCACTAACTTGGTACCTTGCCAAGACATGCCAAGGTATTAGCTATTGTACCTACTCTAACACCATGAAATAAGAGCTAATTTTGCCCAAGAGGATTGTCACTGCTAGCGTGCACCTGCTTCTAAGTTTGAAATATGAAATTCAATTGTCAACAGTGCATTGGTCATCAAGACATATGTGTTTTGGTCAACATGACATACAGTGTGTGCTTGATTGAGCCTAGATGAAATGAAGATATTAGTTCTTAGATGAAGCAGTAAATGTAATTTAAATGTGGGAATATTGTAATATTGTCATGGAGGTATAACTGACCGCTCAGTGCAGTTTCTATACAGTGGTCATTCTGATATGTTACCCTGGAACATATCACGGTTTGACAATGAAAATGGGGTTCCATGTATCACTCAATGGTTACAAAGTAGGGACTGCAATAGTGCAGATTATCCCTCTGGTCATTTGATTGTGCAATGACAGGTACTAACATTGAGTGTTGTTAATTGTCCTGTTTTCTTTCTGGCATTATTGTGAAAGGTTATCACGAGGGTGGTCCTTTGGGAAGAGATTGCGGAGAAAGGATCTGGAAACATTCATCATGACACTCAAGATCCCGTGAGGGATTGTCAGAGTTTCTTTGGGCTAGAAACCAGGCGGTATAGTTGAAAGATAAGAGATCGGCCATTAAGGACTGGCTTGAAAGGAAATTACTTCATTCAGGGAGTTGCAAGTCTTTGGAATGCTCTTGCTCATGGGGCTATGGATTTGGCCATTACATTGAGGCAGAGACTGAAAGATATTTTGATGCTTGGTGAATCAAGGCATGTGGGGAATTGAGTGGAAAGGTGATGTCATGAGAGACAGAATGCACTGTGGTTGAATGGCAGATAGGATTCACGAAGCTGAACACAGAAATCTTGCTTTATTTTTTGTGTAACTGAAAGGATACGACGTAATGTAATGTCAATGAGAGTAATGACTAATTCTTAAAATACCATTACAGTCTTGCTACTGAGAAAACTGCCTTATGATTCAGAAATGATTTTTATCATGTTAATCTGTAAATCAAACTTTACATATAAACTGTGTGGGCTTTTTATAGCCATGAGGTTTAGTTCGGTCCTGTTTCAACGTACAATTTACAAACCAAAAAGCATTATGCACCACTTGGAGATTCCTGCAATCATTGCCTGAGAAATATCTGGGACTGATTAATCTTCTTATGAAAAGGTTTTGTGGAACAAAGTCAATCAGTGAAATACTGCAAATGTGACCCTTTTCTTTCCCTGTTTCCTCAGGTTCAGAAGGGCTCGACATAAATATCCATCCTTTATTTGTGCCGTTGATCGTTGAGTTTGTTTAGGCCGGGCACAACCTTGTGCTGTTCTGTCTGAAGATTCGTCCCAACTAGAAATGTCATCTGTCCTTTTACCTCCACAGTTGTTGCCTGGCCCGCTAAGTTCCTCCAGCGTTTTGTTTTTTTGCTCATAATTCCTGCATCTGCATCGTTTATTTCTCCACAGTCTTGTACCTAGTGATGGTTTGATGTGACAAAGAGCTTGTGCATATCTGAATATGCATGGGCACATTGGGTTCTTTCAATGCTATGTGGATGAATCCAAAATAGCAATGGTGTATGTTAGAAATGGAAGGTGGAATATAGAAGCTAACTGAGTTTATCAAACAGCTTGTTGTGGTAGCATTGCATTTACATTTATATCATGCCTTCCATGCCTCCAGAGAATCCCTAAGTACTATGGAGCAACAATTACTTTCAAAATGTAGAAACTGCTAGATAGCCACACAACATGATGCTACTTTGAGATTAATGACTAGGTGATCACCTTTTGGTGATAATGCCTCAGTGATACATTAACTTGGTAAATTAGTCCAAGAGAGAAAGTTGGTTCCAAACACACTTTTGACTTTAGATTTTGAAGATATAGCGTGGAAACAGGCCCTTCAGCCCACCGAGTCCATGTTGACCAGTAATCACACCGTACACTTTTACGATCCTACACACTAGGGACAATTTACAATCTACAGAAGCCGATTAACCTGCAAACCTGTATGCCTTTGGAGTATGGGAGGAAAACGGAGCACCCGGAGAAAACCACATGGTCACAGGGAGAACATACAAACTCCGTACAGTCAACACTTGTAGTCAGGATGGAACCCGGGTCTCTGGAGCTGTAAGACAGCAGCTCTACCACTGCACCACCGTGCCACTCTGCTGCGCCACTGTGTCACACAAAGTGCTGTGTTCATTCAGCGGGTCAGGCACCAACTTTGATGGCTATGGATAGGTGATGTTTTCAGTCGGGACCCTTCATCAGACTGATTATAGTGAGCGGGGAGAAAGCTATAAAAGAGGTGGAGGCAGAACAAAGCCAGGCAAATGATAGGTGGAGACACATGAGAGGGGTGGGGGAGGTTGATTGGCAAAGGCCAGAGCTGTCCTCCAGAGATGCTGCTTGAGTTCCTCCAGCACCTTGTGTATTTTGCACAAGATTCCAGCGTCTGCAGTTCCCTGTGTCCTCAAGCAAAAGGTAGTTTTCCAATGACGCAGCATTCCCTCAGCACTGTAATCAAGTGTTGCTCATCTTACTTGCCTTAACATGAGGGACTATTAATTATTTCCCATTCATTACTGCTAAAGTTAGTTAAACTGATTATGATATATTTAAACTTGCAGGGAAAGAAAAGTACTAAACATTTCCCAAATTTTCATTTCTCCTCCACTAGGTGCCAAGGTCGTAAACTCAATAATCTCTGCCTCACTACCACTCTTTAAAATTATTTAAATGATTTAAAATACATTAAATTATTCAAATTATTAAATTGTTTTAAATTATTTTAAAATCATTAAAATTAAAATTTCTAATTATTCTGCAGCACTAACACTCTCTCCTCTTTAAAAAGCTTAACTGTCACCTCCCACAAACTTATGCCCACTAGTCTTCAAGTTCCAGTTCAAGTTTGAATGTATTGTCGCATGTACCAATTAAGGTACAGTGATATTTGAGTTACCATACAGCCATACTAAATGAAAAGCAACAAGACACACAGCCACGTAAAATAAAATTTGACATAAACATCCACCACAGCGGATTCCACATTCCTCACTGTGATGGAAGGTAATAAAGTTCGATCATCTTCCTCGTTTGTTCACCCGTGGTTGGGACTGTTGAACCATCCGCAGTCGCCGCTGCCGACGGTCCGATATCCAAAGCCCTCGCGCCGGGATGATCAAAACTCGGGCGTCGGGACGGATTGGAACACTCCGCAGCATGGAGCTCCCGAGTCGGCCTCTTCTTACCGGAGACCGCGGGCTTCACGATGTTAAAGTCCACAGGCCCCACGATTGGAGCTCCTCGACAGGCGATCCTCGGCAAAGGGTCGCATTCCCACCCTGGTTCTGACTGTAATTATGCCTCTGATTGACTCAAAAGGCTGGAGTAACTCAGCAGGTCAGACAGCATCTCTGGAGATAAGGAATAGGTGACGTTTCGGGTCGAGACCCTTCTTCAGACTGTGCCTCTTATCATTTTAAGTACTTTTATATACTTCTATGTAGTGTCACTCCATTAAACCTTAGGATTCTGTTAAACTTTGGGTTTTCACCCAAACCAGAGCAGGTTCACTGTGTATGGGGTGATGGGGTCTTTGTCGTTTGTGGGATCATGTTGTGTGCAGATTAGCCACCCCACTACAACAGTAACTAAGATTCAAAAGGAACTCCATTGGCTGTAAAACACTTTCAGACGTCTTGAGGTTGTGAAAAGGTCTGCATAAACTCTTGTGTGAAGCTGTGTGCAGCATAAAGTTAGATCATTAAACTGACCTCCCCATTGAGCAAATACAGAGCGGAATGAATGGGGGAGTTTAAACTTTACTCCATTTAACTGTAAATAGCAATGTTGACAGATACTATTAATCTCTCAAAACATTGTTTTCTAAGCTCTAAGCTCTCAAGAGGCAGCAGAGTACATGTATTCTGCTTGCTCATATAGTCCCTCAAGCCATGGAAAGATTTTTTAAAAACCAATGAATTTTATTAAAATGTTTAATTGTTCTCTCCTGTCGCAGTTTCTTGAAGTGGGAACAGAAGATGTAAGGAAAACCTTTCTACCAGTGTTTGACAGCTTGTGGTTCCCCCTCAGGACAGGTCAACGTGGCCCCATCAATGCTAATAGATTGACCACGGGGACAAAAGAGTCCACTTGGACAGTGGACACGAGCTGGATAAGGAGATGGGGAGACCAGGGAGGGTGGAGGGTGGAGATGGATCGAGAGGGACCAGAAGAGAAGTGGTGAAAGAAATGTGAACGTAAGACATATAGTAGAACAATACAGCATTAGAACGGGATTTCAACCGCAATGTTTGTGCCACAATACCTTATCTACTTATTTCATAATTTAACACATTTCTATCAAGTCTCCTTTCAACCTCCGGTGTTCCAGAGAAAACAATCCAAGTCTCTCCAATGTCACCTTTTAGGTAATATCATAAATTTAAAAAAACATTCGGATAGGTACATGGGTTGGGACAGGGTAGTTTTAAAAGGATATGGGCAAAATGCGGTAGATGGGACTAGTGTAAATGGGGCATCCGTTTTCGGATGTCCAAGCCGCTGAGGATGTCCTCCAGTCCTGACGTCGGACTTCCATCACCCCGGCGAGCAGGCCTGAACATCGGGCCGTCCATAGCAGCGACTGCGGGGGGTTCGGGAGCCCCCCCGACCACGGAAGGACAATGGAGGAGGATGACTGAATTTTGGAGCCTTCCCTCACAGTGGGAAACTTTGATCCCGCAGTGTGGGGATGTCTGTGTTAAATATTATCCTGTTCTGTGCTCTTTATAATTTGTATGGCTGTATGGCGACCACACATTTCACTGAACCAATTGGTACATGTGACATATAAATGTATCTTGTATCTTGTATCTTGCATGTTGCAAGCATCGCAAGTTGGGCCGAAGGGCCTGTTTTCACACTGTATGACTCCATGACTCTCTCTCTGACTCTTGCAGCGAATATCCTCTAATCCAGCCAGCATTCTGGTGGAGTTGGACGGTAACTGTGGGGGAGGTGGATAGAGAGGCTATTGTCAACCTCATCATATCTCAAGCAAAAACAAGACTGCCAACTAATCCAAGATTGCCTATGGTAGCTGAAATGTGTAAGGATCTGAAAATGAAAACACGGCAAATGACAGTAAAGAAGAGTGCGATTAGAATGGTGGATGTGTTGATAAGGAAGGGATGAAAATTTCAAGAGTAGCCATTAAAACATGTGTGAGTTGAACACATCAGTTTGGGGAATTAGACCAAATTTCATTGCTGAGCAGAAAATTGACTGAGGGTGACTGGGAGACAGTTTAAAACCCCAGTTATATTTTGGTGCTTATGTGGGTGTCAGAGGTCATGGGGAGAAGGCAGAAGAATTAGGTTAGGAGGGAAAGATAGAACAGCCATGTTTGAATGGGCCGAATGGCCTAATTCTGCTCACATGCTTTTCTGAACTATGCAGTGTGTGAGAAAGGCTTTCCTTCCACCAAGGGTGGAAAAGGAGAAAGGTTTACCCCAGAGATTTAGGATTCTGTGAAATTGGTCAAAGACGTATCTGGATTTCACTGGGTGGGAATGAGTCACAGTGAGGGTGTGGAGGCAGGGTTGGGTCGGGGACCATTCAAAGACCATGAGTAAACTGATGGGAAAGGAAGGAAGGCTGGGCTTTGTGGCTGTGTCAGTGGTGGAGCAGAACTAAACTAGAGCTTAGATAATAAGGGGAAGTGGGTGGTGAATAGGAAGTTAACTATCCTTGTTTACCTTGATATGCTTTTCTAGCTAGTCATTTTCTTTCGATGTACATTATCCCCAATAATGGTAGGTCAAGTGATACCCCACACGGCCTGTTTAACTGCTTTAAGGATATGACTCTTTGATAACCATAAGAGCTCTGCTCCCTTATTTTCTGAAGAAAATGCTCAGAGTATGAACAGCAGTCTGACAAAGCTAGGTAGCATGGAACACAAATTAAATGGCTCTTAAGAAATTGACATGCTGGAGGAGTCTAAAAAACCATTCTGTTCACAATGGAATCCTTTCCTCGGTTCTGCCACATTTCTATGCCCTTAATCTAATTTGGCTGGAGGTTGAAGGGAGACCTTCTTCTTCTTTATTGTGGCGTGCACAGCCTAAAGTTGTTGGACAACTTGTTCTATTTGAGCTTCTGTTTGTGCACGTCAAGTTGATTGCATTAGTCGAAGGTTGCAATCTTCCACCCCCAAGGGAGACCTGATAGAAATGTATAAAACTGTGAGAGGCATAGGTACGGTAGACAGTCAGAACCTTTTTCCAATAAATTTGATCCATTTTGGAGTGTCACTCCTAGCCTAGACTACTCATCAATGCTCAGTGCTGTCTTCAAGTATCTCTTCTGCTTCTATTCTGGTGTCCTTGTGCTGTCTTGATCTTAAGAGGATAAATGGGCAATGGTGAACGAAGGCGTGTTTCACATACATGGCCCCGCAGAGACAATGATTTGTCCAGCAATGGAAATTCATACTTTGGAATTTCATAAACCATAATTATAAACATGAGGTCAGCTTTAATCGTCCGTCGGTGACCTCCCTTCACCTGTGTCCTTGGCTCCATGCCTATAACCATGCTGTCTGACTACGACTCAGTCTTTGGCCTCTGCTTATCACCACACTGGAAGCCACTCCAACATTAGATATAAGGAACAGCAAATGCTGGTTTACAAAAACAAAGTGCCAAAGTGCTGGAGTAATTCAACAGATCAGGCAACATCTCTGGAGAACTTAGATAGATAATGTTTTTGGGTTGGGACTCTTCTTCAACCATTCCATCGCAGAGAGTTATGTCTTCAGCCCAGGCCCTAAGCTCTGGAATTTCCTCACTCATTCTTCCCTCCTTTTCTTTCTCCTTCACTTGTTTAAACCACATTGGCTTTATTCATCCCTACTGATCGCTCTCCTTGACTCTGTATCAAATTTTGCCTAATCTTGCTTTCAGAGTAGTCTTGGAACATTCCATGACCTGGAAGGTGTTAAATAATTCCATGTTCCTCTTCTTGGTGTCATCAGATATGTGATGGAGCAAGCGGAAAGTTATTATCAGCGCACTTAATACTTGCCGCACCCAAATAATTCCAAGAATGGTTTCATTACAGAAAACATACAAGTTGGATAACACATTCGATCTTATTGGTGGGCCAGAGGAGTTTTTTTTTTCTTCCAAGAACGCTATTAGGGAACAGAAAAGATGACGCCGCATGTCAAAATGTCAGTTTAAATATGTACTGCAGGATTAGTGTGTGGGAAAATAACTTTTAATCACAGTTATACTGCCTCTTTACAGTTTGTTTTGTGACCTGACCTTTTTTTATAAAAAGCCTTTAACCAATTAAGTTCTTCTAATATACAATTCCCTGCGGAGCAGGGTACTGACCTTTTTATTTCAGGCAGATTGTTTTCATCCTTAAGTTTTGGAAACTCATCAACAGTGCCCACTTTCCATTCTATGCTCCGTATCCCCATAACCCTCACTGTTTCTCAACATTGTAAACAGTTAACCAAATTGCCGTTTGACCTGTTTTTACAAAATGTTAAATGGTCAGCTCGATATAGATTACAAAACCTATACCAAACCCAAACCAATTAGGAGCAGACGAGGGCATTTGATCCAATTTCAGATACCAGCTACCAAGACAGATGTGTACAGCAATTAATTCTTCCCCCGCACAATTAAAGTATGGAATAGTCTTCATCCTACCATAGTTACCCAACCAGATGCAACTAAATTTAAGGTAGCTCTTTCTTCCCAAAAACCCATTCTGGCTTAAGTCTTCCCTCCACTACCTCCAGTTTAAATTCCATTTGGAATATTTTGGAGGACCAAGAAACCAAGAAACAAAATGTATGGATTTCATGTGATTACGGGTAATTGGGACTAGAGTTTGTGGCTCACTGTCCAAAAGAGCAGTAAATCTGATTACTTTTAACAGGTACCTGTAGGAGTATTTGGAGACATGAGGAACTGCAGGTGCTGGTTTACATAGGAACACAAAAAGTGCTGGAGTAAATCAGCAGGTCAAGCAGCATCTCTGGAGGATAGACACAAGGAGCCGGATTAACTCAGCGGGTCAGACAGCATCTCTGGAGAAAAGGGATAGGTGATGTATCAAGTCAAGACCCTTCTACAGAATGGATAGGTCACGTTTCAGATTAGGAATCTTCTTTAATGAGATTTGAAGCACTATAGAATAGGACTTCAGAACAAGAACTTAAATTTTTTTTTTTTTCAATATTAATGTTAGAGATATTGCACCAAATACGTGCTGACCATCAATCACCTGTTTACACTTGTACAATGTTATTCTACTTTCGCATCCACTCCCTTCACACTAGTGGCATTTATTTTTACAGAGGCTAATTAACCTACAAACCCACACATCTTTGGGATGTCGGAGGTAACCGGAACACCCGGAGGAAACCCATGCAGTTACAGGAAGAATGTGCAAATTCCACACAGACAGTACCCAAACTCAGGATCAAACCTGGTCTCTTGGGTTGTGGGACAGCAGCTCTACAAACTGCCCCACTGTGCCATGCTATTAGTCCAGATAATAGTTGTTTGGAAAGAATACTCATAAGGTACTCGTCAATCAAAAATATAAAACTGAAAATTATTGAAATATTGAATAGGTCAAGCAATATCAGTAGAGAAAAAAATCTAACAAATGTTTCCGATCAATGACTTTACACCAGTATTTCTGGTCCAGTAATTTGTCTGGAGTGCTGCCATGCCCTTGTGTATGGGGTGTGCTAGTTACAGTTTGTATCAGACAGTGTTAATAAGCTGAGTGTCCTCAACTGTACTGAAGATAAGTTCATTAGAAAAACCAGCAAGTCAGTACAATGAGAAGAATTGTAGTTTTTATTGCAATGTAAAGGCAAGATTGGAATGTCCCAGAGGAAAGAGGCTTTGGAGCTGTACAATAAAAGGGAGACTTGGCATCATATTCGGCATGGACATTGTAGACCAAAGGACCTGTTTCGGTGCTGTATTTTAAATGATGGGACTGGTCCAGTTGGACTCAATGTGAGGTGCGGTGGTTTGGGAATGCGGCAGGTGGGATTATCCTGACTGGTACATCTACATTTTCATCGGGCAGTATTGGGCTGTGCCTCGTATCATCTGCAGTTCCTTGTGTTTCCAAAGTCATAAATAATATGTGTCTAGGAAGTAACTGCAGATGCTGGTTCACACCAAAGATAGACACAAAATGCTGGAGTAACTCAGCAGGTCAGGCAGCATTGTTATCTACAATTCCTTGTGTCCCCACAGCATCAATAATTGTGACCATGAAACTATTGGACCAAGGGCTGGGGCAAGATCATCTTATACATAATATATGTCTATTTAAAATGCCTCTCTAAATGTGGTCACATTTTAAAATCTGCATATGGATTGTCCAAGTAAATAATGTGGTTCACAAGTGTGTTTAGAGATGGAAGACTTTTTATCCCCATTTCTAATAATGCTCTAACCACAAGGTTCATGGAACTGCCAATGAGGCTTAGAATCCAGCTCTACGCATACTTTGAAAGTACGTAGATACAAAATGCTGGAGTAACTCAACGGGTCAGGCAGCATCTCTGGAGAAAAGTCAAAAGGTGAAGTTTCGAGATCCTTCTTCAGACTGAGAGTCCGGGAAGTGGGAAACCAGCGGTATGAAAAGCTACAAAGAACATACGAATGAAAGATGTGAAAAGAACAAATCAAAGCCAGCACCGATGATCAAGAAAAGATGGAGCCCACAATGATCCATTGTTGGTTGTGTAAAAGGAAATAATGAAGGCACACAAAAGTGAAACTAAGGAGGTGACAGTAACACTAGTAGGGCAACTAGGGTGGTGGGGGGGGGGGGGGGGGGGAGAGAGATGGAGAGAAAGGAGATGCAAGGGTTACTTGAGATTAGAGAAATCAATATTTATACCACTGGGTTGTAAACACCCCTAGCTTCCTACACACTTTGAAAGTACATTCTGAGGATGTTAGAGGCTCTGCAAGTCTATCTCTTCACATTCTGAACGAAGGACCAGTTATTGCTCTGTGCTGTGAGGGTTGGGGTGAACCATGGGAATGGATAAGAAACTAGTTGGGAAAGCAGCAGATATGAGTTAGCAGTTGTGTGCAGTAAGGGGAAGTTCTGCATTTTACCTCTCTTCCGCAAGGATTAATATCAAGACCACCACGGTCTTTGATTTTCAAGAATGTCTGGGATTTTTAGCTGGTGTTGCTTAAATTTAGAAATTATATCGGTTTCAGAGGATAAACAGATTTTGATGATGCAATGTGGAAATACTAAGTCATCTGTGCAGAGTAATTTCAGAGACGAGGATGAAAAATGAAATTCAAAAAATAAGTACTGATAGCTTGTGCATGGTATTGAAATAGTTATGCATGAATTAAAATGAGATTGATAGGTTTTAGTAGACTTCATAGACATTTTCTAGTCAACTCGTCAAATGGAATGCTATTCAAACAGTTCTTGATGTCCTCAAACATTTTGCAATCTAGTTGAAGCAATCTTGGGTGATACATCTATTTCCGATCACTGTGGCCCATGGAATGGATCCAATGCTTTGCTCAGTATGGGTAGAGGCCACAAAGACAATAATTAATGGCAAAAGTCTTACACACAAACTAGGAACAGGAATAGGCAACTAGACCCTTTGTTTTGCTGACTATTTAATGTCATGGCTGAACTGATTACAGCCTCAACACTTCGACTCCACTGTCATAATCTTTCACCTTTCTCCTTGAAAATATTCAAAAATTCTGCTTCAATTACCATATGTGATAAAGAGTTCCAAAGACATCCAAAATACTGGAAAAAAGAATCTGGCTCTCTATCTATGCCCTGTCATAAGTTTACATAGGAAACATGGCCACTCAATCTCCAATATTTCATTTATCCAAGTGTTAAAGAAGGAACTGCAGATGCTGGAAAATCGAGGGTACACAAAATGCTGGAGAAACTCAGCGGGTGCAGCAGCATCTATGGAGCGAAGGAGATAGGCAACGTTTTGGGCTAAAACCCTTCTTCAGACTGATGGGGGGTGGGGAGAAGAAAGGAAAAAGGAGGAGGAGAAGCCCGAGGGCTGAGGGAGAGGTGGGAAGGGGAGGAGACAGCAAGGGTTAACAGAATTGAGAGAATTTGATGTTCATGCCAACAGGATGCAGTCTCCCCAAGCGGAAAATGAGGTGCTGTTCCTCCAATTTGCTCACTCTGACCGTGGAGGAGGTCCAGGGCAGAGAGATCGGATACGGAATGGGAGGGGGATTTGAAGTGCTGAGCCACCGGGAGGTCGGGTTGGTTAATGCGGACCGAAATGGATTTCAGATCCATTTATCCAACCTCTCTTTATAACTAACTAATCCAGGCAGCATTCTGGTAAATCTCTCTGCACCCTTTTCAAAGCCTCTGCATCGTTTCTGTAATGGGGTGACCAGAATTACACATAATACTCCATATAATTCTGCTAATTACGTCCTCAAAGAACAAATAAATTAGTCAAACACAATTTTCCTTTCATATTGACTTTGCCTAATCCTATTATTCGTTCCTACGTGCTCTGCTATTATGTACTTCATTAGAGATCCTGGCATTTTCCCATAACCGATGCTAGATTCCTGAATTTTTCCTCGCTCCCTTATAAGATTGTGTGGTCGTATCTGCAACCCTTCAATCTGCTCAAAACATTCCCCGAATTTTGAAAGTTGATGACCAATGTAAACTTTGAAACATGGATCAAAGGATCCTTGGGAATTAATAGCTTTCAGACTCACTAACGTCTTCAATAATTTGTTTAACTAATACTAATTTTCTTCAGACCCTTATTCTTACCAGCATTTCTAGCAAGTTTTTTCTCAGTCACGCAGCATGGAAATAGGCCGTTTGACCCACTGATTCCCTGCCAATCATCACACACCCATTCACACTAATCCTACACCAATTTCATTTTATTCCCCTTGCATTCGCATTAATTCCCCATCAGATTCTACCACTCACAAACACAGAAGGGATAATTTACAGTGGATAATCAACCTACTAACTCATACATCTTTGGGATATGGGAGATAACGTAAAGCACCTGGGGGAAACCCATATGGTCATAAGAAGATCAACTCAGGAACAGTTTCGTCCAGAAGGCTTCTAAATGGTCGTAACAGAAGCTAGGGTACAGTCCAATTCACCTCTCCCTCACTGCGGACATTGGACTTTGTCTAAGGAACAGATGCACCACAATGCTGAGAACGATATTCTGCAGTCTGTATCTTCCTCTTTGCACCACCTATTGTATTTGAGTTTGACTTACTCCAGTTTGTGTGTGGCCTCACGCTGGCAATTCAGGAGGCCCAGGACAGAAAGGCCAGAATGGGCATGGGAAGGGAAGTTAAAATGGTTAGCGAACATAAGTTCAAGCATGCATTGGTGGACCAAGCACAAGTCTTCAGCAAAATGGTCGCCTAGTCTATGCTTGGTCTCGGCATTGTAAAAGGAGGCCAGATCAGGAACACCGAACAATAGTAGGTAGACAAAAATGCTGGAGAAACTCAGCGGGTGAGGCAGCATCTATGGAATGAAGGAAATAGGCAATGTTTCAATGTGAGGGTGGGGGAATGGCGGGTGGAAGAATGGAAGAGGTGGAGCCAGAGGGCTGAGGGAGCTGAGAAGGGGAGGAGAAAATAAGGACTACCTGAAATTAGAGAAGTCAATGTTCATACCGCTGGGTTGCAAACTGCCCAAGCGAAATATTAGGTGCTGCTCCTCCATAGATGCTCCATAGATGCTGCCTCTCCCGCTGAGTTTCTCCAGCATTTTTGGCTACCTTCGATTTTCCAGCATCTGCAGTTCCTTCATAAACCGAATAATAGTAGATGAGGTTAGGGAGGGTGCACGTGAACGTCTTTCTCACCAGGAAGGACTGCTAGAGTCCCTGGTTGGATGTGAAGAAAGTGGTATAGAAACGTGTTACATCTCCTGTGGTTGCAGGGTAAAACACCTGAGGAGGGGGCACGCGCAAACTTGGGTGATACATCTATTTCCGATCACTGTGGCCCATGGAATGGATCCAATGCTTTGCTCAGTATAGGTAGAGGCCACAAAGACAATAATTAATGGCAAAAGTCTTACACACAAACACACAAACTAGGAACAGGAATAGGCAACTCGACCCTTCGTTTTGCTGACTATTTGCAAACTGGAGTCATTATATTCTGCTTAGGCAACTTACAACCTAATGCTATGAACATTGAATTTGGGTAGGAAGGGATGAGTGAACCAAGGCATTGCAGAGGGTGCAGTCCCTGCGGAAGGTGTAAAGGGTGGGGATTGGAAGATGTGACTTGTGGTGGAATTACGTTGAAGGCGGTGGAAATGTCAGTAAATGATATACATAAAGAACTGCAGAGGCCGGTTTAGAAAAAAAGACACAAAGTGATGGAGTAACTCAGTGGGTCAGACAGCATCTCTTGAGCTCATGGAGATGGGGCCCGACCCGAAAGATGAAAATTACTGCGTTGGTGGGGCGATGGGAACTGGCATAATTGGACTCTCAAGGTAATGAATCATGGAGTTCCTCTTTAACCATTGCTTTCAATAAACATTCACCTTAGATTCAGATTAGTTTATTGTCATGTACTCCAATAATGTCCTTTGAAATCTCATTTTTTTTTTAAAGGCATTGAAAATAAGCGAAATAGTTAGTTCATCAGAGGGAGCAGAATAAAGTACACAAGTCACAATTGCTATTTAATTGTTAAAGAAGGACCTGCAGATGCTGGAGAATCGAGGGTTACACAAAAAGCTGGAGAAACTCAGCGGGTGCAGCAGCATCTAAGGAGCGAAGGAGATAGGCGACGTTTCGGGTCGAGACCCTTCTTCAGACCCCCGAAACGTCGCCTATTTCCTTCGCTCCTTGGATGCTGCTGCACCCGCTGAGTTTCTCCAGCTTTTTGTGTAACCCCCCATTGCTATTTAATTGTCGGCTCATAGCCTACAGCAATCCTGTGTCACACTCCTTCGTCCCAGGATGGATGGTGCAGAAGAGGTTCATAAGGTTAAAGTGGGCGTTGTATGCAATAATCATCCATCCATGCAATCATATTCCCCCCAGTATAAGTCTGAGGAAGGGTTCCGACCTGAAACGTGACCTATTCCTTTTCTCCAGGGATGCTGCCTGCCTCACTGAGTTACCCTATGTTATTTTGTGTCCATCTTCGGTGTAAACCAGCGGCTGCAGTTCCTTCCTACACATGCTCCGACAAGTGCTGGTCTGGAGGAGTTACCTTCACGCTTTTTGAAGTGGTGTACGTTAGTTAACCCATCGTATATGTCCACCCTTCTGCCTTGAGCAAGCGAAGCAATGGCAGTGAAAGAGCCAGTCTTGACAGCTGCCCATTGGAATGTGATACAATTTCTCACATGGCACAAAAAATGCTGAAGAAAGGATGAGGCCTTTAATTAGATTATAGCGTTTTACTCAGCTGCTACGTTGCACTGCCAAAAATAGCTGTTACAGATTACTTCACAAAAACATGTTTACTGAGCAGTAAATGCTTGGTCACACAAATGTCCATTGGTCAGAACGTCATAGAGCCATGCAGCAAGGAAACGGGCCATTCAGCCCACAAGAATGGACTGGCCATCAGCTAACTGATGGGCGGTCACGGTGGCACAGCGGTAGAGTTGCTGCCTAACAGCGAATGCAGTGCCGGACACCTGGGTTCGATCCCGACTACGGGTGCTGTCTGTACGGAGTTTGTACATTCTCCCCGTGACCTGCGTGGGTTTTCTCCGAGATCTTCGGTTTCCTCCCACACTCCAAGGACGTACAGGTTTGTGTGCTAATTGGCTTGGTATACGTGTAAACATTGTCCCTCGTGGTTATAGGATAGTGTTAATGTGTGGGGATCGCTGGTCGGCGCAGACCCGGTGGGCCGAAGGACCTGTTTCCACGCTGTATCTCTAGACTAAACTAAACTGTCTATACTAATCCCATTTTCCAGTATTTGCCCATCACCTACTTGCCACTTGTTTCTGAAGAAGGGTCCCGACACAAAACATTACCTATCCATCTTCTCCAGAGATATTGCTTAACCCACTGAGTTAACCCAGCACATTGTGCCTTTTTAGCTAAACCAGCATCTGTAATTCCTTGTGTCTGTACGGAGTTTGTACAGTGTTCATCTAAATACTTCTGTACAGGGCAGCACAGTGGCGCAGCGATAAAGTTACTTCCTTCCATCCAGGGACCTGAATTTGATTCTGACTATGGGTGCTGTCCGTATGGAGTTTGTATGTTCTCCCTGTGACCACGTGGGTTTTTTCCGGGTGCTACGGTTTTCTTCCACAATCCAAAGACGTGCAAGGTTTATAGGACAATTGCCTTCTGTATATTGTAAATTGTCCCTAGTGTGTAGGATAGTGCTAGTGTACAGGGTACACTAGCTGGTGGGCTGAAGGGCCTGTTTCCATGCTGTATCTCCAAAGTCTAATTAAAGTAGTCTTCTTCTTCTTCTTGCGAATGGCGTGCACAGCCTAACGTTGTCGGACAACTTGTTCTATTTGACCTTATTTGATTGTGCACGCCGGGTTGATTGCATTCGTCGAAACAGGGCGGACCACGTGAAGGTTGCGATCTCCCACCACAAAGTAGTCTTCATGTTGTTGGAGAAGCTGCATTCACCAATGTGCTTTTCAGATTTTAACCACCCTCTGGATGAGAAAATGCCTCCTACAAATTGCTTTGTCTAAGCATTCAGAAAGTCCAGGTAGTGATAATGAATTGAACTGTATCATGTCCGCCTCAACTATCACAATGTACCATCAGCCCATGGTGAGAATCTGGGGCAAGGGAACCTGCCTTGATCATAGCCTTGTACTAAGTTAGAATGATTAACTCAACGTAGGCCGGTTGTTAAACTTTGTAACGTCCTGGTCTTTGTAGCTGTATTCAACAAAAAAGATCAAACATTTACCCAGTTGGCCATTAGAGAGATCAACCTGTTTTAAAAAAAACAAAAGGTGAATATTGTGTCAAAGATTAGTCAATAAAAGAAATTGCTAGTGACAATAAACATTAATTGCTTTCTGGGTGGCTTTTGTGGACCTTTGTTGTATAATTCCATCTGTTCGAAAATGACCAAAGTAGAAGTGGAATGTTGTTGAAATATCAAATTAACTGTTCCCTGTGTGGGAATTACTCCAAACAAGTGTTCCTTCAGTGCTCTGCCCATCAAATATGGCAACAGAGGAGGATTTATCATCCGATATAATCATCCTCCTCTTTTCAGTCTCTTTTCTACCTGTAAATCAAGCACCATTTCTAGTCGCTTCAATACTGAGAACTATATTCCGATGTCTATTATATATAGACCTCGTCATCTTTATCTCTCGTTTCCCTTTCCCGGGACTTTCAGTCTGATGGAGGGTCTCGACCCGAAACGTCACCCATTCCTTCTCTCCAGAGGTGCTGCCTGACCTGCTGAGTTACTCCAGCATCTTGGGTTTAAATCAGCATCTGCAGTTTCTTCCTGCACAATCACCTGCAGGTTCTGCTTCAAGTCGTACACTATGTATCATTGTTCTTCTATTGTTCAGTCCCTTCCAAACTGAACTGTGGATCCACCTTCACCACATGGAGTTTGTCAGTGCAAGGTGGATCACAATGACTTTCTCAAGGGCAATTAGTATTACTGATATTCACACCCATAAAACGATCTTTTAAAATTCTAGTCAGATCAGATTAGATTTATTTATTTTGTCAAATTTGGACTCAAAATAAATGGAAACCTGAATGTAAATCCCTGTTTCTACCTCCTTTGTCCCTCTAGATGGTAGAGGTGTTGGTTTATGAGCTGTTGAAGTAGACTATGGGAGCAACTGCAATGTATTTGTTTGGCCATGCACATCACAGCATTGATGTTGCAAGTGAGAATTTTGGACATATGACAATAAAACACTATTGGCTCCAGACTGGAGTTCCTCCGGGAATGAATGTTCTTGGGTCACAAACAGATTGCTTTGTCCTTAATGCTATCACGTTTTTTGAGTTTCGTTGGTGTCACAGTCTTCCAAGCAGGAGGGGAATATTGCATCAAACTCCAATTAGTGCAATCTAGCTGGTGGAAAGTGCTTGAAGTGACAGGAGGTAAGTCCATTGCAATAGGATGCCCAGCCTCCAATCTGGTTTTACGGTCATAGTATTGAATTGGCTGGCCTATTGGAATTACTGGTCGATTGTAACTCAGGATGCTGATGATCGAAGACCCATCAGTGATATTGCTATTGAATGCTAAGGGTAGGTGTTGATAGTGATGGCACATGTATGGTAAGAGACTTATTGCCCATGTTCAGTCCATTCCTGACTGTTGTTTAAATAGCTTAGCAGCATATTGCAACACAAATAAATTAATCCCATCAGTCAATGTCATTGACAGTTTAATAGATAGCTTTAACACGCATTGAAAAAAAAATTGTCCTCAGATTTCTGGCTTTATTAGGGCACACCCAAAGTTACCAATTGAGCATGGCACGGCATGGTTCAATACAACAAAAAGTCACCTGGGAATTTGCCCAGACTTGCTTAACAGTGCTCAACTAATTATGTTTATATCTATCAAGGGATAATTGAAGCCATCTGAATAAACTAGGTAGAACGGTAACAGCAACTGCAAGCGTAATCACTGCAAGGAAAACCAAATGAATCACACATTTATCTTTACTCTGTAATTCCATGGTAGCACTGTGGTAATTCCATGCGCTCCAGGGACTTCAACACAGAACCGAGGCTGATACACCAGGGAGCTCTGAGGGAATTGAATGGCAAAGTGGTGAAGGAATTTGCACCCATGGATGACAACCTTGAATTTGAAGCATTGCTTTGAGCAAGAAACAAATCTGGCCAAGCATTACGAACTTCTCCTTTAATATTAATCTGTAGTTGATCCCCAGATGAACATTTATAAAGTACATTACCTATCAATACACAGGGGTACTCCAATTGTGTCATATTATGTTCATTCACTCTGAAGACTTCAATTTTGGTGTCTTCAGCTGCGTTTATGTCGACAGGTTCCTGGCCTTAGCTGACCTCTCTCTTGGCTCTTTGCGTCATTATAATTTTGGCCTCAATTTTGCTCCAGAACCCTTCAAAAATGTTGCACCTGCGAACATTACGTCTGAATAGAAATTTCAGTTTCCACTTACAGATCTCCCCTCCCTCCCTATCTCCACAGACCCATCGCACAACTGATGGTATAGCTTTAATTTTTTACTTGTTTCCATTTTAATACATTCCCATTGCAGCTGTTGTGTGGAGTGTCATACACAAAGTCATTGGATTTCAGAAACAAACCACATCTCTGAATGCATTCCAAAAACACTCACAAAGGTCCTGAAATGCAAGTTAAATCAAAATGCAGTTCGCGTTACATGATCGCTTAAAGTGGGTGTGATTAGTTATCTTTATCTGGAAAGAGTTTTCAGTAGCAACTTTCAGTCGCAAAGTGTCTTTGAAACTGTTTCTTGACCTTTGAGTGTTGCAGAGTGGTATGATTGGGACCTAGCTGTCTTGGCCGCTGACTTATGGCCCTGTCCCACGATACGAGTTCATTCCGAGAGCTCTCCCGAGTATTAAAAAAATCAAACTCGTGGTAAGCACAGAGAATGAACGTAGCGGGTACATTGGAGCTCTGGGATGTCTCTTAGCGGCTCATAACGCTAACGGCAGGTACTTGGGAAGACTCGCTATCGGCAGGTAAGCTCGGGAAGACATGAAGATTTTTCAACATGTTGAAAAATGTCCACGAGAGCCCCAATTACCAACGAGCGGCCATTACCGTAAATCTCCGAGTTCGAATCAGGGCAAACTCAGGAGAACTCTTGGAATGAACTCGTACTGTGGGACAGGGCCATTAGTACCAACTGGGAATGGTGGTATAGAGGATATTTCACTCGACCTGTCATCCCTTGCGACTACCATAATAATCCAGTCATAATATCTCACCAGCATCACTGGTGAAATTAATTATAATTGCTGATATCATCTAAAATGTGACTATCAGTAATAATGGTAGTGAAATGACTCGGTAGTAAAGCTGCCTGGATATAACAGTCTTGGTAGGTGAAAATCTGATGGCCTTACCAAAAGTACTAATAGACTGTTATCTATGGTCTGAAAGGGTGAGGTAAGTCGTGATTAGAAGCAACTAGGTACGGACAAGAAATGCCAGAAACATCACAATAGTGAGCAAGGAAACGTCTTCAAATGCCATGAACTTCTCTCCCATCCACCTTCAATCGTTAGGGCTTGAACCTAACAATCGTGAATGCCATTACACCCTCGCAGTTGATGTTATGAGGCTCAAACCCATGTCCGATTCTGCTAGTGAGTCGGCCATGACAACCTCAGCATCCAGAAAGACTGGATTTCTCCATCCACTGCAGAAACTAGATGGGAGAGAGGTGTCAGGTGCGAGGAGGATATGGGGAAGGTAATTATTAGAATGTTAACTTCCGGGTCCATACAGAACACTGTTTTTACCTTGATTGAGAGCACTGCGATTACCTTGATTAGTAAGGGTATCAGGGAGAATGCGGTTGAGAGGGAAAGAACCATGATATAAATGGGAACATAGACTTGATGGGCCAAATGGCCTAATTCTGCTCCTAGAACATATGAGCATTGGGCCAAATCAGCAGGATGTGATATTAAAAAAAAAAGGAAAGATACAAGGAAAGATACAGTGGTCCTCACTCTGGCCGTGGAGGAGGCCGAGGACAGAAAGGTCAGATTCGGAATGGGAGGGGGAGTTGAAGTAACTGGCTTCACCTCTTCCTTTCTTCTTCCCACTCCCCCGTCCCACCCTCAGTCTGAAGAAGGGTCTCGACCCGAAGCATTGCCTATTTCCTTCGCTCCATAGATGCTGCCTCATCCGCTGAGTTTCTCCAGCTTTTTTGTCTACCTTCTTTTGCTTCAACACTGTTTTACTCTCTTATCCCCATATCCCTTGATTGCTGTAATATTCAGACAGCAAAGGAGCCAGCCATTTAAAATGAAGGTACATCGACATTTATTTTTGCTGGGAGTCTCTGGAATTATTTAAGGTAGAAGATAGACACATAATGCTGGAGTAACTCAACGGGTGAGGCAGCATCTCTGGAGGAAATGAATAGGTGACGTTTCGGGTCGGAACCCTTCTTCAGTCTCAAGAAGGGTTGAGACCTGAAATGTCACCGATTCCTTTTTCCCAGAGATGCTGCCTGACCCGTTGAGTTCCTCCAGTATTTTGTGTCTATCTTTGGTATAACCCACCACCCACAGTTCCTACTCATTTAAGATAGATTTTTGAAAGGTAAGGGAATTGACTGCTACAGGGAGCTGGCATAGAAGAGGGCAGCATGTGATCATATTAAACAGAAAACATACTTGGGAGGCTGAGTTGTCCCCTCCAGTTCCTGTTGCTTGTCTTCTACTTTGGATGTCATCACTGACCAAGTCTCCACAGACTTCCGGTGCTGTATTCCAAAGATTCGCCACTCTCTTCATGTCTGACCGCCTGGCTTTTGCCTTATTTTGCCTTCTCCTCTGCACAGCCAGGGGAAACATTCCCCTCCATATCTACTCTAGAGTCCACTAAGAATTATAAGTGGTGTTACACATCTCATGAGATTAGCTCTTGCTGCTGTGTCCATCCAATTAAAAGCACATTTACCACCGGATGAATGAATAGAGCAGACAAGTGAGCAATCGTCATTGAGATGGTTCTTCTGTATGAGAGATGTAGATAATAATGATGTTTCATTTAAGGACACAAATTGCTGGAGTAACTCAGCAGATCAGGCAGCATCTGTGGACGGAATGGACAGACAACGTTTTGGGTTGGGATCCTGCTGCAGATTCTTGTGTCTGCAAGTTGTCGTTGACATAATGGTCCCTTCCTCTGTTTAATTTAAAGTTGGCTGATTTTCTTTCTCCAAAAATACG
The DNA here is from genome assembly GCA_963514005.1 of Raja brachyura. The sequence continues at coordinate 18,486,102 of OY740816.1, forward strand.
CTTTCTTCATAAAATATGCAATAGTCATTAACTGGACCCAGCACTACTTTATATTTGCTTCCAATATCAAATTAACATGGCATCAATTTTTCACTTCCAGATGTTTCAGCGGCACTAAGTTTGAGAAGTTATCACACAGAGCCCTCAGGGTCTTGTAGGAGCACGACCTGAAACAATGTGCTTTCCCCATTAAGCCCCCATCACACTTCCACAGCCACTACGCTTCATTGCTTCCCTCGGTGTGTAGTCTTGCCACATTTGATTATGCACTGGAAGCCACGCTGCCATCAATATTTGTCTCATTATGTTGTCCCTTTGGAACACTCTGTAGACCACAGGGTCCTATTTTACACAGCTGTTCTTCAGAATAAAGCGCAATAAACATTGCTGCCGCTCTTTCGAGACGCATTTGGCAAGTGCATAATCAAGCAGCAAGACCACTGCCATAGCACTGACGCAGTGTACCCCTGCAGCATCACCCGAGATGCCTCCATGCCACCCAATGTGTGGAGGTCAATCCGTGCACGCATTTTCTGGACTACCCTCTTCCTTCTCAACTGCTTCCTGAAATAGCAGTACATCGGAGTCTCGGTGCAAACATTGCACAGGAGCTACAGAAACCTGGCGAGCACAGTTTAGATTTTTAATTTGGAGATACAGCATGGAAATAGACCATTTCCATGGCGACCATTAATCACCCATTCACAGTAGTTATCCCACTGCACAATACGGGCGATTTACAGGGGCCAATTAACCGACAAACACACACGTCTTTAGGGTGTGGGTTGAAGCTGTAACACTCAGAGGAAATCCTCACGGTCACAGGAAGAATGTGCAAACTCCACACAGACAGCACCCGCGGTCAGGACCGAACGCAGCCTCTGGCGCTGTGAGGCAGTTGCGATACCGCTGTGCCACACTCAAGGATAATACTATCTCGAAAAATGGAACACTACAGCCCACAATGCTTGTGTGTGCAATAATGTCTCATTTTTATGCAGTCGTTTTTTTCTTTGTAACTGTCGCAAAGTCCGCACCCCATCCAACACATGAACCGATGATCGACCATGAGAAGGAGGGGTGGTGGTGTCGGTGGTAGCGAAGGTCCGAAGGTCGGACAGCTGGCCGGGCTGCCGACCGACGGGGCCACGGGCGAGGCGCTGCTGCTGCTGCTGCACTCCATGGGCTGCACTACATCGGGACGGGTGAGGCGGGGCGGGACGCGGTGCTCCGACCCGACAGTCCACTCAACCCGAGTAGTAGCAGTCACATACAGGACCAAGGGCAGTCGTGTATGGGACAAACCAATTTAGCCGAATATACGGGATGTCCCGGCTAATACAGGACAGTTGGCAACCCTAGGCTCATCATACATATGCATATAACACCAAATTTGATGACATGACCTGGCTTCTGATCTGAGAAAAATTAACTCATTTTAACAAGTGTCGTTGACTTCATTGCCTTGGTTAGTGAGAGAATAAATTGCTTTCAGTGTGACTTCATACCCACTGGGCAACCTATAATGGAGTAGATGTCAGGCTCAGGTACATAGGGTAATTGTTGGGTCAGGTACATAGTCCATGCAGTCAAATCGTTGATCTGAGGTCAATAATTACTTGAGTATCCAGATGAGCAGTGCTCATTATGGACATAGAGCATATTATGATACAGCACAGGAACAGGCCTTTAGACCAGAATGTCTGTGCTGAACATAATACCTAAACCAACCCTATTCTACCTGCACATGATCCATTCCCTCTATTCCCTACCTATCTAAAAGTCTCTTTAATGCCACTATAGTATTTGCCTCCACCACCAATCCCAACAGCACGCCCACCACTCCTTGTGTAAAAAAAACTTTCCCCGTACATCTCCTTTAAACTTTGCCCCTCTTCCCTGAAAGCTATGGCCTCTAGTATGTGTTTACGAAGGAACTGCAGATGCTGGAAAATCGAAGGTAGACAAATATGCTGGAGAAACTCAGCGGATGAGGCAGCATCTATGAAACAAAGGAAATAGACAATAGACATATAGTGCAGGAGTAGGCCATTTTGCCCTTCGAGCCAGCACCGCCATTCAATGTGATCATGGCTGATCATCCCCAATCAGTACCCCGTTTCTGCCTTTTCCCCATATCCCCTGACTCCGCTATTTTTAAGAGCCCTATCTGGCTCTCTCTTGAAAGCATCCAGAGAACCGGCCTCCACCGCCCGCTGAGGCAGAGAATTCCTCAGAGAAGGGTCTTGACACAAAACGTTGCCTATTTCCTTCGCTCCATAGATGCTGCCTCACCGGCTGAGTTTCTGCCAGCATTTTTGTCTACCCTCTAGTATTTGATATTTCCATGGTACTAAACCATAGCAAGAAGATATCCCAGTGAAAAAAATATTTTTGTGAATTCAAAGTAAAATAAATGTCCTGTTCCTGTGTTTTGTTCCGCCAAAGCCTCTTCCACTAATGAAAATGCAGTAAAGTAATCTGGATCATTTTACCTCGGATTTCTTTTTGGAAAAACATCAGTCTTATTCACATTAATCAGGTAAATAGAGACTCTAGTTTCAACAATGCTTCTATTCATAAAATGCGGCACTGTGACCTTTGAGTTGGATTAATGTTGTCATTGTCTGTAAGAAGCCTATCATTTCAAGTTCCCTTTGGAACTGTTTGGATTGGAATGTGGACCGACCACTCCGGGAAAACTTGTTGACCATTGGCATACATTCAGGAACAAGTGATAGAGATCTTTGGAACAACCTGAGATTCTTGATGTTCTCAAAAATGCTGGGACCCGAATAACAAACACTAATTAGTCACATGTGAGGTTCTACTACTGCCGAGGAGGCTTCAGATTACCTCATAAATTCTGTGAGGCAAATTCAACCAATCTGTCATTTTGAACCAAGTACTGAGATTGTGTCAAGCGAGTCTGCTTTAAATTGGTGAGGGTGTATCATAAATATAACGCATTATAAACAAATCTGGCCTTCTTCAGCTGAGATCATAGGCTACCACGAGACAACATTTATGCATGAGAGGACACAAAGTGTTGGAGTAATTCAACTCAACGTGTTGAATGTTGAATGCTGACAGACATGCTGAGTTACTCCACCACTTTGTGTCCTTTTGTGTATCAACCAGAGGACATAGGTTCAAGGTGAAGGGGAAAAGATTTATTAGGAATCTGAGGAGTAACCTTTTCACACAAAGGGCGGCGGGTGCATGGAACAAGCTGCCGGAGGAAGTAGTTGACGCTGGGACTATCCCAACGTTTAAGAAACAGTTAGACAGGTACATGGATAGGACAGGTTTGGAGGGATATGGACCAAGCACAGGCAGGTGGGACTAGTGTAGCTGGGACATGTTGGCCGGTGTGGGCAAGTTGGGCCGCAGGGCGTGTTTCCACACTGTATCATTCTTTTGTTTTTAATTTATTTATTTTTATTGGAAGCAATTGTACAAAAAAGAATGACTTGACAGTTCTACAACTCTAGCACAGCTTCAATTTTAACATTTTACAAACAGAATATTAAATTGAAAAGAGAAGAAAAAGGAAAGGAGAGAGAAGAACAGATATGTCCGTCGGCCCACCCATGCGTCCGCTCACCCAGCCCCACAATCAGTTTTGAGTTTGTGTTCAACCATTGTATTCAATAAAAGTAGGTATGTTGCAAAACTTACCTTTAGCGGCGCTGCAGTTCTGCCGCTCCCTGTGTGCGCGACTTTGGCGCCTTTCAGAGGGGGGCGGGCTTAAAGTGCCGTTTTTCCACAGACCTGGATAATCGATGAATGTCGGGCGATTTTGTTGCGGAAGAAAAATCGCTCCGACATTTCATCAATGAAGGTATTTTTAAATTACTCTAAATTATGTGTTAACTAGAGTAATTTAAAAATCACCTTCAAAAGCCTTGAGCACTGACAACCGGAAGGGAGAAAAAAAGGTAAATAGTTTATTTTTATATTAAAAATTGGTTTTTCGGGAGGCTTTAATAATATTTTTATGTTGCGAAATGGGTTCCCAAAAAATCTATGAACAAACAGTATTTTTCCTCCCGACTTCACCGCTAACCGCAACGTTCCAATCCACCGCATTCCACTAAAACCCACTCGCTAGTTGATTTAAATGGCCATTAATTTACAGGCATAAAACACTAAATTCCTTCCATTTGGCCCAGAAATTCATGAAAATGAGATTTAAAAATTATGTTATATTGTGGATTATTGTGTGAATGTTATTTGGACACTTAGGCAATTTTAAAAAAGTTTATCTTTTCTTAAGAAATGGATAGATGTTTAGATCTACTCATTGAATTTTGTAATTAGCTACAATTAGATAACTAACTAATTATATGCTTTAATTTCAGGTAATCCAAGTAACATTGTTTAATATTTGTTTCAGAATGCTTCAATCTATAATAACTGAAAATGTCATTGAGTTCTCTTGATTTTTAAGAAAGTTATGGGCTTTCAACTTTTCCAGATCACAGCTTTTGAGTTAAGTCAATTGAAAGGCAATGGGGAGCAAGATGCTAATTTCCGAGTATGAAAATGGCCATAACTTTCTTAATACTGAAGATATGAAAGTAAATTAGGTGTTAAATTAAACTTCTTTTTATGCTTTATCTGATGGGATAAATTGCAGACTTGATTTTTAAAATTTCAAAATTTTGTAACATTGCTAATAAAAGGAGACCATATTTTTAAAAAAATGTTCCTGTTTATCAATCAAGATAAACCTAATTCTTTCTAGTGTATCTGTCTTTTCCGTAATCCACATCTTCACTGAGGGGACTGTTGTCTTTTGCCAACATTTAAGTATACGTTTTTTTGCCGATATTAGACCGTAATCAATAAAGCATCTTTGAGAGGCCGTTAGGTTGCTACATGCCTCTGATATTCCCAGTATTATCAATTTTGGGTCTGGCTCTAGTGGAGTTTTCAGTGTTTTAGAGGTGACGCTGAATACATCCATCCAAAAACTTTCTATTTTTGTACACAGTACAAAACTGTGGGTTAAGGTGGCTTCTTGAAATTGACAGTTATCACAAAGAGGGGGAACACTGGGAAAAATCTTGCACAATTTGATCTTTGAGTAATATAGCCTGTGCAGCACTTTAAACTGTATCAGGCAGTGTCTGGCATTTAGAGAGCAATAGTGTATGTATTGTCGGCTTTTGTCCCATATATCCTTGGAGATGTGTTGACCCATCTCATCCTCCCATGAATGCCTATAAATCTCAGACGATGGGGTATTGATGTTTTGGAGGGCGTTGTAAATGTGGGATATCAATTTCTCTGTATCTGCAAGTCCATTCAAACATTCATCGAGTTTGTCTGGACCGACAGAGGAGCAGTCTTGTGTGTATATTCTCATGTAATCCCTAACATGGATGTATCTGAAAAAATGATTGGTGTTCAGATCGTATTTCTCCTGCAATTCTTGAAAGGAGGAAAAAGTTCCCTTCTGATAAAGGTCCCCCACAGTATTGATTCCCTGGTTCTTCCATTTAACAAATACACTATCTAGAGTAGAGGGTTCAAAAGAGGGATTGTTTGCAATGGGAAGAATGTCTCTCAGTTTGAGACTGAGCTTCAACTGTTTCCAGATACGAATAATACTATGTATTATTGGATTATGCTCATACGTTGACTTGTTCAGGGATATTGGAGACAGGACAATCGAGCCTATGCAGAAAGGCAAGCAATCTGCTATTTCCATTTTTAGCCAGTTTGCCTGTTGGTATGAATCATCCAGCCAGAAAATTATAGTTTTAATATTTGTTGCCCAATAGTAAAAGAGGAAGTTGGGTAAGGCTAATCCTCCATTCTCTTTAGATTTACACAGGTGTCTTTTGTGTATTCGGTGGCTTTTATAGTCCCAGATGAAATTAGTGACAATTGAATCAATTTTTTTGAAAAAAATTTGGGAAGATATCGGTATTGACTGAAATAGGTATAAAAGTTGCAGGAGAAAGATCATCTTTACGGCATTTAGTCTACCGAGAAGAGAAATAGGCAGTGTTTTCCAAAATTGAATATACGGATGGAGTTTAGTAATTAATGGAGGAAAATTTGTTTTAAACACAAGGGAATATTTTCTGGTAACGTAAACACCAAGGTATCTGAATTTTTCAGTAACAATTCTTAAGGGAAACTGTTGAAGCTGGGTGACATCCTGTTCTTTTATTGGCATAATTTCGCTTTTGTTCCAATTGATTCTGTTGCCAGAAAAGGAACCAAATTGCTGTATAGTGGTTAGTAAATTTGGAATACCTGATTTGGGGGTTAGTAACGTATAGAAGTACATCGTCTGCATATAGGGAAATGTTGTTAATAGTGTGTTTAGTATTGTATCCATATATGCCTGGATGGGACCTAATACTCTCGGCAAGTGGTTCTATGGCTAATGCAAATAGCATCGGGGAGAGAACGCATCCTTGTCTATTGCCCCTGAATAAGTAAAATTGAGGAGAAAGCGTTTGATTTGTTAGTATTCTGGCTGTCGGATTAGTATATAGAAGCTACACCCATGAAGTGAAGTTTTTGCCCAATTGGAATTTTTCCAACACTGTGAAAAGACAAGGCCATTCCACTTGGTCGAAAGCCTTTTCGGCATCCAGTGAGATCTTCGTTTGGTATTCTCTGCAAATAAATTATATTAAACAGGCGTGTCAGATTATAAAATGAGTGTCGTTTAGGTTTGAACCCGGTTTGATCTGGGTGTACTAGTTTGCCAATGACTAGGCTGGGTCTACGAGCCAAAGTCTTGGCTAGAATCTTCTGGTCAGTATTTAAGAGGGCAATTGCTCTATAGGATCCCGGCTCTTTAAGGGTTTTATCTTTTTTGGGAATTCGCGTAATAATTGATTCCGCTAGGGCAGTGGTTCTTAACCTGGGGGTCGTGACCCCCTAAGGGGGTTGTTTGGGGCTTTGCGGGGGTCATGAAGGGGACACAAATAACATATCAATTTGTTGAGCCCATGTTTAGGAACCGAACAAAGGTACATACCACACACAGTATTTTGTTCACATATGCTTGTACTGGTGCCAAAAAGGTTAAGAACCACTGCGCTACAGTCTGTGGTAAAGTCTGTTCTTTGAATGCTTGAGTGTAGAGGCTTTGTAGACGTGGGGAAATTATGTCGTTACATATTTTATAAAATTCATTATTATGCCTGTCTGGGCCAGGAGTTTTACCATTTTTCAGTGATTTAATGGTCTCTGAAATGTCCGTTATTGTTATCTCTACACCTAGTTCCTCACGTTCCGTCTCACTGAGGGATGGGAGATTGCACTTGTCAAGAAAGCTCTTCATCTTCGCTGAATCGGCTGATGTTTGTGACGAGTATAGGGTTTGATAAAATTGTAGAAATCTTTCATTGATATCTTTGGGCAGAGCAGTTCGCCTTTTTCTGATCTGATTTTATGTATGCTACGGTCATTCTCTAATTTGCGCAGTTGTCGTGCTAAAAGTTTATGTGGTTTATCGCCGAATTCGAAGTATTTTTGTTCACACACTGTATCATTCTATGACCCAAATCTGCAGTTCTTTGTTTCTTCATTAATGCTTGACCTCTCCGTATGTATGACTGTACTTTAGTACTTTACTTTAGTATTAGAGAATTACAATGTGGAATCAGATCCTTTGGCCTACCGAGTCCACGCCACCCAGCGATCCCCATTACACTATCCTACACACTAGGGGCAATTTATAATTTTGCAAAAGCCAACTAATCTGCAAACCTGTACATCTTTGGAGTGTGGGAAGAAACCAGAGCACCCGGAGAAAACCCACACGGTCACAGGGAGAGCATACAAACTCCGTACAGACAGCATCCGTAGTCAGGATCAAATCCAGATCTCTGGAGCTCTAAGGCAGTAACTCTACCACTGTGCCGCCTCTATGATCAGAAGTCAGTGTATATTTGGTGGGCCGAAGAGTTTGTTTCTGTGTTGAATGACTCCATGACTATGCCTCTAAGGTTTAAATTTGCACTATCTCCACTGATGGCACCCTGTTGCTGTAAAGTTGTACTTTTGACTATGTAATTGGAGCTCTGAAGCCCACAAAGGTGAAGTTGCGTGAGCACCAGATTAAGCAGTTGCACTGCTAACTGGTGAAATGTTGCAGCTGGATTTTGTTATGACTGCATTGGCAGTCATTTACATTTGCTGCTATAATTTGTCATGAGAAACATGTCAACTTCCCATTCAATGTTACAGTGCTGCTTTGAGAATCTAGTCTGAATCGAGGCATCTAACTCATTTCTTTGGTGGACAAAAATGCTGGAGAAACTCAGCGGGTGAGACAGCATCTGCGGAGCGAAGGAAATAGGTTACGTTTCGGGTCGAGACTCTTCTTCAGATTGGAATGTAGACCAACCACTCCGGGAAAATTTTTTGACCATTGACATACATTCAGGAACAAGTGATAGAGATCTTTGGAAAAACCTGAGATTCTTGATGTATTCAAATGCTGGGGTACAGTCTGAAGAAGGGTCTCGACCCAAAACGTCACCTATTCCTTCGCTCCATAGATGCTGCCTCACCCGCTGAGTTACTCCAGCATTTTTGTCTACCTTCGATTTTTCCAGCATCTGCAGTTCCTTCTTAAACAATTAACTAATTTCTTTGACTGTTTTCAATGGTTGAATCTGACTTTAATTGTCAAGAGGGGCTCAGATAGTGGTAGTCCTGCCTCACAGCTCCAGCGACTGATCCAGACCGCTGTACATTCTCCCTGTGACCACGCATCTTTTAGATAGGCACTTGGATATGCAGAGAATTGAGGCTTATGGATAATGTGCAGGCAGATTACATCAGTTGGCATCATGGCACCAAGTTTAGCACAGACGTCATGGGTTGTAGGGCCTGTTCTAGTCCCCTACTGTTATGTTTTAATAGTGTTGACTGATATAAAGATTAATTCTTTGAATTAAGACATTCGCACAAGGGACCTGAACTTCCTGCATTATGTTGCCTGGTATCCCACTGGGTGGGACTCTGGCCAGAAAGTCACCACACGGACAGGTCAGCTAAGTATTCATTTGAACCTATTGTAGCAGCATCATCAACACAAACCCTGGCTGCTGCTGGCTTATCAGTAGCTTGCTGCAGATAAGCAGTCTCAGTTAAGGGCCTGTCCCACTTTCCCGAGTTACTCATGAACTCTCCCGAGTTTTCCCCAAATTCTCCGATTCAAACTCGGAGAATTACGGTAATAGCCAGCCGTAGGTACTCGGGGTTATTTTTTTTACTTGTGGACATTTTTCAACATGCTGAAAAAAATTCCCGACTTACCTGATGCCCTGAGTACCTACGGCTGGCATTATGAGCCGCTACGATATATCTACGGACTCGCTACGGCTGGCATCTCCGAGTTTGAATCAAGGGGAAAACTCGGGAGAATTTGTGAGTAACTCGGGAAAGTGAGACAGGCCCCTTACTCTCTCTCAGATTCTCAATACATTTGTGTATAAAATCATGAAAAGAATATATCGGGTAGACGCACAGAGTCTCTTGCCCAGAGTAGGGGAATCGGGGACCAGAGGACATAAGTTTAATGTGTTGGGGAAAGATTTAATAGGAATCTGAGGGGTAACGTTTTCACACAAAGGGTGGTGATGTATGGAACGTTCAGGTTGGGACTGTCACAACGTTTAAGAAATAATTAGACAGGTTCATGGATAGAACAGATTTAGATGGATATGGGCCAAACGCAAGCAGTGTAGAAGGGACATGTTGGCGGTGTGGGCAAGCTGGGCTGAAGGGCCTGTTTCCACTCCATGTTTGACCCTATGATGATCATACATTGTGGTGGTCAGACGTTCTTGGACCCGAATATCTGGTTTAGGCAGTGAAAGAAATTTACTAGGATGGAAATGCAGAAGGATCATGGATTAGCATTGAAAAGAACCTTCGTTCAAAGAGTCCGAGATCCACATTGTATAAAATCCATGAAATTCACTTGATTCCCATTAATTACAAGGTATGGAGGCACAAGAAACTGTAGATGCATGAATCTTGAGCAAAACACAAAGTGGTGGAGGAACTCAGCGGGTCAGGCAACATCAGGTCAGAGTTGAAACATATAAGATTGTTAAGGGCTTGGACACGCTAGAGGCAAGAAACATGTTCCCGATGTTGGGGGAGTCCAGAACCAGGGGCCACAGTTTAAGAATAAGGAGTAAGACATTTGAACGGAGACGAAGAAACACTTTTTCTCACAGAGAGTGGTGAGTCTGTGGAATTCTCTGCCTCAGAGGGCGGTGGAGGCCGGTTCTCTGGATGCTTTCAAGAGCGAGCTAGATAGGGCTCTTAAAAATAGCGGAGTCAGGAGATATGGGGAGAAGGCAGGAACGGGGTACTGATTGGGGATGATCAGCCATGATCACATTGAATGGCGGTGCTGGCTCGAAGGGCCAAATGGCCTACTCCTGCACCTTTTGTCTATTGTCTATTGTCTTTCTGTGGAGGGAATGAAGAAGGATTCCTACCCAAAACCTCACCTGCCCATTCCTTGATCCATCTCAGACCAGGGACAAGGTCGGAATTCATCCACTTGGAAGTCGGTGGAACTTTGTGCCTGTTCCTGTCATATTCAGAACATTTGTTAGCAATCTACTCCCTTCTGTAACAACAAGGCTTTTGATTGTCTGAGGATGCAATCAGTCATGGTGCAATCGCTGTGAAATGGGTCTATGTGCCTGCAGCATTAGTTGGAAGAGAAAAACCATTAGCTGGACTGCCGCTGGAATAGCTCATTTTTATGGCACCTGTATAATTCATTGGGGTTGTGCACTTGATCAGCATCTGTCATCAAAGTGTTACAGCAACCCTGTGGTTTTTGGCATGCATCAGCATGTTGCTCTGTACTTCCCCAGCACTGAAGAAGCTTCTCTTTGTCAGTGACAGCAGCATCACCTGGTTAGGACGAGGCAGTGGAACGGAACAGTGTTAGAACAGTGTTCTAACACCTTCCTCAACTTTGCCCCTGTGGTAACATTCATGGTTGATCATACAGGTAAGAAGGAGGCCATCTAGCCAAAATTTGGTCCAAATGGCCTCTGTCAACTCTCTGAGAGTTTAGTTTAGAGATACTAGAATAGAATAGAATGCCTTTTATTGTCATTCAAAAAGCTTGGTTTGAACAAAATCGCATTTTCTACAGTCTTAATGGTACGAGTTTATTCCAAGAGTTCTCCCGAGTTTGCCCTGATTCGAACTCGGAGATTTACGGCAATGGCCACTCGTCGGTACTCAGGGCTCTCGTGGACACTTTTCAACATGTTGAAAAATCTTCACGAGTCTTCCCGTGCTTGCTGCCATTAGCGAGCCTTCCCGAGTCCCGTTAGCGGTACGAGCCGCTAAGAGACATTCCCGAGCTCCGACGTACCCGCTACGTTCGTTCTCCGTGCTTGATTTTTTTTAAAACTCGGGAGAGCTCTTGGAATTAACTCGTACTTTGGGACAGGGCTATAAACATTACAAAAAAAACCAAGACCCACACAATTTACACAAACATCCATCACAGTGAATCTCCAACACCTCCTCACTGTGATGGAAGGCAAGTCTTATCCTGCATGGAAACAGGCCCTTCGCCCCCGATCCAAGCAGATCATCGATCATCCGTTCACTTCCGTTCCACATTATACCTTGTTCTTAGCCACTCCCCAATTTAGGTACAAACTCGCATGTCTTTGGAATGTGGGTGGAACCCGAAGCATCGAGAAAGAACCCATGTGGTCACAGGGAGAACGTGCAAACGTCACACAGACAGCATCTGAGGTCTGGATCGCAACCAGGTCTTTGACGCTGTGAGGCAGCAGTTCTAACATCTGCACCACAATACTGCCCCAAAGAGCCATTGAGCATACGAGTCAGGAACTCGTGTTGCAGCTTTATATAACTTTGGTTAGGCTGCATATATAGTATTATGTACAGTTCTGGTCAATCCATTAGAGGAAGGGTGCGGAGGCTTTGGAGAGAGTGCAGAAGAGAGTTAGATTAGATTAGATTAGATTCTTTATTTGTCATTCAGACCTGTCGGTCATGGTGAGTCGGGCCGCCGCCGCCACTGCTGCTGCTGCTGGAACCGCTCTGGGACCGAGTCGGGTCACCGCTGCTGCTGCCGCCGCCGCTGCTGAAACCGCTCTGGGACTGAGCTGGGCTGCCGCCGCTGCTGCTGGAACCGCTCTGGGTCCGAGTCGGGCCGCTGCCACTGCCGCCGCCGCCACTGGAACCGCCCCGGGACCGAGTCGGGTCGCCTCTGCTGCTGCCGCCGCTGGAACCGCTCCGGGACTGAGTCGGATCGCCATCGCCCAGTGGGGTCACACTGAGGCTGCTGCCGCCGCCACTGGGACAGCCCCAGGGCCCGAGGCGGCCAGCTTCGTCATTAGGCCTTGGCGCAGACGGAGACGAAGACGGGGAATACGACAGAAAAGTTGCACCCCCCCCCACTTCCCGAAGGAAGAGACCCAGACATGTTACTCCCCCCCACCCACATACACACACAATCTAATAAAATGAAACCAACTAAAAACAGGACAAACAAAAAAATAAAATAAATAACAGATGGACTGCAGGCGGGCCGCAGCTGTTAAGCCAGCGCCGCCATCTTGGAAATGGAAGTTAACAGAATGCTGCCTGGAAAAAGGGCTATTAGCGATAGGGGGAGGTTAGACAAACTTGGATTGTTTTCTCTAGAGCATCGGGGCACAAGAAACATCTTCTTCTTTCGTGTGGCGTGCACAGCCTAAAGTTGTAGGACAACTTGTTCTATTTAATCTTCTGTTTGTGCATGTCGAGTTGATTGCATGAGTCGAAACGAGGCAGACCACGTGAAGGTTGCAATCTCCCACCCCATAAGAAACATCTGATGGAAATATTTAAAATTGTAAGAGGCACAGATAAAGTAGACAGTCAGATGCTTTCTCCCAGGGTGGAAATACCAAAGATTAGAGGGCATAGCTTTAAGGTGAGAGAGGCAAAGTTTAAAGATGATGTGCAAGGCGAACCTTTTAACTCATAGTGGTGGGTGCCTGGAACCTGATGCCAGAGGAGGTGGTGAAGGCAGATACAAGAGTTGCATTGAAGAGGCTCTTAGACAGGCATATGGATCTGCAGGGCATGGAGGAATGTGGATCACATGCAGTCAGAGGAAGACAAAAATGCTGGAGAAACTCAGCGGGTGAGGCAGCATCTATGGAGCGAAGAAAATAGGCAACGTTTCGGGCAGACTTTTCCTTTTTCAGACTGGAGGAGGAGGTTAGTTTAATCTGATAACATGTTTGGCATGGATACTGTGGATGAAGGGCTAGTTCCTGTACTGTACTGTTTTATGTACAGCAGCTAAAAGCAGTAACTTATTCTGTCCTTTTTTTCTGGACTGGGCATAGTTATTTCTGAATGAAAAAAACATGATTTAAAAAAAAATCTTACTTTACTTTTTCAAATGTAAAAGGGTGGGACCTTCCAGAAGATTCAAAGGTCAGTTCACCTGCTGGGTTTAATTTCTGTTTCCTGTTTGTGGAAATCTCTAAATTGCTTTGGAACAAGCCTTGGAGAGTCAGACAAAGGTAAAACAGCAGAGCAGCAGGATTACATCTGGTTCCATTACTGAGACCCATAATTGACACCAAACAAGTTTGATTTTGTGAAGTGGTCAGGGGAGTGCATTTAGCACTTTTTGAGGCCTGGTGCTGTGTGGCAGGTGGAAGGAGACCTGCTCCGTGAATGGGTGTGTGCAGGAATTTTCAATGCAAACAATGGGAAAAAGCAGAGTGCTTCATTAACCACATTCAAGCTGTGTCAAAGCTGCCAACACAATGTGCCAGATGTAACGGTGGCGAGCCATAGAAACAGCGCGCCCCATCTGTTGGGATCTGCGATAAGGGTTTTACCCGACGAGGAAAGTGGGTGGTAGAACGATTTGTAAAGTATAGAAACAAGGAACTGTCAAAACAAGGGGTTGTAAAGTGTCTTTATTATTGCCAAAGGTGTGCCAGAACACTGGGGTTACCTGCAAACACCTCTAAAGAATGACTTGTATTTCTGCACAAAAGGACACAAAGTGTTCGAGTGAATCATTGGGTCAGGCAGCATCTCTGGAGAACATGGATGGGTAATGTTTCGGGTCGAGACCGTTCTTCTATTGTGTATCAACCAGCAGTTCCTTGTTTCTACGGCGGCTTGTGTTTCTGTGCAGTCACTTAAAATGTCCCAAAGTCATTGCACCCAGCAGAATACCTTTGCGCTGAGGTCTCTGCTGTGATATTGGAATTCCTCAGACATGTCCTACGCACACTGAGCTCCCGCTAACGGCTGCCTAATAATGAACTAAAAATTGACTGAGCTGTAATTGTCACCCATTGCTTCTCTCCAGATATGCTGCCTGTCTTGCTGAGTTATCTGTGGCCTCCCTTTGATCTGGTATTTTGTTGGTTCACATGCTTAATCAATGGTGTTTTATCATTAATGTTTTATTATTATTAATGTTTAGTGTTTTCTGAGTCATTCATAACTGTTACTGTATGTCATGTTGTTACTTGTGGGCGGTGCACCAAGGCAAATTCCTTGTATGTGAATACTTTGCCAATAAACTTACGTACTTAAATGTCAGGCCAACATACTGGCAATAACCGTCTGAAATAGCGCTCATCTGAGAACAAAATAAGCTTCATTTAAAACAGGAATCTGACAATGGAGTCGCAATAAACTGCAGGCGCTGGAACTTTGAGCAAAGAAAATGTACTGGAGGAACTCAGATGGGTCAGGCAGTGTCTGTGAATGGAATGAGCAGGTGATGTTTTGGGTTAGGACCCTTCTTTAGACTGATTGTTTTAGGGTGGAGAAAGCTGGAAAAGGGACTTGGGAGCTGGCACATATCTTATCAATTGCGTCTGAAGAAGGGTCCTGACCCAAAATGTCTTCTATTCTTGTCCTCCAGAGATGCCTCCTGACCCACTGAGTAGTTCTCACACTTTGTGTTCTATACCAGATTCCAGCATCTGTAATTCCTTTTGTGCCCTGGTAAAGGGCCTGTCCCACTGTACGAGTTTACCCAAGAGCTCTCCCGAGTTTTAAAAAAAATCAAACGCGTGGTAAGTTCGTAGAATGTACGTAGCGGGTACATCGGAGCACGAGACGTCTCTTAGCGGCTCGTAACGCTAACCGCAGGTACTCGGGAAAGGCGGTAAGCTGGTGAAGTTTTTTCAACATGTTGAAAAATGTCCACGAGAGCCCCGAGTACCTACGAGCCGTTATTACCGTAATTCTCTGAGTTCGAATCAGGGGAAACTCAGGAGAACTCGTGAATTATCTCGTGCAGTGGGACAGGCCCTTAAGTGATAGGTGCATGAAGGTGGGGCTGGTTTGGTAGATGGGTAGAGTAAGTGGCATAGGCAAGAAGTGAAAAGGACCCAAAATGTTGTCTGTCCATTCCCTCCACAGATGCTGTCTGAACCACTGAGTTCCTCCAACACTTTGTTTTGCTCAAGACCCCAGCATCTGCAGTTCCGTATGCCTACAATCAGATTATCTTGTAAAACATCCAAATACACTCCCGCTATACCATAGTGGACCAACAACCCAGATTACACACTGGGATAAGTCTCCCGGAATGAAGGGTAAACTGCAAATTATGATTCAGTGAGTAATGTGCACATCTCGACTATTGTTCATGCTTCAAGTCCATTCCAGAGATTGGGAGCACAATCCAGACCAATGCTCCCAGAGTAAGGACAAAGGAAGTCCTGATAAGACTTAAGCTCACATCCCAGCTATTCCACCCAATCGATCTGACAACCCAACAAGGAGTAGTACGAGAAAGGGAAAAATTACCCGACAATCCAAATGTGCAAATGGGGCCCCCTTGGATGGGGCATCTTAGAGAAATTGGGCAGAGGGGCTGTATGACTTGAGTCCCAGTGCTGAGATAAGCAAATTTATTCTTGATGTTTGAAAGGCACAGACTTGTGCTTGTGTGAATCTGAAATATTCATATTTTTTACCACATCAGTGCCTTGAATCACCCATTATAAGTAACATTTACAGTCACAGTACCATGCAGCAAGTATTTGTGAGTGGATAGGAAAGGGGTTAAGGAGACGTGGTTTATTGTCTGTGGACACAAGGAACCACAGATGCTGGTTTGCCAAAAAACTAGACAAAATGCTGGAGTAACTCAGCAGGTCAGGCGTCATCTCTGGAGGAAAGGATGGGTGACATTTCGGGTCACTCAGGGACCCTGAAAAAAGGTCCGGACTTCAAACATCACCCATCCTTTTTCTACAGGGATGCTGCCTGACCCATCGAGTTACTTCAGAACCTTGTGTCTATCTTCAGTGTAAATCAGCATCTGCAGTTCTTCGAAGAAAGACACAAAAAGCTGGAGTAACTCAGCGGGGCAGGCGGCACCTTTGGGTGGGTCTGTCCATTCCCTCCACAGATGCTGCCTGAACCACTGGAGTTTAGAAGAATGGGTGACGTTTTGGGTCGAGACTTCCTCTGCAGTTCTTCTCTCTTCTTTTCTTTGTTCTCTAATTGGTAA
This sequence comes from Raja brachyura, assembly GCA_963514005.1. Next base: position 18,502,651 of record OY740816.1, read on the forward strand.
GAATGTGGTTTTGTGATTCATGGTGCAATGTAACTATATATGGCAATGCCTCAACTTCTTCATATTTGCGAGTTGGTCATGTTATCCTGGATTCTTAAAGGAGTTCGGTCGGGGCAGGAATGTGTCACTTTTCCAAGTGTAGAAAGGTCGTTTACAGAAAGAACTTACTGAATCAGTAAATTATTTCTTATGACCGTGATGTTTGCCTATATGTGGGCACACTGTCCTAGGGTGCTGAAGCGGCTCACATATCTAGCATTGATTGTGTCTGTAACAGGAGCTGTCAACCTGCTATTGACGGTGCCCACAATGCCAGGCATCCAGTGCAAATATCAACACAGAGAAGACAAATATTTATCCACAGAGTATCACATGAAAGAGCCGTCATGAGGGCCCGTTCTGCTTACTTTCCCAGCCTGTAGCTCAGAGGTGCAATTCAAAAGACTCTTTCAAGTCAGACCTAAATAATGCTTTGAGGCTGAGGTGTAAGACCTAAATAATGCTTTAGGTCACATGGCATGTCTCCAAGGTTATTAAAAAAAAATGACCTTATGAGTAAAAAATATATTATTTTAAATTTAATTTAATATGATTTTTAATAATAGTTGTATAGATTAAATATCTTATGCGCAGTAATATTACAAGCACAGTTTTGAATTGGTCATCATATTTTACAGCCCAGTTACTAAGAGAAACATATCAACTTGGGGTTAGAACCAAGAAAGAAAATATAAACAGGAGTAGGCCACTCGGCCCCTCAAGTCTGGCCTGACCTGTTCCAAGCCTCTGTTTCACCTTCTGTGCCAGTTCCCTCCAACACTTGTTTCCCTGATGTTTAAAAAAAATGTATTCTATGTCCTCTTTAAATACCCTCAGTAATCCAGGGTGTTCTGACCGCCAGATATTCTTTACCTTCTGTCCTTTAACAGAGAAGCAAATAGGTGCAGATGAGAACATAGAACCATAGAAACATAGAAACATAGAATATAGGTGCAGGAGGAGGCCACTCGGCCCTTCGAGGCAGCACCGCCATTCATTGTGATCATGGCTGATCGTCCACTATCAATAACCCGTGCCTGCCTTCTCCCCATATCCCTTGACTCCACTAGCCCCTAGCATTCTATCCAACTCTCTCTTAAATCCATCCAGCGATTTGGCCTCCACTGCCCTCTGTGGCAGGGAATTCCATAAATTCACAACTCTGGGTGAAAAAGTTTTTTCTCGTCTCAGTCTTAAATTACCTCCCCTTTATTCTAAGACTGTGACCCCTGGTTCTGGACTCGCCCAACATTGGAAACAATTTTCCTGCATCTAGCTTGTCCAGTCCTTTTATAATTTTATATGTTTCTATAAGATGCCCCTTCATCCTTCTAAACTCCAGTGAATACTAGAAGAACAAGAGAAGTCATCTAGCCCTTCCAGCCTCCTATGCCAACCAACTACCACTCCTCAGGATTATGGTTGAATTTCTAACTTTGCTCCATCTTCCTCCACTATTCTTGTATTAATTCATTCTCTCAATATCCAGAACCCTCTCGATCTCTGTCTTGAATGAACCCAACGACCGCGCCTCCACAGCTCTGGGTAGAGAATTCAAAAGATTATTCACTCTCTAACTGAAAGAATTTTCTTTCATCTCAGTCCTAGATGGTTTCCTCTTTACTTTGGCATATTGACCCCTACAAAGTAATGCTAGATATGCTAGGTACACTAGTTAAGCTATTAATAGTGCACAAAGTTCTGATCAGCACATTGCAGGAAAGAGGTGATTGTGCTAAAAGGTTGCAGAGGAGATTTATTAGTGATTAATGCACCAGGTACAGAGAAATGTTTAGTCTGAAGAGAACAAGCTAGACCTGTTTTATTTGGAACAGAGGAGATTTAGGGGATGTATTAAAAGAGATGTATAAAAGTATGAGGGGCCTGGAAAAGTTAGGAACTTGTTCACCTCAGCAGACCAATTAAAAACATCAGGGCGTGGATTTAAAGTAGGTCAGTAAATTAATTAGCTCCTGTAAATTGCTCCTTGGGTGTAGCTGAGTGGCAGAATCTGATGGGAATTGATAATAGTATTGAGATAAAATTGGATTAGATTAGTGTAAATCGATGGTGAACCTAGAGACCTGTATCCCTATCTCTCTAAGTAATTGGTAGAACGATAAGATGAATTATTTCACTCAGTGGTGGGAAATTGGGAACTCACAGCCTGAAAAGATGGGAGAGGCAAAAACCCTCATCAAAGCTGTTAAGGGCAGCACAGTGGCGCCACGGTAGAGTTGCTGCCTTAAGGGCCTGTCCCACTTTCATGACCTAATTCACGACCTCTGCCGAGTTTGCCCTTGATTCATACTCGCAGCATGACTGTCACAAGGTCATAGGAGGTCGTAGGTAGGTCATAGCAGGCCGTGATGCTAGTCGTAGGTACTCGTGGTATCCAGTAGGTCGGGGCGTTTTTCTAGCAAGATGAAAAATGTCCACGAGTAAAAAAGGGTCGTGAATTAGGTTGTGAAACTGGGACAGGCCCTTTACAGCTCCAGAGAGAGACCCGGGTTCAATCCTGACCATGGATACTGTCTGTATGGAGTATGTATGCTCTCCCTGTGACCACGTGGTTTTCACCAGGTGTTCTGGTTTCTTCCCACACTCTAAAGACGTACAGGTTTGTAGGTTAATTGACTGTGGTAAGTTGTAAAGTTAGCGTGTAGGTTAGTGTCCAGGAACGATCGCTGGTCAGCGCGGACTCGGTGGGCCAAAGGGCCTGTTTCCACACTGTATCTCTAAACTAAACGAAATTAAAGTAAATTGAGTCCGAAGAAGGGTTTCGACCCGAAACATTACTTATTTCCTTCGCTCTATAGATGCTGCCTCACCGGCTGAGTTTCTCCAGCATTTTTGTCTACCTTTGAAATATTTGAATGTATTTGCAGAGCCTGGTTCCAAGTATTGGGTAATATTGGGTAACTTTTTTTGACTTGTTTTGTCATTAAAATCCTTTAATGTAAGTCATCAACCTGAGACATTGTTGCTCCACGGATGTGCTTGGCTTACCGAGCGTTTCCAACATTTTCTATTTTTTCCAGCCAAATGGAAAGCATATTACTGCAGTTCTAAGATGGGAGTGGGGCCACAAAGAGGTTGTCCATTTAGTGGTTACATCCAAAACTCCGCACATCCAACAGAGTGGCACTCTCTCAGGACCGCTCTGAAATGGTCGCCTAAATTAACTGCTCATGTTTCTGAAGTGGAATTAAAGCCTGTGATCTTTTGACCAGAGATGGTTCGCATGGGATGCTACCAAGAGATCTTTTGCTTCCAGCTGAGATGATTGACAAACGTACAAATCATTGTAACCTTCCAGTAAGTAGACTGCCACATGTTCAGGGAAGGTCTGGCTCTTCATCTATTTTAGCACTTGTCATAAAGTGCATTCAGATGTAGGAACCTCTGCAAACACTGATTACATGGTTCCCAGCACCGTTGATACAGAACTTTGAGTGTGTACTGGGGTAAACTATTTGAAGCTTTTCAAATTGTAACTTTTTCCCTTTTTCCCTTTTTTTAATCATTGAATTGGTTGAAAGATACAATGTGAAAACAGGCCATTCGGCCCACCCCACCGAGTCCACACCAACCATCCATCACCCATTCACACTAGATCTATGTTATCCCACTTGCACATCCATTCGCTACACACTGTGGGCAACTTTACAGTGGCCGTTCAACCTACAAATCCCCACGTCTTTAAGATGTGGGAGGAAACCGGAGCACCCGGAGGAAATCCATGTCGTCACAGGGGAGAAAGTGCGAACTCCACACAGCAGCACCTGAGGTCAAGAATGAACCCGGGCCTTCGAGACAGCAGCTCTACCAGCTGCATCATTGCGCAGCCCATTTCTCTCCTTGAAATCCATATTTTTAGCCTCTTTGGCTTGAGTTAAGAATTCCGCCTCTCAAGATTGTTGCCTTCACACTCTGTGCCAAATTTGATTCGATGTGGTATGCTGCCTTGAATGTGCCTATAATATTGCAATAATATTTCACGTTTTATGCATTCATTCCAGTGTAGCTTTTTTGACTCGAGAAGTATTTATAAATTACCATTTGGCAAAACTTGTCGTCCACGGGGTGATGTCAGGACTGAGGAATGAAACGTTTTGGCACTGGGGGACAATTTGAGTTAGGGTGCTGAGTTCATGCCGTCTGTGGTCCGAAGCTCTCAGTCCTGAATCTGCACCTTCAGGCCAGTCTCAGCAACACCTCTCCCTCCGCCATTAACGTGGCATTTCCATTTGTCACAGCAACTTGTCGTTGGATCAAAGCTTCCAATTTTTGGGGATAAATTACAGCTGTTACCAGCTGTGAGACTATCACAGGGGTCAGAGGTTGGACTGTTCCAATGTGTTTGTTAATGCATTCATTCAACACTGGTAAATGCAAATTTTATCCCATCAGTTTGAGCTGGAATCAGATTCAGGTTCCAGGGGTGACAAGCAGTAAATTGGCTAACTCTCATATTTTAATCCTTTTTCATAATATATTTCTCTGCTTCCACAAGTTTGCCAGCTTCATCCCACAGCTGCAGGTTTTGCTATATGATCTGTTGCCAGACGCCTGTCAAGGGTTGCACTCGAGATAGACGTGAGGAGGTGTAAAAAATTGCCCCATGGTGACCTCAGTCAACTATGTTCCATCTTCCCCGTTCTCTCATAAGGTGAGAAGGGACTGGTTTTGGCACATCATTCCCCAGCCCATCATCCCAGTACAGTTGTAAAGAATGGGAGCACAGCTGGTGGGTGACGGCAGATTAAAAGCTTTATCTATCCAGACCACTGAACTGTGGACCCCCACTCAGCTAACATTTTATTTTGATCCCTCTTCAATTTTAGGAGGATGTTGCCAGGACCCGAGGGCCTGAGCGACAGGGAGAGGTTGGGCAGGCTTGGACTTTATCCCTTGGAGCACAGAAGGCTGAGGGGTGATGTATAAAAAAATAAGTATAATAGATAAGGGAAATGTACAGAGTCTTTTACCCACAGGGTAGGGGGGATCAAGAACTAGAGGTTTAAAGACACAGGTTTAAGGTGAGTTGGGAAAGATATAATAGGAACCTAGGCTAGGAGGCAACTTTTCACCCAGAGGATGATGGGAATATGGAACGAACTACCAGAGTTGATGCAGGTACCATGACAGCGTTTAAAAAACACTTGGACAAATACATGGGTAGGAATGGTTTAGATGGGTGTCAAACTCATTTTAGGCCACGGGCCGGATTGGGCACAATGCGACTTCATGCGGGCCGGATCAGTTGTGCACCCGCAAACGTCAGTCAGCCAGCCTGAGACCAAGGGGAGCTCAGTGCCGCCATCTTGTCCGTTTGACAGCGGTCTTATCACAGATGATGTGTGTTGGCAGGTTAACTGGGCCTAACGCAGGTGGGAGATAGAATCTGAGGGCAGTTAATCAGAATGTGGAAAGAATAGGTTACAGGGAAAATTAGCCAGAGGATGGTATTGCTCTGTAAACTAGCATAAACCCGATGAGTCGAATGGCATCGATTTCCGCTGTCGAGGACATGGATCAGCTGAGTGTTACCAGCATTTTTTGTTTTTATTTTAAGTATTAAAATAGATCACTCTCTTAAAATAAGTTACCATAGCTCCAAAATATTTAGGACAATAGTGTTTGACCCGAAATGTCACCCATTGCTTCTCTCCAGATATGCTGCCTGTCTCGCTGAGGTATCCGTAGCCTCCCTTTGATCTGGTATTTTGTTGGTTCACATGCTCAATCAATGGTGTTTTATCAGTAATGATTTATTATTATTAATGTTTAGTGTTTTCTGAGTCATTCGTAACTGTCACTGCATGTAGCAATGTTGCAACATTTTGAGATTTTAAAAATCAAGTCTGCAATTTATCCCATCAGATAAAGCATCAAAAGAAGTTTAATTTGACACCTAATTCACTTTCATATCTTCAGTATTAAGAAAGTTATGACAATTTTCATACTCGGAAATTAGCATTTCGTTCCCCATTGCCTTTCAATTGACTTAACTCAAAAGCTGTGATCTAGAACCATTAAAAGCCCATAACTTCCTTAAAAATTAAGAGAACCCAATGAAATTTTCAGTTATGAAATTTTCAGATTGAAGCATTCGGAAACAAATATGAAACAATCTTACTTGGATGACCTGAAATTAAAGCATATAATTAGTTAGTTATCTAATTGTAGCTAATTACAAAATTCAATGAGTAGATCTAAACATCTATCCATTTCTTAAGAAAAGATAAACTTTTTTTTAATTGCTTAAGTGTCCAAATAACATTCACACAATAATCCACAATATAACATAATTTTTAAATCTCATTTTCATGAATTTCTGGGCCAAATGGAATGAATTTAGTGTTTAATGCCTGTAAATTAATGGCTATTTAAATCAACTAGCGAGTGGGTTTTAGTGGAATGCGGTGGATTGGAACGTTGCGGTTTGCTGTGAAGTCGGTATGAAAAATACAGCCAGTTCATACATTTTTTTTGGACCCCATTTCGCAACATGAAAATAATATTAAAGCCTCCATAAAAACCAACTTTTAATATAAAAATAAACTATTTACCTTTTTTTCTCCCCTACGCAAAATCCTTCCCGCTATCGGCGCTCACGGCTTTTGAAGGTGATTTTTAAATTACTCTAGATAATAAATAATCTAGCGTAATTTAAAAATACCTTCATTAATGAAATGTTGGAGCGATTTTTCTTCCGCAACGAAATCGCCCAACATTGATCGATTTGCCCAGTCTGAAGAAAAACGGCACTTTAAGCCCGCCCCCCTCTGAAAGGCGCCAAAGTCGCGCACACGGGGAGCGGCAGAACTGCAGCGCTGCTCAAGGTAAGTTTTGTAACATACCTACTGTATGTCATGTTGTTACTTGTGGGCGGATCACCAAGGCAAATTCCTTGTATGTGAATATTTGGCCAATAAACTTACTTACTTATTTACTTGCTTATTCCAGCATTTTGTGTCTATTTGATCAGTGAATTATTTACAATATGCCTTTCTTTAGAAAGTATGAACTATTTTCTGGGGAATCCATTGCAAATATTCACATAGGAGACGGACAAATAATGAGCCCTGTTGCTGAGGTTGTGAACATTATTAACACCACATGTATCAACCCAACACAGGTCTGTCAGCACGCTCACACTGATCAGAGCCAACATCTAATTCACCATTGATCTGCATTCATTAGACAAGTTGACTTTGACTGAGCTATAAACTGGCACTGTGCAAGGTAAACAATTAGTTTAGTTTCGTTTAGAGAAACAGCGCGGAAACAGGCCCTTCAGCCACCTAAACCACGCCGACCAGCGACCCCCGCACACTAGCGCTATCCTACACACTAGGGACAATTTACAATCATACCAAGTCAATTAACCTACAAACCTGTACGACTTTGGAGCATGGGGGGAAACTGTAGAAAGCCCACGAGGGTTACGGGGTGAATGTACAAACTCCGTACAGACAAGCACCAGTAGTCAGGGTCTCTAGCGATGTAAAGCAGCAGCTCTACCGGCGCGCCACCGTGCCGCCCTCAACATTATTTGGAATAGCATCTGCTGATACTGTATGTATAAAGACATACTGTGTAAGCCACATATCCTGCACTGTCATCAATCTATTTATTTAAGTTCAGGTATACAGTCAAGTCAAGTCAAGAGAGTTTGTTGTCATGTGTCCCAGATAGGACAATGACATTCTTGCTTGTTGCAGCACAAGAGAATTTTGTAAGCAAAAATACAGAACAGTTCAGTTCAATATAAATAAATAAGCAGATAAAGTGCAATAGGCTGTTACAGTTCGGAGTCTGTTTGTTGGCGAGTTTAATAGTCTGATGGCTGTGGGGAAGAAGCTGTTCCTGAACCTGGATGTAACAGATTTCAGGCTCCTGTACCTTCTGCTCGTAGGTAGTGGAGAGATGAGTGCATGGCCAGGATGGTGTGGGTCCTTGATGATGTTGGCTGCCTTTTTGAGGCAGCGACTGCGATAGATCCCTTCGATGGTGGGGAAGTCAGAGCCTATGATGGACTGGGCAGTGGCAACAGTGGCAACAGTGGCATGGCAACAGTCCCTTCATTCCACCGAGTCCACGACCACTGATCTGTTCTGTATTATCCCATTTTCTCATCTACTCCTGACACACTAGGGGCAATTTACAGAGGCCAATTACCTGACAATTCAACCGATCCCACATCTAATGTGTCCAGGCAGTCAACCCAGTGTCCTGTCAAATTTAGCACCACATTGGGACAATGAGAAGCTGCAAAGGCAGGGGGTGAATCAGGAAATAGAAATCTTTCGATCGGAGACACAATTAAATTGAGCAAAACACCAAGTGCTGGAGGAACTCAGTGGGTCAGGCAGCATTTTGGGAGGGGATGGACAGGCGACACTTTGGCTCAGCACCCTGCTTTAGTCTTTAGAAACCTTTGACTTGCCAGACAGGGACACAATGATCTGATGTATCTTTACACGGGATGTATGTTTCGTTATAGAAACATATAAAATTATAAAAGGACTGGACAAGCTAGATGCAGGAAAAATGTTCCCAATGTTGGGCGAGTCCAGAACCAGGGGCCACACAGTCTTAGAATAACGGGGAGGTCATTTAAGACTGAGGTGAGAAAAAACTTTTTCACCCAGAGAGTTGTGAATTTATGGAATTCCCTGCCACAGAGGACAGTGGAGGCTAAATCTCTGGATGGATTTAAGAGAGAGTTAGATACAGCTCTAGGGGCTAGTGGAATCAAGGGATATGGGGAGAAGGCAGGCACGGGTTATTGATAGCGGACGATCGGCCATGATCACAATGAATGGCGGTGCTGGCTCGAAGAGCCGAATGGCCTCCTACTGCACCTATTTTCTATGTTTCTATGTTTCTATGTCACACTGAGATCAAGAAGTGGGTTCTTTACACAGTAATGCTGCGCCTGGCCAAAACAGCCAACTGACAGTGTTAGATAATTATTGATCACCACCCCGGATGAAGGTGCTGCTGTGGCATTGCCTGGGTACATTTGGAGTCTTTGTGCCTATCTTTGGTATAAATCAGCATCTGCAGTTCCTTGTTTCTTCTGACTGTACACGTTCTTTGGACTGTGGTAAGGTGAGCCTGCCCAGAGCACTCACATTGCTCTCCTTTAACACAGAGGGGGCATTAGGATCTTGCGGACTACTTTCCTGCACCCGTTTTCTGCTGCCTCTCAGACCAGCAGTGAAAGGGAAACCGCAAGAAATCTGGGAAAAGATACGCAAACAAAAGCAAAACAAATCAGGCGGGTGGGTGGTTGGTGCAGTGTGTGTTAAAATGAGAGGGTTTGCAAACTGTCCCTGGTTTCTGGGCTCCCTGTCCAGCTGTTAACTCAAGTCTGGAGGCTGTCTGGCAAACTTTGCAACGTCCCCCACCTTCAACACCATAAAGAGTTCAGCATTACCATGCTAATTAAGGATGTGCTGACTGTTTGATGTAGAGCCTGGAGGCTCTGTTACACTGCAATAAAGCGACTTCACAGTGGCATGTTTCAGTTTAGCACAGGCAACATCCAAACAGTTCATTCTTCAGTCCCATTCTAAAGACGTGAAATCGGCCCATTCACAAATAAAAGTTAGTTTGACTTTCTATTCCCTTCAATCATTTAACATTACATTAAACAATTAACGCACCAAAAATCCAAACCTTCTTCTGTATCTGAATCTGAAGAATGGTCCTGACCCGGAGCATGGGATAGCAATGAAGCAATCTGTTCCTCAGCTGTCAGCACTGACTCCAAATGTACCCAGGCAATGCCAAAGCAGCACTTTCATCCCGGGTGATGTACGATCATTATCTATCATTGTCAGTTGGCTGTTTTGGCCAGGTACAGTGTGACTTGTTTCTCTGTAGAGATCGCACTGCTTGATATCAGAGTAAAGATACATCAGATAAGTGTGTCCCAGTATGACAATCTAGCGTCTGAAGATGTCTGAAGCCCAAAATCAAATGTCGTTTGGTCATTCCCTCCCCAGATGCTGACTTCCTCCAGCACTTTGTGTTTGCTGAAGATTCCAGCATCTGCAGTCCCTTGCATCTTCGTCTTCCTCGCCGTCTCCCTTCATGCCCTTCAGCGGCTGATCGCCTACCGTCCCTTCATGCAGCCTGCGTTTGATGACTGCTAACATTTATTTCTTAGGGACCCATCACTCCCTCCTTAATTCAAACCTATCTGTTGCTGTCTCTTCAGGAAAGTAATCCTCGCCAAATCCCTACTTGCTATCTATGGCTTCATCTCTGACCTACCTTTTTTTCTACAAAATCTGTGCTGGAGCTTCATGAGCCCGTGGCTATTCCTAGACCTTGTCACTTAGGCTCTCCATTCCAATTGACATCTTAAAATGGCTCCAAGCAAAGTAATTCCTGACACCCATATCAACTGACACAAAGGTGATCCAACTCTCCTCACTCTTCCTTGTTGGCCTATCCATGCCTCCCCAGCTCACCCTATTCCTGGCTCCATTCTTATCGATCCTGGTTAGGCCAAATAATCTTTATTTTGGCTCCTCGCCCCATACTTGCATCCACACCTCCTGCTCCACTCCTAGTTCGTGTTTGCCCACAGCAATCCCATCATACCACAGTACCAGTCAGACTCCGATAAACCGCTATCCCATTGTTCAGAAATCCCTGTGATTTGTATCTGGTTCAACTGGTGTTGATTCCCACATTCCCTTTGATGCACTGGGGCCCCATTTCCCGCTCTCCTTTTAAACCCACCATGGCCTTCGGGTACCGACCCATAACATCATCTATCCATGTTCTTCACAGTTGAGTCACTCCAGTATTGGTAGATTAATTAGCCATTGTAAATGCCCCTACTGTAGCTGGGTGATAGAATCTGGAGTTGGAGGGGAGGAGTGCAGTCTTAATGGGAGTAGCTTGCAGGGAACTTTAATGGGGAATGGGATTACATGTGTGGGCTGGTATACACTAGATGGACAGAATGGCCTCTGCTGAAAGGAAATATGAATGTCAGACAGACCATCAAACAATTTTAAAAAGTGAAAGGGTCTAAGGTAGGAATACTGCCGAAACGTGAGTGTTATCGACAGGCAATTGGACTGGAGGCCATGACAAATCATCCCTAAAACATCGCATGGTGGGGCTGACTACACACAGTCATTAGGGGAATCCAGTTTTTAAGAAGGAACTGCAAATGCTGGAAAATCAAAGGTAGACAAAAGTGCTGGAGAAACTCAGCCGGTGCAGCAGCATCTATGGAGCGAAGGAAAAAGGCAACGTTTCGGGCCGAAACCCTTCTTCAGACTCAATCAGAATCCAGTTCCTCTCCTTGTGGCTGTCATTTGTTCATTCTGCCTATCAATGTGCTCAAACTTAATACCCGATTCCATATCTATTTAAAGCAAAGAAAGAGGCCATTTGGCCCATCAAGTAATGATGACACACAAACCAAAACCCATTCCAGCATTAATTCTCCTCAGACCCAATTCTCCCACATTTCTTTTATTTTCTCCCTTGAATTTTACACCCACCTATATACTTGGGGTTTAATTTACAGCAGCTGACTCTCCTGCTAAATCTCCCGTCTTTGGGATGTGGGAGGAAACCGGAGCACCTGGAAGAAGCCCTCGTGATCATTGGGAGAACGTGCAAGCTCTACGCATCTCAGAGGCTACGTCTGAACCCAGAAGGCTGTCGCTAGTTTACTTTTAACAGATTTCACTGCCAGCATAGATTTACTGGGAAAATATGATTTCACCAGATAAAATGTCCTTGGGTGCCTGAATCTCCACATCTGAAACAATGGCAGCGCATTGAGAGGATTATGGCTGAACAGGTGTGTACTATGTGTTTCTTGTTGGTAACTGTTCAGCCGCCAGCAAGGAGTGCCAGGCAAACTCAATGGCACAGTAACATACACAGAGCAGCTCGATTTCAAAGGCAGGCCATCCTTCCCTTGATGCAGAGAAACCGAGTGCACAAAGTGTTAATCGGCAATTTTACACTTGTAACAGCTGTTGTGTTTGCTGGAGTATCGTGCTCCTCTGCCTGCGCTGATGTTGAAAGCAGCTGTCTGGCCCAGTGTGTTCTCCGGGATTCCCAGGCCTCAGAAGGCCATGAGAACTGTCCCCTCGGGTCCCAGAGGAAGCACCTCCTCTTGGTCCCGTCAGCCACCAGGCACCAGTGATGGATGGGTTTGTCTCTCGGTGACCCCAGGCTTGCACGGAGGCTGTCCGATCGGGGTGAGATGGTGAAATGACCCCCCCCCCCAGCTCCGAGTTTAGTAATTTCTGTATCTGGCACTTTTCACTTCGTAATCAGCACTCAGATTTGCCTTTGAAGAAAATGACACCTGGAAGGTACCCAGACAAAGATGTACAACAATAAACAAAGTAATAAACGCTGTTAAAAAAAACCATTATGTGATGACAAGGATACTGGTTTACCAAAAAAAGACACAAAGTGCTGGAGTAACTCAGCAGGTCAGGCAGCACCTGTGGAAAACATGGATAGGTGATGCTTTGGGTCAGGACACTTCTTCAGACTGATTGCAGGGAAGATGGGAAAGAAAGTTGGTCGAGAGGAGGGGCAGGACAGCGTAAATATGAGTTGAAAATTGGCACGCGTGTGTGTTTTTGATTACTCTTCTAAATTCCGTACATGGAAATATACTGATATTTTATAGTCTTATGACGTTACTTGATGCTTTTTGCAATTCTCAATGTTATTTTCCCCCTGATTTCCATGCGCTCTTCAGTAAAATGCAAAGTGCTGGAGTAACTTAGCGGGGTCAGGCTCTATCCTGACAATGGACAATGGAGGCCCATTCTTCAGACTGATTTTAGTCGGGGGGGGTGGGGGGAGTGGGGGGAGAGACCTGGAAAAGAGTGGTGGGGGATAGACAAAGTCGGGGAAATTATAGGTAGGTACAGGTGAGGGGGGTTTTAGTATTGGCAAATGGATGGACAAAGGCTAGAGTTAAAAAGGAGACAAATTATGAGGAGTGAAATGTAAAGGCAGTGGGAGGAATAGTGGTGGCCGAATTGGCCTGGATAGAGTGGATATGGAGAAAAGGTTTCCACTCGTGGGAGAGTCGAGGACAGAGGTCATAGACTCAGTATAAAAAGACGTTCCTTTAGAAAGGAGACATTTCTTTAGCCAGAGGTATCTATGGAATTCGTTCCCACAGAAGGCAGTGGAGGCCAATGGATATTTTTAAGGCAGAGGTTACTAGATTCTTGATTGGTACAGGTGTCAGGGATTATGGGGAGAAGGCAGGAGAATGGGGTTGAGAGGGAACCATCGAAACATAGAAAATAGGTGCAGGAGTAGGCCATTCGGCCCTTCGAGCCTGCACCGCCATTCAATATGATCATGGCTGATCATCCAACTCAGTATCCTGTACCTGCCTTCTCTCCATACCTCCTGATCCCTTTAGCCACAAGTGCCACATCTAACGCCCTCTTAAATATAGCCAATGAACTGGCCTCAACTACCTTCTGTGGCAGAGAATAGTAAGATTGAACGAGAACTTACCAGTTCGAAGGTTGATCTTTATTTTATGAGGAGTCGAAGTGAGGGATTTCGTGAAGAGCCCGCCGGCGCGCATGCTCGACATACTTCAAAGTAGCGGCGTGGAATCACAGAACCAACAATAGAAATGACTTCGCATAGTATGATTGAAGTGACTAAGATTACCAAGGGCTACATCTAACTCCCTCTTAAATACAGCCAATGAACTGGCCTCAACTACTTTCTGTGGCAGAGAATTCCACAGATTCACCACTTTCTGTGTGAAATTTTATAAAAGACCTCCCCCTTATCCTTAAACTGTGATCCCTTGTTCTGGACTTCCCCAACATCGGGAACAATCTTAGCGAGTTAGCGAGTACAAACCAAGTCTATCCAGTCTTTCTTCATATTAAAGTCCTGCCATCCCAGGAATGTCTGGTGAACCTTCTCTGTACTCCCTCTATGGCAAGAACGTATTTCCTCAGATTAGGAGACCAAAACTGTAAGCAATACTCCAGGTGTGGTCTCACCAAGGCCCTGCACAACTGCAGTAGAACCTCCTCCCTGCTCCTATACTCAAATCCTTTTGCTATGAATGCTAACTAGATTCCATTTGCTTTCTTCACTGCCTGCTGCACCTGCATGCCTACTTTCAATGACTGGTGTACCATGACACCCAGGTCTCGTTGCATCTCCCCTTTTAGGGGCGGATAGGGCAGTCAAGATTGAATGGCGGAGTAGACTTGATGGGTCGAATGGCCTAATTTTGTTCCTATCACTTATGAACATGAATGTGAGAATTGGAGAATCTGCTGTCCATGTTGGCTTTTTGTTGGGGTAACAGGTCTGGCAGATTCAGTTGTCCATCGCTTAGAGCCTGAGGGGTTGATATTGATCTGTGAGTTTTGACGAGGAATGTTAACAGCGCACTTGAGAGCAATTTTACTGACTGTTGCAATGTGTGAGATCCTTGTGTAATGATTGGGGAAGGGTGGGTTAGCCAGCCCTGGTAGAAAGACACTGACATTTTCTAAGGCTCTATTGCTACGTCCGCTAACACAGCAAAACTACACTTGCACCTGGGACATCAGAGGTTTATATGGGTCAGTTCCTTAGAAATAGGAATACTTTATTGTCACAATAGACAATAGACAATAGGTGAAGGAGTTGGCCGTTCGGCCCTTAGAGCCAGCACCACCATTCAATGTGATCATGGCTGATCATCCCCAATCAGTACCCCGTTCCTGTCCATCTCCTCATATCCCCTGACTCCGCTATTTTTAAGAGCCCTATCTAGCTCTCTCTTGAACGCATCCAGAGAACCGGCCTCCACCGCCCTCTGAGGCAGAGAATTCCACAGACTCACCACTATCTGTGAGAAAAAGTGTTTCCTCGTCTCCGTTCTAAATGGCTTACTCCTTATTCTTAAACTGTGGCCCCTGGTTCTGGACTCCCCCAACATCTGGAACATGTTTCCTGCCTCTAGCGTGTCCAAGCCCTTAACAATCTTATATGTTTCAATGAGATCCCCTCTCATCCTTCTAAACTCCAGAGTGTACAAGCCCAGCTGCTCCATTCTCTCAGCATATGACAGTCCCATCATCCCGGGAATTAACTTTGTAAACCTACGCTGCACTCCCTCAATAGCAAGAATGTCCTCCCTCAAATTAGGAGACCAAAACTAGTGACTGGGTACAGTGAAACTCTTTGCTTGCATACCAAGCACGCCGGCTACCTCTTTTGTTCTCCCCCCCCCCCAACTGTTCCCCCACGCCGGGTCCTCCATTGTCCTTCCCTTCCCCCCTCACGGTGGTCCTCTACACTCTCATCAGCCGTTGACCGCGGGTCGACCCGCGAGGCATCGCCACCGCCGTGAGGCTTCACCACCACCAAGGCCCCATCGTCGCGAGGCTTCACCGCAGTCGACGCCCCACTTCATGCCTCCGTGATGCCGACTCAAGCCCCAGCCACGGGCTCCATCAGCTGCTCCACCGACCCAGACTCTGACCCGCGAGGCCCGTCTCCTCCATGCGACCTGCGAGGCCCCGATCCTGGCTTCGACGCGGTGATCCAGGAGGCATCGACACCGCCTTCCACTTGATAAGCCAACATGAGTCACGCATTGCAACAGTCAGTAAAATTGCTCTCAAGAGCGCTGTTAACATTCCTCGTCAAAACTCACAGATCAATATCAACCCCTCAGACTCTACGCGATGGGCAACTGAATCTGCCGGACCTGTTACCCCAACAAATAACAAACATGGGCAGCAGATTCTCCCATTCTCAAATTCTGCCAGAGAGAGTGGTGAATCTGTGGAATTCTCTGCCACAGAAGTTAGTTGAGGCCAGTTCAGTGGCTATATTTAAGAGGGAGTTAAATGTGGCCCTTGTGGCTAAAGGGATCAGAGGGAATGGAGGGAAGGCAGGTACAGGATATTGAGTTGGATGATCAGCCATGATCATATTGAATGGTGGTGCAGGCTCGAAGGGCTGAATGGCCTACTCCTGCACCTATTTTCTATGTTTCTACGTTTCTATGAGGGGCCTCTCTGGCATTCTATGGCTTCAGACGTAGAATAGCTATTGTTTACCGCTCTCGTTTAAAAAGGTAACCCAATAAGGCAATCTCTCCTTAATCTAATGCTGCAGCAGATCACAACCTCTGTATACATTCTTTGTTGTTTCTCTATTATTAGGTAAAGTGCTTAGATCTCAGCAACTTCTATGAATAGTCAAGTTAGGTCAAGTCTATTATCTAAAGCAGAAGCACGGTAAGGTAGAGATACAATAAAAATCTTGCTTGTCACTGCATGACAGGCACATAGACTGAGACAGCACACAAAAACATAAATCATACATCAATTGCACATAAATCCTGCAGTGAATAGGAAACTAGGCTGTGCAAAAAATCAAGAGAAAAAATACCCTTAATTAAAGCCTTTATTGTAGAAAAATATTCATCAGCGCTGCAAAAAACATAAATAAACTGTGTAATACAACCGACCTCTCCCATACTCCTGACTTGAGTTGCCCTTTCTCCTTTAACAAGAAAGAAAAACATAGAAAAAGGCATTTGGTTGACAGACCTCCCCCATCCACACACGCAAAGCTGATCACAATACAGCCCTCGAGTCACTTGTTATTCACCTTTCCCTCGTTAAGAAACCTGTTGCTTTGCTTCTTGCTGATCTTTCATTCACAAAGCCCCCAGCGCAACAATGGAGGAACAAAGAGCACGTAATCCAGCTCTAGTTTCCAGGTTAATCTCTTGACATGGAAGCATGATCTTGTTCCTCATATTCCAGTTTTAGATTGAAGATTAAAAGGTTTTGGATCAAGTTATGTTGTTAGGACATTTGCAAATTTCATCAATGAGGAGAGAAATTTATGGTCCAAAGCACATCAGGGGTGGTTTATGTGTATTGACAATATTCAGAGTATGGGGCGGCCCAGTGGCACAACGTTACACTTGCTGCCAGAGACCTGACCAGGGATGCTGTCTGCACAGAGTTCTCCCTGTGACCACGTGGGTTTTCTTTGGGTGCTCCGGTTTCCTCCCTCACGCCAAAGACACACAGGTTTGTAAGTTAATTGGCTTTGGTAAGGTGTAAGATTGTCCTTCGTGTGTGTAAGTTAGTGTACGGGGTGATCGCTGGTTGGCACCGTCTCAGTGGGCTGAAGGGCCTGTTTCTGCTCTGTGTCTCTTTTGAAAAAAAAAGTTTCTTCTTAACAGAAGACAAGTAAATCTAACAGTCAAATGGAGAACTTGCATCTTTTGATCGATGCAACTTTGCGTTCACATCTGCTAGGGACATTTGGTCAGACTGCAGGATCCCAAAGTGTGAAGGCACTCAATCCTTCACAGACAGTCCTCTGGCAACTTCCTGCTACCAATATTCTTTGCAGAGGAGGCTGCCTGCTGTGTGCTCTGTTCTTCAGCAACCCGTGCAGACACCTCAGCACTCTTTCCAAAAAATCCCCCCCCTCCCCCCCACCACCACCGATCCACTACCGACATTTCAACAATCTCCCATCCTCAGTAGCTTTGTGGCTGTGACGGGTAACATATGATGAGCGTTTGAAGGCTCCTGGCCTCTACTCGCTGGAGTTCAGAAGGATGAGGGGTCCCCTCATTGATACCAGGAATCAGAAAGAACTTGTACTGTACAATGGATATGGTTTCCACCAATCAATAGACACCAGAAGCAACTAAACTCTTATGAAAGTATGGGTGGACACAAAATGCTGGAGTAACTCAGCGGGACAGGCATCATCTCTGGAGAGAAGGAATGGGTGACGTTTCGGGTCGAGACCAAACTGAAGTCGGGGGAGTGGCGGGATAGAGATAGAATGTAGTCGGAGACAGTAAGACTGGTGGGAGAACTGGGAAGGAGGAGGGGATGGAGAGAGAGGGAAAGCAAGGGCTACTTGAAGTGAGAGAAGTCAATATTCATACCGCTGGGGTGTAAGCTGCCCAAGCGAAATATGAGGTGCTGTTCCTCCAATTTGCACTGGGCCTCTCTCTGACAGTGGAGGAGGCCCAGGAAATATGAAAGTATAAAGCTTTGCACATTCAGAATGAGTAAACAGAGAGTATATTGCTTCATGGGACAAAAACCTTAGCCAATGTCAATTGTTGCAAATTAATCCACTTCCTGTTTTTCTTTGAATAACCAGCAAGACTTAAAAAGCCTGAAAATATCTGATTCAGAGTTAAGGGGCCATATTACATCAATAAAAGAAACAGGAATTGTGCAATATATAAAGCATGCTTTGCAAAATTGTTTGCAAAGGCCTTGAGCTTCTTTTGTTGTCTGAATAATTGTCATAATTACACTAACTTACAAGTGTTTCCTAATGTACATTTCCACACTCAGCTACCAATGGTCATGATATTACTCCCTGGCATCTCTGGGTTACAGAAAAAGGTTTTGGTCAAAGCTCCTTCTAATTGAGCGGGGTTCTTTTGTACAATATCTGGTGGTGGAGCTGCTGCCTCCAATGCCAGAGATGCGGGTTTGGGAAGGGTTATAATGTTATTTAACTACAACATCGCAATTGCTATCCTGGAGAGCTGTGCTCGGAATCAGATAATATCTGGTCTAAGTACATGGTCAGAGTTGCTTGTCAGTTCACGGTAATTCACAGCTACTAATAACACTAAGAAAATGCAAGTCTATGAGGAAAGAGTCAAGCAGACATTTTGGAAAAGTTTTAGTCCTGTCTGGGTGAATGGGAAACTATTTTCACTGAGACTTAGGTATGAGAAAGAGTGTTGGGGTATTGGTTCACCACTCAACTCTAGACATTGGGGGGTATAGGATAGGAAAGTGGATTAAATCAGTTCACCTGGTAGGTTCTGGTTATTAGAGGTGTGCACAGCAATAGAAATACCGATACAAGGAACTGCAGATGCTACTTAACAGAAAAAGAGACAACGTGCTGGAGTAACTCAACAGGTCAGTTAGCATAAAAACGACAAAATGCTGGAGCAACTTAGCGGGTCCCCTCTGGAGAACATGGATAGGTGATGTTTTGGGTTGGGACCCTCCTTCTTTTGTGTGGCGTGCACAGCCTATAGTTGTTGGACAACTTGTTCTATTTGATCTTCCCTTTGTGCACATCGAGTTGATTGCATTAGTTGAAACAGGGCAGACCACGTGAAGGTTGCAATCTTCCACCCCGGACCCTCCTTCATCTGATTGTAGTCGAAGAGAGACAGCTGGAAGAGTGGTTGGGACGAGAGAAAGCCAGGAAGTGATAGGTGGATACAGGTGAGTTGGGGAGGAGAGTGTTTTGAGTGGTAGATATGTGGACAAAAGCCAGAGATGAAAAGCCAAGAGGCGTGAGATAAAGAGATAAGGAGAGAAGATGCGGGAAATGTGAAGCCAGAGGAAGGAATACCCATGGAAGGGAATGAGGGAAGGGGAAAGGGAGAAGTGGAAGAGAGGAGGGAAAGGGCGTAGACAAAAATGCTGGAGAAACTCAGTGGGTGCAGCAGCATCTATGGAGCGAAGGAGATAGGCAGCGTTTCGGGCCAAAATGATGGAGGGTGGGGGGGGGGGGGGGGGGGGGCAGGGAGAAGAAAGGAAAAAGGAGGAGGACGAGCCTGAGGGCTGAGGGAGATCTAGGAAGGGGAGGTGACAGCAAGGGCTAACGGAATTGGGAGAATTCAATGTTTATGCCACTAGGGTGCAGACTGCCCAAGTGGAATATGAGATGCTCTTCCTCCAATTTGGTGCTCACTCTGGCCATGGAGGAGGCCCAGGACAGAGAGGTCAGATTCGGAATGGGAGGGGGAGTTGAAGTGCTGACCCACTGGGAGGTCAGTGGAAAGGGGGGTTGTTCACAGGTTAGTTACAAAATTGGTGAACTCAATGTTCATACCGTTAGGTTGTAAGCTACCCAAGCAGAATATGAGGTCCTTTTCCTCCATGTGACCTGATGTTGGGCAGATTTAACCACTACTCTAATATTCTGTTGTACTATAACAACCTTTAAAGAAAGGCAGGTGGGACTAGTACCGGTGGGGCATGTAGGGCTGAAGGGCCTGTTTCATGCAGTGTAATGTTATAACTCTGTAACCACTGGACCACTTCTAGTAACTGCATCATGCTCCAGTCTTTGGATTTAATGCAGTGGAGCCTAATGTGGCTGGTGCCCCATGACAGAATAAGAATAAGGAGGAACTACTTGGTATTCAACTATTCAAAGGGCTCCAGTGACCAATTTCCGTAGCATTAGGAATGTAAGCGGGTGGCACAGTGGTGCTGTGGTAGAATTACAGCGTCAGAGACCCAGGTTCAATCCTGACTACGGGTGCTGTCCGTATGAAGTTTGTACGTTCTCCCCGTGACCACGTGGATTTTATCTGGGAGCTCCGGTTTCCTCCAACACTCCAAAGACGGACAGTTTTGTAGGTTGTGTAAG
The DNA here is from genome assembly GCA_963514005.1 of Raja brachyura. Next base: position 18,523,144 of record OY740816.1, read on the forward strand.
AAAGAGCTGCAGATGCTGGTTAAAATCAAAGGTAGACACAAAATGCTGGAGTAACTCAGCGGGACAGGCAGCATCTCTGGAGAGAAGGAATGGGCAATGTTTCCAGTCTTCTTCTTCTTCTTCTTCTTCTTGCGTATGGCGCGCACCGCCTAAAGTTGTCGGACAACTTGTTCTATTTGATTTTATTTGATTGTGCACGCCGGGTTGATTGCATTCGTCGAAACAGGGCGGACCACGTGAAGGTTGCAATCTTCCACCCCGTTTCGAGTCTGAAGAAGGGTCTCGCCCATTCATCGCCCATTCCTTCTCTCCAAAGATGCTGCCTGTCCCGCTGAGTTACTCCAGCACTTTGTGTCTACCTTCAGTTTTGTAGGTTAATTGTCTCCAATACAAATTGTAAATTGCCCCGAGAATGTAAGATAGTGCTAGTTGTGGGGATCGCTGGGCTGCATGGACACGATGGGCTGAAGGGCCTGTTTCCGTGCTGTATCTCTGAACTAAACTAAACTGAAATGGTGTAAAGAGTAATGAAGAGAATGTTGGGAGAAGACATGAGCATGTCTCTGAATGGTTAGGGACAAGTAAGAGACCGTGGATGCACATGGAAGCCCAGTGTAAATGGTAATAAAACACTACCCCACAAACTACTCACCCCTCTTAGCAACTTAATGCAGAATGAAATTAATTCCAACAGATGTTGGCTTGTTTTCTCACTGACCTCATAATCTCCTCACAGAGCTCAGTTACCTGAAACTATTTACGCTGAAGAAATGTATTTTTTTCTTACAATCTTTTAACACAGATACTATAGCCTACAGGTTATATTTTTACTTTAAAGCCTTTCTGAACTCCAGTATTGTGAAACCCCGTCAGCTCATGTTACCAGCTTCCCCGGGCCAGAGAAATGCAAAACCAGTTTCATCTTCTTGTGAGCGTAACCATATTCAGTAAGCCGCAGCCTGGAACATGAGAATAAAGGTGCAGGTAGTAGACCCAGGTTCGATCCTGACCGCAGGTGCTGCCTGCATGGAGTTTGCACGTTCTCCCTGTGACCACTTGGGTTTCCTTTGGGTGCTCTGGTTTCTTCCCAAGACACAAAGATGTGTGACATTGTAGGTTAATCGGTCTCTGTAAAATTGTCCCTAGTGTGTAGGATGTGGATGTGAAAGTGAAATAATATAGAACTAGTGTGAACTAGTTCTCCCTGCTACCTTCAGGTAGAAGGTACAGGAGCCTGAAGACTGTAACGTCCAGGTTCAGGAATAGCTACTTCCCCACAGCCAGCAGGCTATTAAACTTGGCTTGGACAAAACTCTGAATATTAATAACCCATTATGTGTTATTTGCACTTTATCAGTTTATTTATTCGTGTGTGTATATATTTATATAATGGTATATGGACACACTGATCTGTTTTGTAGTCAATGCCTACTATGTTCTGTTGTGCTGAAGCAAAGCAAGAATGTAATTGTCCTATCAGGGACACATGACAATAAACTCTCTTGAATCTTGAAACTTGAACGGGTGATCGTTGGTCAGTGTGGACTCAATGGGCCTATTTCCATGCTGTATCTCCAAACTGAACTAAATTAATTTGAAGAAGAAGTGATTATTGGCGTGACAGGAAATCAGAGAATTAGTTCTGTTCAGTTGTTTCACTCGTTGTCACGTGTACCGAGGTACAGTGAAAAGCCTTTGTTGCGTGCTATCCACTCAGTGGAAAGACAATACATGATTACAATCGAGCTATTTACAGTGTACAGATACATGATAAGGGAATAATGCTCGGTGCAAGGTAAAGCCAGTAAAGTCTGATCAAAGATAGTCCAAGGTCACCAATGAGGTAGATAGTACCTCATGTCTAATAGGCGACTGTTTTCCAGGCTTTAAATAATTCATTGTAAATTTATCCTGGGAAATGTGTACAGCTTGTCACAAATCTAATATTTGCACAGGTCTATCATTAATCGTCATAGAAACAGATTGCCTGTGATCCAAAGTGCTTTCACTACATTTCTAGTGCAATGTGAATGAATGGAAAGGAATTTTGTCCTTAGGATAGGGATTACATCCCTTCGTAGACTGAGCTTTGCAGCAGTGACAACTTTGGGATTGATTAAGCTTTCACAGCACACATGCTGGTTGGTGTCATGGTGAAACTCCACACTCTGTGTTCATCAACGCTGGGTGTATCATGGGTGCCGAGTTGTAACTGTTTCCTGTTTGTTGATAGTAACTTCTTGCCAAAGTACTTTTCAAGTAGCTGAAGAACGTGTCAACATCAGAGAGCAAACCTCGAATGCAGTAAGTATTCCAGAATATCCCAAATGCCCAAAAGAATGTTAATGAGTGGTGATTCTTTGTGTCATAGGGAGGCGGTCCGCAAGCCATTTTATCCTGGGTGGAAGTGATCAAGAATATGAAAATGTAAGTTAACATGCAAAATAGGGCATTTAACACAAGTTCTAAACATTACATATGCAGGGAATGGAGGGAAATGAATCACACGCAGGCTGAGGAGATTAGTTTAACTTGGCATCATGTTCAGTATGGATATTGGGGGCTGAAGGGCCTGGTCCTGTGCTGCACTGTTCTATGTTCCCTGTTCAGATCCTGGAGTGTGTTTTCATATTTCACTGAAACTGTTGGGGTAGGTTGAAACATAGAAAATAGGTGCAGGAGTAGGCCATTCGGCCCTTCGAGCCTGCACCGCCATTCAATATGATCATGGCTGATCATCCTACTCAGTATCCTGTACCTGCCTTCTCTCCATACCCCCTGATCCCTTTAGCCACAAGGGCCACATCTAACTCCCTCTTAAATATAGCCAATGAACTGGCCTCAACTATCTTCTGTGGCAGAGAATTCCACAGATATACAACTCTCTGTGTGAAAAATGATTTTCTTATCTAGTCTTAAAAGGCTTCCCCCTTATCCTTAAACTGTGATCCCTTGTTCTGGACTCCCCCAACATCGGGAACAATCTTCCTGCATCTAGCCTGTCCAACCCCTTAAGAATTTTGTAAGTCTCTATAAGATCCCCCTTAAATCATCTAAATTCCAGCGAGTACAAGCTGAGTCTATCCAGTCTTTCTTCATATGGAAGTCCTGCCATCCCAGGAATCAGTTTGGTGAACCTTCTCTGTACTCCCTCTATGGCAAGAATGTCTTTCCTCAGATTAGGAGACCAAAACTGTACGCAATACCCCAGGTGTGGCCTCACCAAGACCCTGTACAACTGCATTAAAACCTCCCTGCTCTTGTACTCAAATCTGAGATGCTGATTGAGAAAGTGATTTAAAATGCACACAGTATCGTGAGGTTCATTAATGAGGGCATGGAGTACAAGAGCAAGGAGCCGGTCTGAAGAAGGGTCCAAACCCGAAATGGCGTCTGTGTATTCCTTCCGCAGATGCTGCTTGCCCTGCTGAGTTACTCCAGCACTTCCTGTATTTCTATGTGATATGGTCTTAACATGACATGTTTCTATCTGTTATGATCTGCACTGTGTATTTCAAAGTATGACGTATCATATTTCTATGTGGTTTGGCTGTAGATGATGCCTCTTTACACTGTGTTTTTATTATAGCATGAGCTTCATTATGTGACTGAACACTGTATGTTTCAGTGCGATATGTTTCTCTGGAGCATAGGCTTTACATTGCATGTCCCTGTGTTGCATGGGTGGAAGGCTGCATGTTTCCGTGTAGCAACATTGCACATCACATGTTTCTATGTCGCACGTGTGGCAACTTGCATTTTGAAGTAGCATGTAGTTTTTAATTTTACTTTTAGGGGTACAGCACAAAAACAGGCCCCTCAGCCCACCGAATCCACGTCGACCATCAATCCCTATTATCTCACTTTCCCATCGACTTCATACACACTAGGGTCAATTTACAGAGGCCAATTAATCTACAACCCACACAGACACACGGAGAATGTGCAAACTCCACACAGGGAGCACCCGAGGTCAGGATTAAATCTAAGTCCCTTGCACTGTGAGGCAGCAAGAGATACTGCAATGTCCATGTTACTGCATAGTACTGCCCATGTTACTGTACAGTACTGCCTATGTTACTGTATGGTACTGCCCATGTTACTGTACGGTACTGCCCATGTTACTGTACGGTACTGCCTGTGTTACTGTACAGTACTGCCTGTGTTACTGTACAGTACTGTCCATATTACTGTATAATACTGCCCATATTACTGTACAGTACTGCCCATGTTACTGTATAGTACTGCCCATGTTACTGTACAGTACTGTCCATGTTACTGTGAACACTCTACAGTATGTGGCAAGGACAATACAGGCCATGTGTAGCTGGGTCCTGTGCACATTGAAGCTCGAGCTACGCCTCTGTGATCACCCTCCTGGATCAGCTCAGAGAGCGGCTCGGGCGGGATGTGAATGTGATGACTTTACCACTTTCGATCCCAGTGATTTATGTGGGAAAGCGGTCGAGAACACACAGTGTGCGGAGACGAGGATTAATTGCACTTAAGGAGCAGAAGTGAACACAGACTTCAGAGCAGCAGGCAGGGAAGCTGTAGACAGAGCTGTCGCAAACACTGCATGGACTGCAGGAGCCTGGCTGGATCTCTGCCTACTCCTGCTTTTTGTTATTTTTATTTTCAAATCACAGAATGGTTACAACTCGGATCATTGAGTACATACGGCCCCATGTAATAATTATCCCACTCACCGCACTCCCCATAGTCCTGCAAGTTCTTTCCCTTCAGAGACTTAGGTGGGTGCGGTGGAGCAACGGTAGAGTTGCTGCTCACAGAGCCAGAGACTTTGGTTTGATCCTGACCTCGGGTGCTATGTTGTGTAAAGTTTGCATTACTCCCTGTGACCGCGTGGGTTTCCTCCGGGTGCTCCGGTTTCCCTCCATATCCCAAACCAGTGCGAGTTTGTAGGTTAATTGGTCTCTGTAAATTGCCCATGTGTAGGATGAGAACTAGTGTACGGGCGATCGTTGGTTGGTGCGGACTTGATGGGTTGCTGAATGTTGCTGAATTAGTCTTATTAAGCTACATCATGTCTTCCTGACTCTTATACTCAATGCCCCTAGCAATTAAGGCAAAGATACCATATGCCCTCTTTACCATCCTATACACATCTTCAGTGAGCTGCGAACTTGGACTCCAAAATCTCTATGCACATAAACACTGTTAAGGGTCGTGTACATGTATACCATTTGTAGCAATGTTACAAAATTTTGAGATTTTAAAAATCAAGTCTGCAATTTATCCCATCAGATAAAGCATAAAAAGAAGTTTAATTTGACACCTAATTCACTTTCATATCTTCAGTATTAAGAAAGTTATGACCATTTTCATACTCGGAAATTAGCATCTTGTTCCCCATTGCCTTTCAATTGACTTAACTCAAAAGCTATGATTTGGAATAGTCAAAAGCCCATAACTTTCTTAAAAATTAAGAGAACTCAATGAAATTTTCAGTTATTATAGATTGAAGCATTCTGAAACAAATATGAAACAATCTTACTTGGATGACCTGAAATTAAAGCATATAATTAGTTAGTTATCTAATTGTAGCTAATTACAAAATTCAATCAGTAGATCTAAACATCTATCCATTTCTTAAGAAAAGATAAACTTTTTTTAAATTGCTTAAGTGTCCAAATAACATTCACACAATAATCCACAATATAACATAATTTTTAAATCTCATTTTCATGAATTTATAGGCCAAATGGAAGGAATTTAGTGTTTAATGCCTGTAAATTAATGGCCATTTAAATCATCTAGCGAGTGGGTTTTAGTGGAATGCGGTGGATTAGAACGTTGCGGTTTGCGGTGAAGTCGGTATGAAAAATACAGCCGGTTCATACATTTTTTTTTGTCCCCTTTTCGCAACACGAAAATGTGATTAAAGCCTTCCAAAAAACCAAGTTTTTATGTAAAAATAAACTGTGTAGCTTCTTTTATCACCTACCTTAGGTCCGTTCCGCGGTCATCATTCAGAGCTTTAGAAGATAATTTTTAAACTACTCTAGTTAATAAATAATCTAGCGTAGTTTAAAAATACCATTATGAATGAAATGTCGGAGCGATTTCTCTTTAACGACGAAATCGCCTGACATGGATCGATTTGGACTGCCTAGAAAAAATCGGCATTTTAAACCCGCCCCCCTCGGAAAGGCGCCAAAGTCGCGCACACGGGGAGCGCCAGAACTGCAGCGCTGCTAAAGATAGGTATTGTAACAAACCTACCATTTGGTATACATTTTTAGTTTTAGAGATATATAGTGTGGAAACAGGCCCTTCGGCCCACCGTCCACGCCGACCAACGATCACCCCGTACACTAACTCTATCTTACGCACCGGGGACAATTTACAATTTTTACCAAAGCCAATTAACCTACAAATCTGTATGTCTTTGGTGCGTGGGTGGAAACCAGAGCACCCGGAGAAAACCTATGGGGTCACATAGAGAACATACAAACTTTGTACAGGCAGCGCCCATAGTCGGGATCAAACCCGCTTCTCTCTGGAGCTGTAAGGCAGCGACTCTACCGCTGCGCCACTGTGCTGCAAATACTCTTTCCTTACATTCAACCTCCTATGTGTCACACTTGTTCGCACTAATCTCCATCTGCCATTTCTCCGCCTATTTCCGCAGTTTATCTGTATCCCATTCTATCTTCTGACAGCCATCCTCACCGTGTGCAACTGCTCCAATTTTGCAAACGTACTCACCGACCCATCTACATTTATGTCCAAGTCATTGAAAAAGAAACCGGCGTCAGCCACGTGTTTATCCCACTCTGTTTGATCTATACTGGTCACGAATGGCAGAATTCCTTGTGTTTTATCTCATTCCATGAATGTTGCCCTTCTGTCTATTCGTGATAACAGGTATATTGGAGCTACATATCACTGCACAACACATTGATGTGCATGTCACCACATATCACTGCATAACCCCCAGTCTGAAGAAGGGTTCGACCCGAAAGGTTGCCTTATTCCTTCGCTCCATAGATGCTGCTGTACCCGCTGAGTTTCTCCAGCACTTTTGTCTACCATGGATGCCCGATGCTTCTGCACATCGTTGCATCATGCACCAAGAAGGTGAGGGCGGAAGGATTTAATCGGAACCGGAGGGGTGGTCAGTGTGGGCAAGCTGGGCTGAAGGGCCTGTTTCCACGCTGTATGACTATGACTCTAAAACCTAAATATGAAATGCTACATATTGATGCTGATCAGTACACCCCCCCTTCCCCCCCACCCCCTGGCCATCACAAGCAGTTTTGCACAGACCTGCAATGATTTAGTTTAGTTTTGAGATACAGTGCAGAAATAGGCCCCCCGGACCATTGAGTCCGAGCCGACCAGCGATCCTCACACACTAACACTATCCTATGTACACTAGGGACAATTAATAATTTTACCAAATCAATTAGCCTGCAAACCTGTACGTCTTTGGAGTGTGGAAACTGGAGCAAACCCACGCAGGTCATGGGGAGAACATGCAAACTCCACACAGACAGCACCCGTGGTCAGGATCGAACCCTGGTCTCGAGCGCTGTAAGGCAGGAGCTCTACCGCTGCGCCACCGTGCCACCCCACCCCCAGTCGGCACCCCCTCAGTCTCAGTGTGATGACATAAAGCAGCGGCTCATTGGAAGCCCTTTCCGCAGGGCTATGCAGAGAGCTAAAAACTCGGCCTCATCTTTTGGTATATTTTCTAATTTGCCGACTCTAGCCGACCTCCGCCGAAGGAGACAGGGTGTCTGTTCTCTGGAAAAAGCGAGGAGAAATAGTAAATGGAAACTTGAAGCCTTGTTTAAGGAATCCCAGAGAGGCTAGGAATGCAATCAGTTTTACAGTTAATTTTGCAGTTATTAAATAGAATCCAGCTGTGCCTAGTTAGCAGAAACTAACTGTTTAGAGGGACATTTTCCCAGGCTTTTATTATATTCCAATGTAATTTCATTTTATTCGTGGCAATCTCAGATTCAGTCCCTCCCATCCCTTTGGAGTCTTCCCCTCATTTGACCACCCATTGGGCAGAAGAGAGGAACGATCTCAGGAAAGAGTCATGCTGCCAACTCAGTGTACTCTGGATTTTCATACATCCTTTGTGTCAAAACTGCAGCCCTCTCAGTGCCTGCTTCCCCATTACAACTGGAGCCGTTTATTTTTATCAGCCTGGGAACATCTCCATTTAAGCTGGGTTACTGGTCCAATGCCACCTCACAATGGTTCTTTATGGTCACATCTGTCTAAATACAGTGAAATTCTTTCTTTTTTGCGCACAATTCAGAAAAATCTCACCATAAATGAGTACAATCGTACCTACAGTAAGTACAAAAGTGTAAGAACAGTGTGTGGCAGGGACCCAGGTTCTATCCTGACCATGGGTGCTGCCTGTACGGAGTTTGCACGTTCTCCCTGTCACCTCCATGGGCTTTCTCCGGGTGTTCCGATTTCCTCCCACACTCCAAAGACGTACAGGTTTGTAGGCTAATTGGCTTTGGTAGTAATTGTGAATTGTCCCTAGTGTGTAGGATAGTGCTAGTGTACGGGGTGATCGCAGGTCGGTGCGGACTTGGTGGCGGAAGGGCCTATTTCCCCACTGTATCTCCAATGTGTAATGTCTAAGGAGTCGCCACGTTCCAGCATCATCTTGGATCTTTCAAGTTCAAATGTCTTAAAAATATAGTCTTGACTTGGCCTTGAGGGCCTGTTGTCCTGAGAGTGACACTGGGTCGGTCAGTGTGGCCGGGGTCGGCCTGGCCAGGTGATGTTGTCACGTCCTCCACCGCTGCTCTGTACCGCCGCAGGCCGCAACCAATCCATGGACCAGTCTGACCTCTGTGCAACCTCCAGCAGCGCCTGATCCAATCGAACTGAGAGCGAGAGGATTTGAGTTAGGAGCAAGGAGGTCCAACTGCAGTTGTACAGGGCCCTCGTGAGACCACACCTGGAGTATTGTGCTCAGTTTTGGTCTCCTAATTTGAGGAAGGACATTCTTGCTATTGAGGGACTGCAGCGTAGATTCATCAGGTTAATTCCCGGGATGGTGAGACTGACATATGATGAAAGAATGGGTCGACTGGGCTAATATTCACTGGAATTCAGAAGGATGAGAGGGGATCTTAGAGAAACAAATAAAATTCTTAACTGATTGGATAGGCTAGATGCAGGAAACATTTTCCCTATTTTGGGTGAGTCCAGAACCAGCGGTCACAGTTTAAAAATAATGGGTCGGCCATTTAGGACTGAGATGAGGAGAAACGTTTTCACCCAGAGAGGCCAACTCAATGGATTTCAATAGAGAGTTAGATGTAGCTCTTAGGGCTAACGGAATCAAGGGCTATGGGGAGAAAGCAGGATGGGGTACTGATTCTGGATGGCCTACTCCCACACCTATTTTGTATGTTTCTGTGAGGTCCCGACTGCTGCAGGGACTACAGTGGCCCACTCTGCCGCATCACGACCCCTAAACATACCGTCATCTCACTCCTGCAGCTACCTTGCATCGGGGTTTCTCCCGTAGCCATCCGTACCCCCAGAGCACCTCCGGGATGCAGCCAGCAGTGAGATTATCTGAATCCCTCTCAAGCCTTTTCCCAGTCGTCCCTCAGTTGCCACGAAAGGGAAAGGAAACCTTTGACATTTTTAGATTTTTAAAAAATCTTCAGAGTAACTTTCTTCCTCTCACTCCCTCACGCGGGGTGGAAGTTTGCAACCTTCATGTGGTCTGCCCTGTTTCGACTAATGCAATCAACTCGACGTGCACAAATGGAAGATGAAATACAACAAGTTGTCCTACAACTTTAGGCTGTGCACGCCACACGAAACAAGAACTCCATCACGCGTAGAATTGAGCCTTCTTTGAAAATGTACAGAACTCTGACACATAAGTTGTGTGTTTGAAGTTGTCCTTTCCTCAATGTTCAGCCTGTGCAAACAGCAAATGGCAAAGATAGATCATTAAGATCAAAAGGAATGTGGATTTCATTTGCAATGGTTTAGGTCACTTGATTAGACTAGAACAAATCACTGCTCCATGGCGTTCATTCATATCTGGGATGTATGCGTCTTTGGCAAGGGCAATACCTATTGGGAAGGCGGGCTGCACTCTTATACTACTGTGGTGTGTGTATGTTTGTGTGCAGGAGTTTCCAGGATTCAAACCCAAAGAAGGACCAGTGTGGTATTTCTAAATCTGAGAAATGTAATTCTGAGTCATAGCCATAGAACCGGAGAGTCATCGAGCACAGAAACAAGTCCATCACCCAGCATGTATACATTTACCAGCACCTGACCCTTGGCCTTGTAAGTTTTGGTGAGTCAAGTGTTTATCTGGATACTATTTAAATATTGTGAGAGTCTCTGTCTGCCTAGAAAAAATCGGCATTTTAAACCCGCCCCCCTCGGAAAGGCGCCAAAGTCGCGCACACGGGGAGCGCCAGAACTGCAGCGCTGCTAAAGATAGGTATTGTAACAAACCTACCATTTGGTATACATTTTTAGTTTTAGAGATATATAGTGTGGAAACAGGCCCTTCGGCCCACCGTCCACGCGTCTTTCCCACCCTCTCAGTCAACCGCCCACGGTAAAAAAATCTTCCTCATACCTGTTCTAAATCTCTTATTCTTACCTTATTCAAGATTCAAGTGAGTTTATTGTCATGTGTCCCAGATAGGACAATGACATTCTTGCTTTGCTTCAGCACAACAGAACATAGTAGGCATTGACAACAAAACAGATCAGTGTGTCCATATACTATTGAATATATATATATATATACACACACACATAAATAAGCATATTAAATGCAATAGGCTATTAAAGTTCTGATTTTTGTTTCAGTTGAGTTTAATAGTCTGAAGAAGGGTTTTGGCCCAAAACCTTGCCTATTTCCTTCGCTCCATAGATGCTGCTGCACCCACTGAGTTTCTCCAGCATTTTTGTGTACCTTCAATTTTCCTGCATCTGTAGTTCCTTCTTAAACAAAGAGTTTAATAGCCTGATGGATGTTGCAGATTTCAGGCTCCTGCATCTTCTACCTGATGGCAGCGGAGAGATGAGTGTGTGGCCAGGATGGTGTGGGTCCTTGATGATGCTGCCAGCCTTTCTGAGGCAGCGACTGTGATAGATCCCCTCGATGGTAGAGAGGTCAGAGCCAATGATGGACTGGGCAGTGTTTACAACTTTTCGCAACCTTATGGCCCCTGCTTATAGATAAATGCTTGACTTGGAGAGATGGTGTTTCCATACTCCTGATGCCTTGTCCCTCAAAGTGGAAGAGGTTGGGAGGTGGATAAAAGGAACTGCAAAAGTTAGTTTTACAACAAAAAAAGACACAAAGCGCCAAAGTAATTCAGCGGGTGAGCAGCATCTATGGAGCGAAGGAGATAGGCAACGTTTCGGTCTGAAACCCTTCTTCAGACTGCGATGTTTTGAGTTGGGACATTTCGTTAGACTTGGGAGGCTGGTGGGTGCTGCCTGAGTACCTTAGTGGACTAATGGCAGTGTATTTTGTAGACATTCATTGACCAGTGTATTTTGTAGACATTCATTGCCCTGCACCACACTGTGCACCCATGGTACAGGGCAATGAATGTTTAGAGTGGTAAATGCCTATCAAACCGAACATAAACTTGTAATTTTTTCTAGATTATTCCTCCAGGGATAATTTGAAATCACTCAGAATTAAAGTCTACATCTCCCGATTACTAATGAAACACAGGTGAAAAGTCAGATATTAGTCAATAGGTGCAGGAGTAGACCATTCGGCCATTAAAATAATCCTTTCAACATTTCTGTTGGTTGTACAAATATAAGGTGATGGGACAGTGGGTGTGGGAAAGGGTTTGGACTGGTCAAATCCCTTGCCTTGAAGTTGATCAGTACCTGCTGGACGATTAGGAATGTAGACACAAGGAGCTGCAGATGCTGGTTTACGAAAAAAACACAACATGCTCAGCCGGGTCAGGCAGCATCTCTGGAGGACATTGTTGGGGGGGGAGGAGGGAAGAGTGGGATGGCTGGAATGCATTGCCAGGGGTGGTGGTGGGGGCAGATACAATAGTGGCATTTCAGAGGTTTTAGTTTAGTTTATTAGTTTTGTTTTTAGAGACACAGCACGGAAACAGGCCCTTCGGCCCACCGGGTCCGTGCCGACCAGCAATCCCCTCACATTAACACCATCCTACACCCACTAGGGCCAATTTTTACATTTACCAAGCCAATTAACCTACAAACCTGTACGTCTTTGGAGTGTGGGAGGAAACCAAAAATGTCGGAGAAAACCCACGCAGGTCACGGGGAGAAGGTACAAACTCCGTACAGACAGCACCCGTAGTCGGGATCGAACCTTGGCGCTGGATTCGCTGTAAGGCAGCAACCCTACCGCTGCGCCACCGTGACCGATAAGCACATGGAACTGCAACGAATAGAGGGTTGTGGATCATGTACAGCATGATGAGATCATTTTCACTTGGCATTCTGTTCGGCTCAGACGCTGGGCCAAAGGGACTGTTCCTGTGCTGTACTGTTCAATGTTTCGTGTTCTGTGACATGGATTGGCCAAGTTTCGGGTGGGGATCCTTCTTCAGGCAGATTGTAGTGGGGGTGGGCGAACAAATCTGGGAAAGAGGCACGGGTGGGACAAAGCCTGGCAAGTGATTATGAATGATAAATTGGGAACGGCTGGGTTAAGTAACCAATATTGGAGTGCGGGTGTCAGCAGGTGCTGAAATCTCTGGAATACATAACAAAAGTTGACAACCCTTAGTTGCTTCTAGGGAAGGCTAAAGCACACAGCAGGTTTCTTGCCCTGCAGGCATAATAGACATAGTGCCCTGTAGGCATGTTGGAAATATGCCAGCCACATAGTGCGTGAAGATCTACATGTGTGCATGATCAAAGTGGAATTTTAATGCCAGAAGAACAACATCATTTCTTTTTTTTTGTATGATCCATTTATTTAATAGGCTATCATTATCTTTACAAAAATACCTGTAGCAACAAAACTCATCGTAGACACAGGTGAGGGAGGATATTCAATATAGAGATTACGAGTTCTTTTATCCTACATGTATTTATAAACACTTCCTCGTCCTGTCACTGCCTGCTTCAATGGACGTTGGCTTTGCATGACGTTTTTTTTGCCCGAAAAGAAACACCTATTTATTTTCCTTTGAACAATCTAGAAACACAATTGTTTGATGCGGGTGGCAATTTGTACCAGAATTGGGTGGAATTTTCCCACACTGTCAATTGTAGGCAAGGTTTGCTGATGGTATCGTGTTTGACAAAGGATAATGTTATGCAGGTAGACAAAAGTGCTGGAGAAACTCAGCGGGTGAGGCAGCATCTGTGGAGCGAAGGAAATAGGCAACGTTTCGGGCCGAAACCCTTCTTCAGACTGATGTGAGGGTGGGGAGGGGAAAAGGAAGAGGAGGAGCCAGAGGGCTGAGGGAGAGCTGAGAAGGGGAGGAGACAGTAAAGACTACCTGAGATAAGAGAAGTCAATGTTCATACCGATGGGGTGTACACTGCCCAAGCGAAATATGAGGTGCTGCTCCTCCAATTTGCAGTGGTCCTCACTCTGGCCGTGGAGGAGACTCAGGACAGAAAGATCGGATTGGGAATGGGAGGGGGAGTTGAAGTGCTGAGCCACCCGGAGATCAGGTTGGTAACCGAGCGGAGGAGTTCGCCGAAGCGATCGCCAAGCCTACGCTTGGTCTCACTGATGTAGATCAGCTGACATCTAGAGCAGCGGATGCAATAGATGAGGTTGGAGGAGGTGCAGGTGAACCTCTGTCGCACCCGGAGCGACTGCTTTGGCAGGTAACTACATTCAGGGTTAAACTGCTTGGTGTGAGGAAGCCAGTAAAATATTCCAAATATTTGTAATAAAAATAACTTGCTGTCATTTGCAAACAAAGCTGTGTTCAATTAAATAATCGCATCATATATTCTTATCTTGAGTCTTACATCCAAGGCCTGTCCTTGGGCTGAAATCCTACCTGACCCAATTTTAAGGTATGAAGGTAGACAAAAACGCTGGAGAAACTCAGAGGTGAGGCAGCATCTATGGAGCGAAGGAATAGGTGACGTTTCGGTTCGAGACCCCTCTTCAGACTGAAACAATTATTTCCTAAACAGCTTTAAGGTATAATCACATAGCGGTTCCAATGTTGAGGAACTGCAGATGCTGGTTTACACCAAAGATAGACTCAAAATGCTGGAGTAACTCAGCGGGCCAGGCAGCATCTCTGGAGAGAAGGAATGGGTGACATTTTGGGATGAGACCCTTCTTCAACCCGACCCAGAAACGTTACCTATTTGATTTCTCCAGAAATGCTGCCTGAGTTATGTCTCACTTAGGAAACCTGAACGGAGACCTCTGGAGACCTCTGGCGCCACACCCAAGGTTTCCGTGTGGTTCCCGGAGGTTTTTGTCAGTCTCCCTAATGGCTGAAAGTGGTTTCCATTTTAAAAATCGGTAATTTTTTATATCGAAGCTGGTTGCGATGCTGGTTTTTGTCCTCCGGCAACCTCCGGGAACCGCACGGAAACCTTGGGTGGGGCGCAAAGTCTTCAGAGGTTTCCGTTCAGGTTTCCTAAGTGGGACAGGGGAATTACTCCAGCATTATGTGTTAATCTTTAGTGGTTCAAATAACTGGATTAAAAACCCAGAGAGACCTAATAAATACAGAGAACAAAGTTCATATTTTAATTCAATTTTGCTCATTCACCTGGACTACAGCAAAGTACTGGTCCGACAAACCACCTGGTTAAAGGACAATAAACGTGTGATGGTATCAACCTATCAATGAATACAAATCAAACCAGCTCATTCTTTTTCATCTTCGCAATTGGTTTTAAGCACCGTTAGATTCTGATCACTATCTGGTCGCTCCTTGAAACCTGCTTGGGGACAGACCTGTACCAGGTAGCGGCCCTCCCCAGGATTTGATGTGTAAAACCACCTGGCAAACTACATCTGGGAATGCAAGACTCATCATTCACTCGGACGTTCAATGCCTTCCCAAGGGAGGTATGCGGACGGGTGGCCATTCTTAATGATCACATAACCATGGTGTAATATTTTCAAATTTCAATGGAATTATTGCTGTATGTTCATACATTTTATTAACCAGTGTCTATCCTTCGTTCCACCTTCTTTGGCAGCACGGTAACTGTAGATACATTCCCTGGTTGAGTTCCCAGGCAACAAATCCTTCCCATTATCTCCTTTCCCCTTGTTATATCTGCAACATTCTTCAAAAGTACTATGCTTCACCCATTCTGGCTTCCTGCTCATCCCTGATTTAAATCGCACCGTTATCTGTACCCAAGGTCCAGAACTCTCTCTCTCCAAAACGTCACTGCATCTCCATTTCTCTATTTCTTCCATTAAAGGGTTCTTTCAGACATACCATCCTCCATCCTAATATCTCCTCCAGTGAGTTGCTGTCAGACTCCTATAAAGCAGCTGTGGAAACTTTAAAGCACCATATAAGTCCAAGTTGTTGGATGGTTATTTGGTCGTGTTCCTTTTTGAAGAGATACTTTGTGGCTCTCACTTCTCTTGACCATTTCCCTGGGGTTCCTTCACAGCCTCAAGCACAAAGATAGAAAGCAATGGGAATGAATTTCCTGCCTTTCCATCCAATCTGGAGTTTAATTATTAGATTGTGTTTACTCAGTGTGGGAGAGGAATCTTTCATCCCAGCTTTATATTCTCCAAGGCCTTCCATTTGGCAAGAACAGTCTATTCAAGTTGCGTCTCTTTTAGAAAATATGCACCAGCTATGAGCTCCGGGGCATAATTTAGTTCCTTGCAGTGATCGTAAAATGTCGCTCGGCATTTCACTGGAGTTTTAGCAAATATAATTTGTCACTGAGCCACATCAGGAGATGCCTGTTTACTTATTAACCATTGTGAATATAACAGGGAATGCTTACATCCAAAGGTGCCCTCAAGCCATTTCAGAGGGCAGTTAAAACTCATCCCAAAGGACAATGGATAGACACAAAAAGCTGGAGTAACTCAGCGGGTCAGATAGCATCTCTGGAGAAAAGGGTGACGTTTTGGGTCGAGATTAAGCATAATGGGTTTGGAGACACACATAAACCAAATGAGTAAGAATGGCCAATTTCCCACCCTCAAGATTCAAGATTCAAGATTCAAGAGAGTTTATGGTCATGTGTCCCAGATAGGACAATGAAATTCTTGCTTTGCTTCAGCACAACAGAATATAGTAGGCATGAATACAGAACAGATCAGTGTGTTCATATACCATTATATAAATAGATACACACGTGAATAAATAAACAGATAAAGTGCAATGGGCTATTAGTGTTGAGAGTTTTGTTTGAATTGAGTTTAATAGCCTGATGGCTGTGGGGAAGCAGCTATTCCTGAACCTGGATGTTGCAGTCTTCAGGTTCCTGTACCATCTACCTGAAGGCAGCGGGGAGATTGCAGGATGGTGTGGACACTTGATGATGCGGGCAGCCTTTTTGAGGCAGCGACTGCGATAGATCCCCTCAATGGTAGGGAGGTCAGAGCCGATGATGGACTGGGCAGTGTTCTAGATCCTCTAGGTCTAGGATATCAGTGAACCAACTGGATTTAATGACAATGCCGCAGATTCAGGTTACCATCTTAGCTTTTTCTTCCAGATTTATTAAGCCACTTGAATTTAAACGTGAATTTGTGACTTATCCCTTGCTATGCTGCTGTTAGTTGAGTTTATTGTCACGTGTACCGAGGTACAGTGAAAAGCTTTTGATGTGGGCCAACCAGTTGGCGGAAAGACAATACATGAGCCACAAGCTGCACCTGTTGACAACACAACTGAGCCATGCCTTCCCTGACCAGCAAAGCAGAAGCAACCCAGAGGAGAAGACAGCATCCATCCTCCTGGCTCGGAACCGCCAGCCCACAGCAGCCAACTAGCCCATCAGCAACCAAATGACCCCGCTCGCAAATCAACTGAACACGACATTGACACTAACTTGGGGATGAATGATAGAGTGGACTTGCAGCATTTCTTGAATAGGCAGATCCTTGGTATCAATCGAGTCATCCACAGTGTCATGCTGCTTAGTGTTTGGAGAGATGTTCATGAGCTTAATCGATGCAATATGTTTTAAAAGAGGAAAGGGAGGTGAAGAGGCCGAGAGGATTAGGAATGGTTTTACAGAACATAGCATGTCAGCAACTATCAAGGGAGAGATAGACAAATTGTTGATTAGAATGAGTGTCAAGGGTTACGGGGAGAAGGCAGGAAAATGGGATTAGGAGGCAGAGATCAGCCATGATTGAATGACGGAGTAGACTCGATGGGCCGAATGGCCTAATTCTACTCCTATAACTTGTGAACTTGTGACGGTGAAGCAGCCAAAACTGGAAATGAGAGAACCTGTATAGAAGAGATGCAAATAGATTTGTGGACTAGAGGAGATTCAGAGATGGGGAGGGTGAGTCATGGTATTGAGAGTGTCAAATGGGCATATGTGATGAGTGAATGGACTTGGTGGGAAGAGAATGTGGCATGCTCCACGCATCCAGCACCAGCAATCAAGATCACTGGAGCTGCCTGGGTCGAGTTTGCATGTTCTCCTTCTGACCTTGTGGGTTTCCTCCAAGTTCTCCGGATTCCTTCCACAACCCAAAGAAATGTGGGTTTGTAGGTTAATAGGCCTCAGTAAATTGCACAAAGTGTGTAGGGTGCAAAAGTTTATTCTCACCTCAGTCTTAAATGGCCTCCCCTTTATTCTAAGACGGTGGCCCCTGGTTCTGGACTCGCCCAACATTGGGAACATTTTTCCAGCATCTAGCTTGTCCAGTCCTTTTTATAATTTTAGATGTATCATATATTTTATGTCCATCATATCAATAAACATGACAAAGTTGTGCCGTTAATCTGACTCCTTTCCAATTACTTTTCTCCCAACACTTGGAATAACACCACTAATCACTGAGATGGGTTATGCAAGAACCCCCACCTTCTCTTAGCCAATTAATCAGGAAATTTAAAACAGGCAAGGATTAAATCTTAACAAAGCTCAGCAAAATATTTTGTACAGTTGCTTAAATATCAAAGGTTGTGAATGAAAAAAAAACTCCACATCTCACTTACTCAAGAGAATTTAGTGGATACATTACAGCCTACTCCACATCAAATGTACTTAATCCAAGCATTTAATCCAGGTGCCTGAAGTCATGTCCCATAAATTCTCCATGCAGTGAACTTCTGATTGCTGCCTCAAATATTCTCCGATCCTCTGCTTACATTACATGAGTGTTTTTTTGAAAGCAAAATCTGCTTCTTGTTGGGGTGGAGCACAGCACGACATGCGTTCTCTGCAAGGTCTGCTTTTGTTCAGCTGTTTCTGTTTGTGTTTGGAATGAATGAAAGAGCTGTGTAAATTTTTTCTGACTGCGGTTTATAGAAATCCCAAACCCGGTGAAATTTCTTTGGCAAGTTATTCACACGTTTTATGGAGCTCTAACACAAGAAGGAAAACAATTTAGACTGCTTTATACGGTGTCTTCCTAAGATGGCCTTTTGTTTCTTGGAATGGGGGGTTAGTTCCGCGCCAGTCTGGTTCAGATGTAAACACTCTCTGTGTGTGCTGGATTTAAATCTTTAGCCTGAAGGATGTCTATGGCAGGTCGAACCTTATTCATATGAGGCACGCACCTCAAAATGGCCACTGGATCAGAAATCTGACACTGTAGATTAGATTGGAATTATTGGAAACATTCAACAAGACGGGGAACATCAGTGGAGAAAAAAACTGTTAACTTTTCACATCAGAGAACAAAAAAAGAGAGTTTTTTTTTTCCTTCTTTTTTTTCTTTAAGCAAGAAAGAGAAAAAGTGAGATATGCAAAGATAGAACCCCTAGACTGCCAAAGTGGTGTAGCCAAAGAGTGAATAAATGAAAGAAAGAAAAGAGGATTAGAAAAAATTAAAAAAAATAAAACGGCAAAAAGCAAAAGAAAGAAAAAAGTGGTGATATACCTGTCCCGCATCCCTCCCCACCCACCTCACCCAACCCGTAATTAGATTTAAAGTGTACCAAACTATCCTTGTAATAAATCATGAATGATGTCCATGTCTTCGAAAAATGATCTGGTTAAAAAAGTGAGAATAATTACTTGTTTTACGTACATTTTTATTTTGAGGAATTTAGTTTAGTTTAGTGATACAGCACGGAAACAGTTCTTCGGCCCACTGGGTCCGTGCCCACCGATCCCCGCACATTAACACTATCCTACACCCACTAGGGACATTTTTTACATTTACCAAGCCAATTAACCTACAAACCCGTACGTCTTTGGAATGTGGGAGGAAACTGAAGATCACGGAGAAAACCCACGCAGGTCATGGAGAGAAGATACAAACTCCTTACAGACAGCACCCGTAGTCGGGATCGAACCTGGGTCTACGGTTCTGCGTTCACTGTAAGGCAGCAACTCTACCGCTGCGCCACCATGACTGTCAAATTTATGTATAATTTATGTAAAATTTGTGTTTTTGTCTGAGTCCCTGAGCCTGTGATGTTGCTGCAAGGAAGATTTTCATTTTACTTGCACCTTATTGTGGACTTCAGACTTTAGACATCCAGTGCAGAAACAGCCCCTTTGGCCCACAGAGTCCATTATCATCTTGACTTGACTCTACTGTAGGCAGTTTTTGCAAACAAGTGTTGGAGGTGGAGTGATGAATACTTCTGTGGATGAGTGAAGGTGATTTATATACAGAGAGCCACAAGTGAGGAGAGCTGAAAGGATCTTCCCAGGTTCTCACTGTATCTGGAGGAAATCTGACAAACAATAGCTGCCTCACACAGCACCAGAGCGGCTCGAATCTGACCTCGGGTCCTGTCTGTGTGGAGTTTGCACTTTCTCCCTCTGACTGCGTGGGCTTCCTCCAGGTGCTTCGGTCTCCTCCCACATCTCAAAGATTAGCGTACTAGGTTTGTACGCTAATCGGCCTCTAAAAATTGCCCCTAATGTGCGGGGAGTGGATGAGAAAGCAGGATAACGTACTGTAGCACTCATGTGAGTGGGTGAAGGATGGTTGGCATGGACTGAGTGGGCCGAAGGGCCTGTAAAATTCTATCTCTAAACTAATACTAGAAAAACAAATTGACCTATCACTCATTATTTATTTATTCTCTTTGTTCTCTGTGGTATAGCCACTAGCACTTTCATTTGCTGATCTGTCTTATAGAGACTTGCGTTACTGTAATTCATGGACGGGCAGATAGGAGGACTTAAGGTGAGGCAGGATCTTGTTTTGATGCTGCACCACAAAAAGATGATCCAGTTATATCTCTGTCCTGTTTGTGCTGTAACTATGATTGTCGCATTGCTACATCATGCTTAGATAACTTTTGCTTGGAATGTTTGCACTGCACGGTGCAGTGTGAATGCCCCCCCCCCCCCCCACAATCCCCCGCCCCATCTCCATACCCATGTATAGGGGGGATGGTGAAACAATGAGGGCCTTCACGCCGATGGGGCATTCTACGTCTCCCTTATTTTAGCTGCATTCTCAGTGCGTTACTAATGCATAGGTCAACAATAAGGTTGCTAAGATACCGCAGAAACCTCTTAATGGAGATGGTGCCCCAGTGGACCTTTTTCCCTTTATCCAAGTGGGGAGCTGTGGAATGTGCAGGGAATGGTCTGGGGGGGGGTCCCGAGAAATGCATCCACTAACCCACGCCAGAGAGATAGGTTTTAACCAAAGGTGCCTTCACAGATTTGCAGTGCTCTCGATTCCCAGTGCGTGCAGTGCTCTGGTCCCTAAAATACATAAACCTTCCAGCTCATTCAGTTGTCGACAGTCACGTTCTTGATCTCCCTCTACCACACAAAGGATGGTCCCAACCCGAAATGTCGTCTTGTCCATTTCCCTCCACGGATGCTGCCTGACCCACTGAGTTCCTCCAGCACTTTGTTCTTTCGAACTGTGTAGGAAGGAACTGCAGATGCTGGATCACGCCGAGGATGCTGCCTGTCCCGCTGAGTTACTCCAGCAGTTTGTGTCTATCTGCATTAATATCTTGCCTTTCATGTATCAAGGCATGAGGCCATAGCTTTAAGGTGAGAGGGGAAAGATTTAATAGATTTAATGTGCAGGGCAAGTTCTTTACGAAGAGAGTGATGGGATGGCAGGACTTCCATATGAAGAAAGACTGCATAGACTCGGCTTGTACTTGCTGGAATTTAGAAGATTGAGGGGGGATCTTATAGAAACGTACAAAATTCTTAAGGGGTTGGACAGGCTGGATGCAGGAAGATTGTTCTCGATGTTGGGGAAGTCCAGAACAAGGGGTCACAGTTTAAGGATAAGGGGGAAATCTTTTAAGACCGAGATGAGAAAAACATTTTTCACACAGTGGTGAGTCCCTGGAATTCTCTGCCACAGAAGGTAGTTGAGGCCAGTTCATTGGCTATATTTAAGAGGGAGTTGGATGTGGCCTTTGTGGCTAAAGGGATCAGGTGGTATGGAGAGAAGGCAGGTACGGGATACTGAGTTGGATGATCAACCATGATCACATTGAATGGCGGTGCAGGCTCGAAGGGCCGAATGGCCTACTCATGCACCTATTTTCTATATTTCTATGGGTGCCTGGAACACGTTGCCAGGGGTGGTGGTGGTGGAGCCAGATATGATAGTGGTGCTTAAAAGAATGTGGATAGGCACATGAATATGAGGGGGTATGGATCACATGCAGGCAGAGGAGATTTGTTTTAACTAACATGATGTTCGGCACAACATTGTGGGCTGAAGGGCCTGTTCCTATGCTGTACTGTTCCATAACTCCTAACATTCACCGCCCTGTATTAAGAGATATTATCTCATTTCCATTTAGTTTTAGTTCAGTTTAGCGATACAGCGGGAAAACAGGCCCTTCGGCCCATTGAGTCTGCGCCGACCAGCGATCCCCACACACTTATACTATTCTACACATACGAAGAATAATTTACAATTTTACCGAACCCGATTAGCCTACAAACCTATAAGTCTTTGGAGTGTGGGAGGAAACCAGTGCACCCAGAGAAAACCCACGCAGGTGACGGGGAGAACGTACAAAATCCGTCTAGACAGCACCCGTAGTCAGGATTGAACCCGGGTCTCTGGTGCTGTAAAGGCCCTGTCCCATGATGCAGGTTCACCCAAGAGCTCTCCCGAGTTTTGAAAAAAAATCTAACTTGTGGTAAGTACGTAGAATGTACGTAGCGGGTACGTCGGAGTTCGCGGATGTCTCCTAGCGGCTCGTAACGCTAACGGCAGGTACTCGGTAAACGCGGAAACTCGTGAAGTTTTTTCAACAGTGTGAAAATTTTCCAAGAGTAAAAAAATACTCGTGATGAGGTACCACGAGTATGGGTTTTTTTTAACTCGGGAGAGCTCTTGGCTGAACTCGACTTTGTGGGACAGGCTCTTAAGGCAGCAACTCTACCGCTGCACCACCATTCTAAATAACTTGCTGCTTTCTCTATGAGGGTGCATCTTACAGTTAGTGGAATAAATCTGGTGGTTACACATGCAGCATTAAGTCACATGTGAATGCTGGCAGTTTAATATTGTACAGCACTTCACTGAGAACATTTTTATGAAATAGTACCATGGGATTTTTTAACTCTAGTTAAGAGGAAATGTAGGTGCCCAGTTTTTTAACAGCAATACTCCCTCGGTGCCAATGAGGATTTTGCGGATAAGATGCCAGAGTGAGGTTTAAATTCCTGGAGGCAGCAGGTGCCAGAAAGTCATTGCCAATGACAATCAGGAGTGGGAATGCCGATAGATTTTATATATTCATACCCCACTCTCTTTACAAAAGGGTGATGATGTTAAATGCAGTAGCTTAATTGTGTGATCATCAACAAAACCTGCATGGATCCATGTGGGCTGTCTATTCCAGAGCCAGGAAATGACCCATCTATTGGGATCCCCATGTTAAGTTTCAGTAAAGGGCTAAATCTCATGGTGGTGGGGAAGTTCATGCTACAGCCTCATAGGTCCAAAATCAGACTTTATACAAAGTCAGGTACTCTCTGTGGAGAGTTTGCATATTCTTCCCATGAGCAAGATGGTTTCCACAGGATGCTTAATTTCCTCCCACATGCCAAACATATCCTGGTTTACACAAAAGGCCACAAAGCGCTGGAGTAACTCAGCAGGCAGGTGGGACTTGTGTAGTCTGAAGATGGGTTTTGGGCCTGAAACGTTGCCTATTTCCTTTGCTCCATAGATGCTGCCTCACCCGCTGAGTTTCTCCAGCATTTATGTCTACCTGTAGCTGGGACATGTTGGCCGCTGTGGGCAAGTTGGGCCAAAGGGCTAGTTTCTACACTGTATCACTATGACCCTATAGGTTCATAGGTTATCAGAGCAGAATTAGGCCATTTGGCCCATCAAGTCTACTCCATCATTCAATCATGGCTGATCTATCTTTCCTTCTCAACCCAATTCTCATGCCTTCTCGACACCCGACACCCTTACTAATCATAAATCTATCAATCTTCACCTTAAAAATATCCATTGACGACCTCCGCAGCCTTCTGTGGCAATTAATTGCACAGATTCACCACTTTCTGACTAGTAATTAGTTTCTATTGAGACAGTTGAGACTCTTCTTCAATCTGAAGAAAGATTCTGATCCAAAACTTTAATCTATGTTCTCCAGAGATGCTGCCTAACCCACTGAGTTACTCCAGCACTTTGTGTCTGGTAAATGTATTGCCTATTGTAACTAACCCTTAGTTTACCCTGAAAAGAGAATCAAAGGAGAATTGATAGGTGTGTGTAGAAACATAGAAAAGAGGTGCAGGAGTAGGCTATTCGGCCCTTCGAGCCTGCACCGCCATTCAATATGATCATGGCTGATCATCCAACTCAGTATCCTGTACTTGCCTTCTCTCCATACCCTCTGATCCCTTGACCACGAGGGCCACATCTAACTCCCTCTTAAATATAGCCAATGAACTGGCCTCAACTAACTTCTGTGGCAGAGAATTCCACAGATTCACCACTATCTGTGTGAAAAATCTTTTTCTTATCTCGGTCCTAAAAGACTTCCCCCTTATCCTTAAACTGTGACCCCTTGTTCTGGAGTTCCCCAACATCGGGAACAATCTTCCTGTATCTAGCCTGTCCAACCCCCTAAGAATTTTGTAAGTCTCTATAAGATCCCCCCTCAATCTTCTAAATTCCAGCGAGTACAAGCCGAGTCTATCCAGGCTTTCTTCATATGGAAGTCCTGCCATCCCAGGGATCAGTCTGGTGAACCTTCTCCGTACTCCCTCTATGGCAAGAATGTATTTCCTCAGATTAGGAGACCAAAACTGTACGCAATACTCCTGGTGCGGCCTCACCAAGACCCTGTACAACTGCAGTAGAACCTCCCTGCTCTTGTACTTAAATCCTTTTGCTATGAATTGCAACATACCATTCGCTTTCTTCACAGCCTGCTGCACCTGCATGCCTACTTTCAATGACCATGATACCCAGGTCTCGTTGCATCTCCCCTTTTCCTAATCGGCCACCATTCAGTACGAGAACAGTTTTCTGGACTACAGAAAAAAAAAGGTGGAGAATGGCCTTATTCATCTGGAATTGTTCAGCTGTGAGCTAGCATGTACCTGATTGGTTGAACGGCCTCATTCGGAATCATAACAAGACTAGTAATTATGGAATAGACCACAGATACACAATGAGAAATAACCACAAGACAATATACAAAATAAACAAGACACCATATGGCTTTATACATTTCAGAATCAATTAAATTGTGTTTGATATTTAACCCAATTCCATTCATGTGGCTCAGTCTCTTATCCTTTAATATCTTTGTTTAACATAATGCCAGGATATAATGGTTCTGATGTGCTTTGTACCGCATAGCACTAACTATTTATTTATTGCTGCTCCTGACATTAGTATCCTGAAAAAGTACTTCTGCAAATCAGGGAAACAGGAGCCAGGTCTTCTCACGGCCAGATGTTGCAAACATCAGGAAGACAAATGGCAGAAGGTAAATGTGAATCATGTATTGACACAGAGAGCTAAGAGACTCAGACAGCAATATTCGGGTTGGACTGACTGACGCCTGCAAAGAAAATGGGATAAAGAGGATTATATTTCTCCACAACTAAGTCAACTGGTCTGAGCTACCTATTGACATTTTACCATACGATAGAACTTTATTTATCTCAGGAGGGAAATTGGTTACTGTGACAGACTGTGAGCTGCAAGGACAATATGGAGACACAAGGAACTGCAGGTGCTGAGTTACTCAAAGTGAGTTACTCCACTACTTTGTGTTTTGGAAGTATCTTATGATGGTTTATTGGTAAATGGTACCCTTCTATGAGCCTCTGATATGGAACTATCCACAGCAAGCATCGCAAGACATGACACATAAGAATCATTGAATTGAAAGGCCCTCTCCCTTTTGGGGTTGCTCCCCAAAACCAAGTCAATGGAGGTTGTCCCGATAGCATTAATAATTCTCCAATATTCTGCCATGTTCACCCTTAGTAATAGAAACATAGAAACATAGAAATTAGGTGCAGGAGTAGACCATTCGGCCCTTCAAGCCTGCACCGCCATTCAATGTGATCATGGCTGATCATCCAACTCAGTATCCCATACCTGCCTTCTCTCCATACCCTCTGATCCCCTTAGCCACAAGGGCCACATCTAACTCCCTCTTAAATATAGCCAATGAACTGGCCTCAACTACCCTCTGTGGCAGAGAGTTCCAGAGACCCACCACTCTCTGTGTGAAAAAAGTCCTTCTCATCTCGGTCCTAAAGGATTTCCCCCTTATCCTTAAGCTGTGACCCCTTGTCCTGGACCTCCCCAACATCGGGAACAATCTTCCTGCATCTAGCCTGTCCAACCCCTTAAGAATGTTGGAAGTTTCTATAAGATCCCCTCTCAATCTCCTAATGAGTGGTTTAGTTTAGAGATACAGGCCCTTCGGCCCAACTAGTCCGTGCTGACCATCATTCCTTGTACACCAGCACTATCCCACACAATAGGGACATTTACAATTTTTTCAACCAGTGCACCCGGAGAAAACCAACTCGGTCACGGGGAGAATGTACACCCTTAGTCGGGATCGAACCTGGGCCTCTTGCACTGTAAGGCGGCAACTCTACCGCTGCACCACCATCATCCATGTGAGACCATCATGGTCCAACTACAACTTTTACTGTGTAGTGCAAAACATAATCTGAGGAAAGACATTCTTGCCATAGAGGGAATACAGAGAAGGTTCTCCAGACTGATTCCTGGGATGGCAGGACTTTCATATGAAGAAAGACTGGATAGACTCGGCTTGTACTCGCTAGAATTTAGAAGATTGAGGGGGGATCTTATAGAAACATACAAAATTCTTAAGAGGTTGGACAGGCTAGATGCATGAAGATTGTTCACGATGTTGGGGAAGTCCAGAACAAGGGATCACCGTTTAAGGATAAGGGGGAAGTCTTTTAGGACCGAGAGGAGAAAATCATTTTTCACACAGAGAGTGGTGACTCATTGGAATTCTCTGCCACAGTGGCTATATTTAAGAGGCAGTTAGATGTGGCCCTTGTGGCTAAAGGGATCAGGGGGTATGGAGAGAAGGCAGGTACAGATACTGAGTTGGATGCTCAGCCATGATCATATTGAATGGCAGTGCAGGCTCGAAGGGCCGAATGGCCTACTCCTGCACCTATTTTCTATGTTTCTATAATGTGCTGCAGGAACTCAGTGGGCCAGGCAGCTTCTGTGGAGGATTTGTGTAGTCCTGCTATAGGCAACCTGTCGGTTTCTATGTTTCCTTACCCCCTGTGGGTCTGGGCAGGATCAGCTTTTGAGCACAGGTTGGGAATCAAATCTAGGTCCATGCCGGCGGACATATCCCAGGAAGAGATTTAATTTAATATCAACGATTAAGATAGCTGCCACTGTTTCTTAGAAACCTGCTTGATACATTACTTGAAAGGAAAACATCAGCCCACCCTATTCTTGCCCCACCCTACTCTTACAACTGGTTTTCTTCTATAAACGTGGGTGGGGGTCGGGGTGATAAAGTCAAGAAGGAGCACAAGTTTTTAAAAAAAATTGAAAGTTGATAATTAATGCAGGGAACAAGAACAGGAGTTGCATTTCACTGGTGGATCGCAGCAAGGAAATGTTTCGAAAATGTTTCTGCAAACTTTTAACTCTTTGTCGTGTTGACCTTTATTTCTTTCTCTCTGACGGTCTTTGGGTAAAGCTTTGCTCCCCAACCCCCACTCTTGAATTGCACGACCCGGTGTATCAGGCAAGGGGAGCTGTAGCACCATGCCGCTGCAATAACCTGATCTGTCCGCTCACACTGTGTTCACAGGCTCCACTGTTGAAGGAATATCTCCGACGTCGGCATTCCCAAACTCTTTAAAGTGGCACTTTCCTGCTGTATCAAACGAGCCCACTCCCACTTCCATCTGAGTCTGTTATATCGTTGCATGTTCCAACAAAGTTTCAATGGCAACAATGTAATATTGCAAAAGATAGACACAAAATGCTGGAGTAACACAGCGGGACAGGCAGCGTCTCTGGAGTGAAGGAATGGGTGACGTTTCGGGTCGAGACCCTTCCTGAAACATCACCCATTCCTTCTCTCCAGAGATGCTGCCTGTCCCGCTGAGTTACTCCAGCATTTTGTGCCTTTCTTTGGTTTAAACCAGCATCTGCAGTTCCTTCCTACACAATATAATATTGCAATATTGTTCTAATTGAAACTGGGTTTTAACATGCAACAATATAACATTTTCTAAAAGACCCTCTCTCCACTTTTAACTGACCTCCCTGTCCATTTTTTTGCAAGGGATACTGATCCAATCTTAAAGTAACCTTCCCCCACACTTTATGGGACACACTCCCAACCTTGCTAAGGGGGTTTCCATCCCACTTTTACAAAGACCTGCTCCCCACTTTTAAGGGACCACCCCCCCCCCCCACACTTTTTAAGATGCCACTGTTATAGAGGCCATAGTCCTCGCTTACTTCCCACTTCTAAAGGACGCCCTGTTGGTATTCAAAGTGACCCTGTCCGCACTTTGTATCACCCCTTCCCAATTTTAAGGCAGTCTTTTTCCCTCTTACAAAGTTTTCAAGAGAGAGTGAGAGTTAGATTTAGGTCTTAGGGCTAAGGGAAACAAGGGATAAGGGAAAAAAGCAGGAACGGGGTACTACTGATTTTGGATGATCATATTGGATGGCGGTGGGGCTTGAAAAGCCAAATGGCCTACTCCTGTACCTATTTTCTATGTTTCTATGACTCCCACCACAGTTTTTATGGGTCCTCCTCCATAATAAATGTGATCCTCTCCCCACATTTAAAGGGGCCCATCTCATTTTTTTAAAGTGATATCTAAGAAGGCTCCCTCGCCTCAAGAGAGAGCTAGATAGGGCTCTTAAAAATAGCGGAGTCAGGGGATATGGGGAGAAGGCAGGAACGGGGTACTGATTGGGGATGATCAGCCATGATCGCATTAAATGGCCGAATGGCCTACACCTGCACCTATTGTCTATTGCCTCTTTTCTTAAGGGAGCCATCACCCCACATTTAGACAGGCACGTGGACACGCAGGGGGGTGGAGGGATATGCATCAAATGCAGGCAGAGATTAGTTTATCCTGGCATCATGTTCGGCACAGACCTTGTGGGCCGAGGAGCCTGTTCCTGTGCTTTAGTTTAGTTTGAAGACACAACGTGGAAACAGTACTTCGGCTCACTGAATCTACACCGACCATCTGTTTACACTGGTTATCCCACTGTTGAATTGTGCTGTGTTTCAATAAGTAAAAATATGTGTGTGTGTGTATATTATTGTATGTGCATGCTTATATATATATATCACACACACATGCATATCTATGTAGAGTTGATGTTGTAAATTCTTATATTCATATTTATATTTATATCCATATCACACAAATATGTATGTATATACAAATTTACATATACAATTAAAAAAAAACATATATACATCCATTTATACACACATATGTGTGAAACATTGAGAATTATGATAAACATTTTACCTAAAGACTTCTGAGAATGATCTCGATATTGAGGCTTGTTTTAGCCGTTCTGAAGTTAACATATTTTAAATCCTTATTATATATAATATCCTTTATATATATATATACACACACACACATACATATATGTATATATATATATATATATATTCACACACACACACACACACACATATATACATATGTTTATATATATATATGTGTGTGTGTCTGTGAGTTTATATATATATATATGTGTGTGTGTCTGTGAGTTTATATATATATATATATTGAACATGTCAACTTCAGGAAAGGAAAAATAAGCCACAGACCACTTTCAGTAAAAGGTTTATCATAATGCTTCACTGCAGGCAACAGACCAAGAGAAGACGGAATGCTCTATGAATAACAATTTCTTCCCCTGATGCATCACAATGTTCTAATATCATGTATACTTCCCCTTGGCCCAAACTTCCTCACCATTTCTCAATCCTTCGTTGAGTCATTCTAGAGTTAACAAGAAAGCCGAACACTCTGAAGTGAACTGCAGCTAAACTTTTCAATGAGTGTGAATGGCAACTTTCAGCCTCTAGGAAGTAGTTCAAGCAGATTGTGTGTTCCCCCTCCCTCTCCCAGTTGAAGCAAGGGGGAGACGGGACACACTCGGGGGCTGGGGGCTGTTGGCTGGGAGTTGCCTATCGAGCAGCGGCGACCCGGGTGGGTGCTGAGCGCCGGACCCAGTCAACTGGGACGAAAGATCTGTGATTGGGACAAGTCCCGCCGGAGCACAACCCCCGTGTGCGGCGCGCAGGGATACAGCCCGCTGCGCTACTCCAGGCTGCCAGCGGTGATGAACTTTTCAAAAAGTTTGCTCTGAAGTTTGGAGGCGCGGGATCGGGGGTTCGAGCCGAGGCTTCTCCCGGCGCTTTGTCTTTTTAAAACAAAAAGTGCATAAATCCCCCCCACTCCCCCCTCCTTTCCCCATGATCACAAAGAAATCCTGGGCTCCACGTTTGGACGGATGTATAAGTTAATCGAGGAATCGGAGAAAATCTCGGAACTTTAAAACTGCGAGCAATGGGGGATTTAAAACTCTGGAATTTGCTTTGGGGAGTCTGTTTGACGGCGCTTTGTGAAGGTACGGTTTGATTTAAGGAAAAACTTTATTTGCAAGAAGTATCTGTACAGGACAGGGGGGGAAATCAGGGATTGCGATGGGGTTTTCTGCATAGTATCAGGTGGCATGCTTATGTAGAAAAATGTGTTACTGAACGATCGTGGGAATGGTTTTTGTTGGTTGCAAATCACTGCATTTCACAGCTAACTGCGGGACGAGCCACTCACACTCTCCAAGGAACCCCTTTGTGTTTGAACTGAACGAAATTAATGTGTGATCCCAGCTGCAAGATCTGGGAAACTTTATATATGTTTCTCACTGTTGCAAACGGCTGTGTCGAAAACTGCAACAGATTTTATCTCGTGTGGGTTTTTTTTTAAGGAGACGGATTTCAAAGTGTATAGAAAAGCCCCAGTGTTTGCTGAGCGTCGCTCACTAAAATGCACCGGCTTTCAGCCATACAGTCGGGCATTTGTTCTGCAGTTTCATTGGGGCCATTGAAAGACAAAAGCCCGCAGATTTACCGCAACATTGCCCCAAAAATCCCTTTGCATTTGCGGCGCCGGTTGTTGCAAACACACACACACACACACACACACACACACACACACACACTTTAATGTAAGCTTGCATCAAACGTTGAGAAAGAGGCGATGAATCCCATTCTGGAAGCTCTCCTGTGTGTTGGAAAATTTGCAAATCATCCCATTCGCGGGATGATTTTTGTTGTTGAATTTGGCTTTGAACTCCAAAAGATGCAGCGTACAGCAGCTGCTCGTCATATGATGATGCTAACACAACCACAGCCACACAAGAGACCAAATAAATAATCCATTCCCTCCTCCGCTGGAGAACTGCTTGATCCCACTTTTAAGTTGTGTTTTTTTTCACATGCCCTTTATCCAAGTTGGTCGGGGAGTTCAGTGAATTGTGGCACAGCCCTCCCCTTCCAATAAGTCGATTACTCGCGATGGAAGGAGGCTATAGGGTCGTGGGTAGAGGAGGGAGCGTGGGTTGTGGAGATTTGGTTTACGGCCGGGTAATCCTTCACAACTCAGTCTCCTTGGGAACCCACGAGTTGAAGGCAGGCAGAATGGAATGGTGAAGTCAGAGAGCCCCCAGGCTTATTGTAGGCACTGGGACACCACAAGCCCGGTGATAATGTGACCAGGGTGTGGCCATGGCCAGAGTTCTACTTGGCATGGAAGGTACACACAAAATGCTAGAGTGATTTGCATCGTTGCTTAGCCTCGACAAGACGAGATCCTCGTTACTCAGTGATATTCAGGCTCCATTGTCTGAGGCACAGGCTGCCAATACAGCTCATTCCTGCAAGATAGACACAAAACGCTGGAGTAACTCAGCGGGATAGGCAGCATCTTCCTTCTCTCCAGAGATGCTGCCTGACCCGCTGAGTTACTCCAGCATTTTGTGTCTACCTTCTGTGTAACCCAGCATTTACAGTTCCTTCCTCACTCCTGCAAGGATCCCTTATTTTTTGCTCTTTTTGTTCCCTCGATCCCTTGCAGCCTAACAATATCTGCAGCGTAACAATGTATTTCTGTTTGGAAGGGGGTGATTCTAATCTTTTCTTATTTTAGTTGGAATCTGACTTCTGAACTTGGTGCCCAAGGTCCATACATAACCCCCCCCCCCCCCCCAACTCATTTTTTCCCTCTCTGCCCCTCTCCAAATTAACATGAGGCTTTGTGTCTGTGCACCCATTGACTATCCCAGTATCTGTCAGACCTCTGCAGCAGCCAGTTGCTGAATGCTGGAGGAGCTCTTGAGAAATGACATTTCACCTTCTTCCCGACATCCGCTGGGAAGGAGACAAACAGAGACAGGGTGTACATTCAATGGCCTTCTCCCCCCTCCCTGTCTCGGGGCCTCTGTCCTGGCCCACTGTGTCGCCTTCGTTGTAAACACAAGTCGTTGAGTTCTGAGTCACAGAAGCTCACCATTTTAATTCGCCTTCCCATTCTCATCCTGGCATTTATATCCTGGGCCTCCATCGCCAGAGTGGAGAACAGCACCTGGCAGATAGACACCAAATGCTGGGATGAGTAACTCAGTGGGTCAGGCAGCATCTGTGGAGAAAAGGATTTGGTGACATTTCGGGACGAGTCCCAACCCGCTGAGTTACTCCAGCATTTTGTGTCTATCTTCCATGGAAATCAGCATCTGCACAACAGCACCTTACGTGTGACCATTGAATTTTCCAATTTTAAGTAACACACCCTTCCCCCTTCCCCTTCAAGGGCTAGAGGTACCATCTGATTCACCACTACCTCATTGTGGACATCGATCTGGTATGTTGCAGTGCTGATAACTATGCACTCTGTATCTTCCCCTTTGCTCTACCCATTCCACTTGAATTTGACTTGATTGTAATTATGTATAGTGTTACCTGATCTGATCGGAGTTTGATAGAGCTCTAGGGGGCTGGTGGAATCAAGGGATATGGGGAGAAGGCAGGAACGGGATATTGATTGGGGACGATCAGCCATGATCACAATGAATGGCGGTGGGGGCTCGAATGGCCTCCTCCGGCACCTATTTTCTATGTTTCTATGTAACATGCAAAACAAAGCTTTTTATTGTACCTCGATACATGTAACAATAATGAGCATAAACCTAAAATCTATCTTTTCTGTTCCACAACTCTCCTCCTTTCCTGTGCCCACCATTTGTCCCACTGCTCCATAGTTCACCACCCACCTCCCCCAGCTTCTTTGTCCACTTCCATTGACATTCCTCCCTCTGGCTCTATGTTTCACTCTTCTCCTTATCTGCCAATGTTTTGACACCTTTTTATCTCTAGCCTTTGTCATTTACTCTACAGATCAGCCAATTATCCCTTCTCACCTGTATCCACCTATTAGGAAGAAGGGTCCCGACCCGAAACGTCGCCTATCCCCTTCGCTCCTTAGATGCTGCTGCACCCGCTGAGTTTCTCCAGCTTTTTGTGTACCCTCCAGCTATTATTGCTTATTAAGCTTTGTCCCATCCCCACCTCTTTTCCAGCTTTCTTCCCCCCTACTACAATCAGTCTGAAGAAGACAAGTCAAGTCACTTTTATTTCTATAGCACATTTAAAAAAACGTTTGGGGTCGTTGGCCAAAGTGCTTTACATTGGTGGAGGTACTAACGTTAGTCAACAGTGGTTCATCGATTAAATACAAACATCACTACATACATATAGTGACCCAAAAAAGTTGCCAAGTATTCCGTCCACGCATGCTGCCATCCCTGGTGTTTTACACAGATTCAGTGATTAGCTAAAGAACTCGGGAGTGAATAGAGCAAAACTTTTATTGCCCTGCAAGTACTCCCGGGCCAGAGTTCCCTGGCTGAAAGGACAGTGGAAGCAGATTCATTCACAGAGTCAGGAAAGAGAGATACAGCACCGGAACAGGCCCTTCAGCCCATCGACTCCACCACCAACAACCAACCATGCATTCACGCTTATCCTACACTAATCTCATCAAATGTAATTCTCCCCACATTCTCGTTAACTCCCCCAGATCCTCCCATGCTACCACACACCAGGGATAATTTACAGGGGCTGATTAACCTGTATACTCGCACGTCTTTGGGACCAGTGTTAGTTAGCATGGGCTCAGATTTTGTTTGGCTACAGATCTTTAACTCAACTGGCCATTGCCACAGAAGGCTGTGGAGGACAAGTCAATTGATATTTTTAAGGCAGAGATCGATATTCTTGATTAGTACGGGTGTCTGGGGTTATGGAGAGAAGGCAGAAGAATGGGGTTGAGAGGGAAAGATCGATCAGCCATGATTGAAAGGTTGGAGTAGACATGATGGGCTGAATGGCCTAATTCTGCTCCTAAAACCTATGAACTGAAAATACTTAATTACATTTGAGATGCTACATAAACATAAGTCGTTATCAAAAAGCAAACAGCTCTTGTCTAGTGCTCCTTCCGGCTTTGTGGTAAACTTGTGGTATTAGCATCAACGGAATGAATGAGTTCACTCTTCCTCTCCACTTTGCAGTGCGGAACATGATGTGGCACATCTTCTGTTTAACTCTCTGTAATGGTTTTCTCTGCACGGGTTATCAAGGGAACCAACAGCGATTGAGGATCCGTTTGAACTGTAGATTGTCTACAACGTCGTGAGGCAGGGTCCAGGGAGCAAGCAGGATCTGTGGCCAGAGCTGTGGTCTGGACTGTAGTCCAGGTGAATAGCTGGGGGTCTGGGACATCAGGGGTCAGGGACGTCAGTTAGTTTGTAGATGGAATGGAGGGGTCTGGAGTATTGCATATTTCCTGCTCCCTTTACATTCACTGGAAAAAATATTATATCATCTTTATAACATGTTTAAACAAATAAAGCAAAATAATGTGTTGGTTGGGGTCTCAATACCAAGTCACGTCCAAAAGTCCGGAAACTCTGCTAATCCCGCTCCACCAAAGGTGCCAGATTGTCGGAGTTGTACTGCTTTTTGCCAAGGACATCTTTCACAATTCGCTTGGAGTTTTAACCGTATATAAACTGGAAGAAATACAATGCAGTCTGAAGAAGGGTCCCGACCTGAAACATCATTTGCATTGGTATCTGCATTTTTCTAAGACGTTGCCTGACCCGTTGAGTTCCTCCAGCACTTTATGTCTTCTAAACTGGAAGAAATCTGTGGTCCAAATGCTCTGGGCTCACTCTCCCCCTCCCCTTGCATCCACTGAGAAACTCACACTGAGGTTCATTAACAACACACATGGAATGATACAACTGTGAAGCAAAGACTTTGGGCAGGACAAATGGGAAGAAATATGAACTGAAACGTACAATTTTGAAGAGACCAGAGAGTGTGTGGACTGGATGGATGACTGGATAAGTCTGAAAAAAGGCTTCGACCTGAAACATCACATTCCTTTTTCACCAGAGATGCTACCTGACCCGCTGAGTTACTCCAGCATTTTGTGTCTATCACTGGATAAGATAAACCTTTTTTTTTTTTAAAAAGGAGGCAGATAATGCAGGTGTAATGCTGAAACGTTATAAATTGAACCTCGATATACACTAGTCTGAAGAAGGGTCCTGACCCGCATGTCACTTGTCCATTCCTCCACAAATGTTGCATAACCCGCTGAGCACTTTGTTTTTGTTCAAGATTCAAGCAGCTACAGTTCCTTGTGTCTTCTTTATAAGTCTTTGTTTGGGTATCATGTGTTCGGTTTTGGGCATCGCACTTTAAGAGCAATGGCTATTTTGCAGAATTTGGAAGATAAATTTATCATTGGACTGAGACCAAGATTTTGGGATTTAATTAACGTGGAGAGGCTAGAGGCACAGAGGATGCCAATCCAAACTTGTGCACTTGGCAATAAAGATTGCAAGACTATTTAATTAGAAGTAGTGATTGCAGAAGAATTTAACCTTGCTTTGTCCACAGCTATTAACCTTGGCCTGTCCAGCTAAAGAATAGGACTGACTCCAGTACAAAAGGAAGCCAAGGATGTCCATCCATCATTCTAGTTAGTTGGTGTTGCTTCCCTGTGTTGTCCAGTATTTTTCCATTACCCATCCCCTCGGCCCACCTCCTCTACCTTCTTACTTCTTCCTTGCCCCCATCCCAAATTGCAACTTGATGAAAGAAATGTCCAGGTGACTACCTGCCAATTTTGTAACCGATAACTCAGCATCTTGTGCCAACTTGTTTAGTTTAGAGAAACAGTAGCCCTTTGGCCAACCGAGTCCGCTCCGGCCAGCGATCCCCGAACACTAGCACTATCCTCCATACTAGGGACAAATCACACTTTTTACTGAAACCTGCATGTCTTTGGAGTGCGGGAGGAAACCGGAGCACCCGGAGGAAATCCATGCAGGATTCTGGGCGAATGTACAAACCCCTTACGATGCGAGTTTACCAGAGAGCTCTCCCGAGTTTAAAAAAAAATCAAACTCGTGGTACCTCATCACGAGTATTTTTTTACTTTGGAAAATTTTCACACTGTGGAAAAAGCTTCACGAGTTTCCGCATTTTCTGAGTACCTGGCGTTAGCATTATGAGCCGCTACGAGACATCCACGAACTCCGACGTACCCTCTAAGTACATTCTACGTACTTACCACGAGTTTGATTTGTTTTAATACTCGGGAGAGCTCTTGGGTGATTGCGCATCGTGGGACAGGCCCTTAAGCTATTCATTTAAAAAAAATTGTGGCAACTGGGAATAGTATACAAGGTGCAGTGTATACAGTATATAACACCAACAAGATTTACCAGAATGTTTAAGAAAGAACTGCAGATATAGGAACAATCGAAGGTGGACAACAAAATTCTGGAAAAACTCAGAGGGTGAGGCAGCATCTATGGAGAGAAGGAACAGACAACGTTTCGGGTCGAGACCCTTCTTCAGACTGGTTTACCAGAATGTTGTGTTTAGATTAAAGAGTATTAGTTACAAGACGAGAGTTGACAAATTTGGATTTGTTTTCTCTTGATTGTCAGAGGCTGAGGGGAGACTCGTATATAACTTTAAGAGGGGCACATTAGGGTGGGCGGTCGGTCGGAAGCTTTTTTCCCCCAAGATGGAAATGTTAAAGACTAGAGGGCATCGCTTTAAGGTAAGAGTGGCAAAGTTTTAAGCAGGTGGGCAGGGCAGGACTTTTACACAGGGTGGTGGGTGCTGGATGTCTGGCCATTGCCACAGTTGGTTGTGGTGGGGGCAGATACAATAGTGGCATTGAAGAGGCTTTTAGATAGGCACAAGTTATGCAGGGAATGGAGGGGTACGGATCACGAGGAAGCAGAGGAGATTATTTTTTCTTGGCATCGTATTTGGCACACACATTGTGGCCTGAAGGGCCTGTTACTGAGCTTCCATCTACATAACCCAATCTAAAACACCAGAATGAAGCTGATCAAAATATTTTGATAATGTACAGCCAACAGTGTTTCAGTGAGATGTCAGGCAGATTCAGCGCTGTCTTCAAGTATTCTTTTTCAGGATGTGGACATTACTGGCAAGGTCCCCAAAACCTTTGTAGCCCTCCCGATGCTGCAAATCCATTGCCTTTGATATATGTACTGAATATGATTCGGAGCTGGTGCTGGTGGGATTGTAGTCCCTATACGATTGACCTGGCATGGATGGCAGAAGCCATTCTCCAATTGAATAATAATGTACCATTTTACCAATAATGAGATTCTTTCAACTGAATTAAAATTCCTAATTTACCACAGTTGTAGTTTAAGTTTGCCTTTTATGGATTACCTATTCATTAACATTACTGCAGTTTTTTTTGGGTGTTTACAGTTGTTTTTCTGGTAGGTATGAAGGCCATGTGTACCAGCGAGTTTAATTATTACATCTATTAGTCTCCCTTTCCTACGACTCTCAGTCTGAAGAAGGGTCTCGACCCAAAACATCACCCATTCCTTCTATTCAGAGATGTTGCCTGTCCCGCTGAGTTACTCCAGTATTTTGTGTCTATCTTGAGTTTCATTATACGTTTACTGGTGTGCACATTGTTCAGTTTAACAATGGCTTTGGTGATGGTGAATTGCACAGATTCACAACTCTCTGGGTGAGAACGTTTTTCCTCATCTCAATCCTAAATGGCCAACCCAAAGCTTTTTTGTTTAATTTATTGTTTATTGTCACCTGTACCATGGTACAGGGAAAAGCCTTTGTTGTATGTCTGCATTTGCCTGTGGGACAGGGATAAACTACCAGAGGGAGCGGATCCTGGAGGAATGACCTGGCAGCCATAAACCTTCAGGGTTCATCTATGTGGTAACTTACTGGTCATATATTGTGGACACCAATGTTGGAGAGAGGAGAGACAACATGGGTTGAGATGGAGGAACTCCGTTAAAGTAAAAGCTAATCCAGAATCAGGATGGATTAGACTGGAGAGCAGTGGTAACCGAGGTAAATTGAGATTAGAAACCTTGTATGTAAATGAACTGCAGATGCTGATCTACAAAAAATGGCACAAAGTGCTGAAGCCACTCAGAGTCATGCAGCATCTAGAGTCTGTGGAATTCTCTGCCTCCATCTAAGGCTCCAGCTCTGGATGCTATCAAGAGAGCTAGATGGGGCTCTTGAAAATAGCAGAGTCAGGGAATATGGGGAGAAGGCAGGAACAGGGTACTGATTGTGGATAACCAGCCATGATCACATTGAATGGCAGTGCTGGCTCGAAGGGCCGAATGGATAGATGATGTTTCCATTTGGGACCCTTCTTCAGACTGATTGTGGGAGAAGGATGGGTTGGGGGGGGGGGGGGTGAGTTGAGAAAGCTAGAAGAGAGGAGAGGCAGGACAACCCCTTGCAGGTAATAGATTGTAAACAACAGCTTGATCAATGAGGTTTCTGAGTTGAAGGTGTAAGTTGCCGCAAGATCTTGAGGTGATGTTGGACATCTTGTTCACACAAGAACTAGCAAGACAGAAGTGGGAATTTCAGCTTAAGTTCCTGCTGTTTCTTCACAGCAATAGCGAATTGGAAAAAGTTGAAATTGCATTATTAGTAACAAGTACTATTAATTCTATAATAGTACCAGTATTCATCAAAAGTCCTATCACAGTCTTGAACCTGAGGGCTCATGCATTTGGTAAAGCACTGGTTATATATTGTGGACAGCCATATTGTTGGGGAAAATTTCAGAAGAATATTAAACTAACATCTTAATAATAATTAAGGATTTTAAATATTTGAATATATATTGAGGAAGCGCTAGATGGAATAGACATGGCCTGGGGCGTGAATCAATGAGTTTTCCACTAGATCTTTTATTGAGTGTCAAAACATAGAACAGTACAGAACAGGAATTGAATCTTTGGCCCACAATGTTTGTGGCAAACATGAGGCCAAGTTATAAAATAATATGTTAATGTTAATAACATCTGGATTGATAAATTACTCCAATGTACCTGCTTCTTTGGTATATTTTTCAAAAAGACAGCTGCTTTTGAGAAGCATTTCTCTTCATACATGTCTCCGCCATTGACTAGAGTTCGTGACACAATTAACTGCAGATGCTGGAATCTTGAGCAAAATACAAAGTGCTGGAGGAAGTCAGCAGATCAGGCAACATCTGTGTAGCGAATGGCCAGACAGTATTACGGGTGGAGAATCATTTTCAGACTGATTGTATTGCCAGTCCAAACCCGCTAAATTGTCTATCCATTCCCTCCACAACATTTTGTCTGTCTGACCTGCTGAGTTCATCCAGCACTTTGCTTGGCAACAATGGATGCATCATTTGCAAGTATCCAGTTCAATGATATGGGCCCCACACAACTGAGACACAAGTCGAGACTTAAAACTCATCTCTACTCCCAAGCCTTTTTTGACGTCCTCTGAGCGAGGGCTACATGTGTGTAGTGATGTTTGTATTTAATCTATGAACCACTGTTGTTTGTTATACTATTCTTATACCAATGTAAAGCACTT
This sequence comes from Raja brachyura, assembly GCA_963514005.1. Next base: position 18,562,782 of record OY740816.1, read on the forward strand.
TGGACAACGAGAGTTGTTTTTTAAATGTGCTATGTAGATGAAAGTGACTTGACTTGATAAATGAACAGTCATCATACCTATTATCTTGTGGAGACAAGGATGCATCCCATCCAGACATGCTGACGTATGCTGAGCTCTGTCAACCTTTCACACACTTCCTTTCTATCTGTTCTCTTATTCTACTCGATCCGGTTTCCTTATATGTACCATTTTATTATGACGTGCTCACTTTTGAAGACAGTTCTCTTTAGTACTTAGCCAGTGGTCTGCTTTCACCAGGAGAGCTGCTCTTTGATCCTCATAACCCCCCCCCCCCCCAACACCAGTGTTGCTGCTGTCTTGACAATTGGCTGGTGCTCCAGTAGATTTATATTCTGAAATATACTGCTAAATTATAATAATAATAATAATACATTTATTTGTGTAGCACGTTTAAAAACAACTCTCGTTGACCAAAGTGCTTCACATCAGTGCAGCTACTAATGTGCTACATACAACGGTAGACAGACCTAAGTAAGTAAGTTTATTGGCCAAGTATTCACATACAAGGAATTTGCCTTGGTGCTCCGCCCGCAAGTAACAACATGACATACAGTGACAGTTACGAATGTAACAATACATACATAAACTGTTTACAGCGCCCCCTCAGAGGGGCTCAAAAACGCCAGGGAGTAGAAATAGGTTTTGAGTGGTAACTGAGAAATAGGTTTTGAGTGGAGTCGATGGTGGGGGCAGTTCTAATGAGGAGCGGGATGCTATTCCACAGTTTGTCCTATTCCTCATGTCCTGAGTTACTACCACTTTTATCAATGAATTTGTTCCTGGTGTTTTAAAGAATTATTGTAGAATGGTGCGCTAGAGATTCCAAGGCTGATTGTTTGTGTCTGTGGCGGCTCTTTGAAAGGATTATCTAGGTAATATTAGCCCTGTTCCTTCGCTCCTCTCTGGTCCTTCCTTCTATATACCTCCCCTCTGCTGAATGCTTGGTTACAAGGCATTTGGACAGGGACATAGATAGGAAAAGTTTAGAGGAATATGGGCCAAATGCAGGCAGGTGGGACTAGCGTGGATGGGGCTCCTTGGTCAGCATGGGCAAATTGGCCTGTTTCCGTGCTCCAACTCCATGGTGGTTCAGCCCTGCCCATGGGTAAACTCATCAAACACTAAAGTTACCAGTAACCTCAACAATATGCACACCAGCAAACATGCATTTACATCTACCAGTAAACCAACTCTAAACATTCAGTAACGCTGCAGTAATGTTACTGAATAAGTAATCTATAAAAAGCAATGTTTTCATTTTTGAGTAACTCTTAATAAATGACTCTTAAACCTGTTTCCAAGCAGTGCGTTATCGATTGTAATAACTCGCTCTGCCATTTTGTTCACCAACTTTCCCAGTGCCTCTATCTTTGGGAGCTGTACTTTCCCATTTCTCTCTTTCAAATGTCTTTCCACAGTGTGTATTATTCCCTGTTGTAATACTACCATTGCTTGGTTACCATTCTTTCTACCACTGTTTGATTTGCATCAACTTGGGACAGATGCTTTTAAATTCACTGAATTTACCTCCTCTCTTCTTCTTGCGTTTGAGGCAGCAGAGGTTATTCTTCTCTTATTTCCTTGTTATTCGTATTCTAAACCTTGTGTACACATCAACAAATGTATACCATGCTCGATATGTGGCCATGTATATCTGTGAATTTATACATGGGTATTTTGACGTATAGCTCGAAGATAGAATACAAAATGCTGGAGTAACTCAGCGGGACAGGAAGCATCTCTGGAGAGAAGGAATGGATGACGAAGGGTTCAGACCTTTCTTCAGACTGATTTCTCTGGCAGTTATTTCACTGTGACCTATCATGTGCTAACAAAGTATCATACATCCAGTGAAACTACTGATAGATATGTTAAGGGCCTGTTCCACTTGGCATATTTTCGGCGACTGACATATCAGGTCACGGAGAAAGTCGCAGGCGTGACGACGTTTGACGCGCGGCGTTTCCACAAGTGTCGCAACATTTGATTTTGTCGTCGCTGGATTTTGAAATGTTCAAAATCTTTCGGCAACACTGATACGTCAGTCAATGACGCCAGCAGTCGCCGAAAAAAATCACCAAGTGGGTCAGGCCCTTTAGAGAGTGTGTATCAGTACATTGATGGTTAATAGGTTGTGTGTCAGTGAGATTACAGGTATATATTTTATTTCACTCCTGCCATCGGCGAGAGAAGGTATCGGAGTCTGCAAACTGTATTGTCCAGGTTCAGGAACAGCTTCTTTCCAATTAACCATCAGGCTATTGAACACTGAACTCCAACTAAGCCACAAACTGCCTTGTTTGCACGAGGGACTTTGGGCTTTGTTTTTGCACTATACAGCATTGGGCTTGTTATGTCTTGAACGTCTTTGTTGTGTTATCTATTGAGTATTGTGTTTACAAACCTGTTGTGCCGCTCCGAGTTAGAATCGCATTGTTCCGCTTCAGGAGATATCACAATAAAACATTCCTGATTCTCTTGCTTTATTGTTTAAGAGGGAACTGCAGATGCTGGAAAATCGAAGGTAGACAAAAATGCTGGAGAAACTCAGTGGGTGCGGCAGCATCTATGGAGCGAAGGAAATGGGCAACGTTTCGGGCCGAAACCCTTCTTCAGACTGATTTATTAGTATCCATTGGTGATATTACTTGCCGATATATTGACATATCATTGAGATTACTGGTGGGTGGGCTAGAATGTGTCTATCAGTGTGATTACTGGTACATATATTGACTTGAGTATCAGTCATATTACTGGGAAGAACTGCATTCCTTCTCTCCAGAGATGCTGCCTGACCCGCTGGGGTACTCCAGCATGTTGTGTCTACCTTACTGGGAGATATGTTGTACAGGAGTGAGTTAATGGCTGATGTATTGTGTGTCAGTGAGTTGCTGCTATATGTGTAGGAAGGAACTGCAGATGCTGGTTTAAACTGAAGGTAGACACAAAGAGCTGGAGTAACTCAGCGGGACAGAAAGCAACTCCGGGCATAAGGAATGGGTGACGTTTCAAAAGGAGGGTCTCAACTAGAAACGTCACCCATTCCTTCACTCCATAGATGATGCCTGTCCCACGGAGTTACTCCAGCTTTTTGTGTCATATGTGTTATGTCCACCAGTGAGATTTGATATATATGGTTTTAAAGAAGGAACTACAGATGCTGGAAAATGGAGGGTACACAAAATGCTGGAGAAACTCAGTGGGTGCAGCAGCATCTATGGAGCGAAGGAGATAGGTAACTGAAACGTTGCCTATCTTCTTCGCTCCATAGATGCTGCTGCACCCACTGAGTTTCTCCAGCATTTTGTGTACCGTTGATATATATGGAACAGCCTAGCAGCAAATATTGACATTTCAGTGAGGCTGATGTTTTTTTGTATGTTGAAGGTATGGACGGCTACACAGGCATTCCTTGACTTATGTAAGGGTTGTGTTCCATGAACTCTTATATGTCCGATTGTATGTAAGTCAGAATCCTCATCCTCATCCCCTGCCTAAAATAACTTGCTGAATTAACTGTCTTAGTGGTGTCCGGCTGCATATAGAGCACTTTCTGCAGCATGCGGCCTAGGTAAGCACTGCTTGCATTCCGACTTGCCGTTAGGGTAACCCTTCCCTCTAACCCTTCTGGGTTAGCTCCGCCACCATTGCCAGCTTGTTTCAGATGTAAGCGTGAGTGATTGTAAAGTGATGTGGACATTACAAACTGCCTTAGAGTTATAGAGTCATACAGCATGGAAACAGTCCCTTACCCACACTGGCCAACATGTCCCAGCTACACTAGTCCCACCTGCCTGCATTTGGTGCATATCCCTCTAAACCTGTCCTATCCATGTACCTGTCAAATTGTTTCTTAAACATTGCGATAGTCCCTGCCTCAACTACCTCCTCTGGCGGCTCGATCCATACACCCACCGCCCTTTATGTGAAAAAGTTACCCCTCGGATTCCTGTTAAATCTTCTCCCCTTCACCTTAAACCTATGTCCTTTATATGAAATTTATACAACCTGTATACGTGACAAGCAAGCTGAATGCAGGGTACAAGAAATGTCAAGTAGAGAGAGTAGGCAAAGAATTAGTTGCTAACAAGAAGGGGAGTTACAAGTGAAAGGACAGACATTTTAAGGATGGGTTCAAAATTAGTTATTCTGGAGGAAAAGTTTCAGGCATTAGATAGGAAGTTAGATGCTGGGAACGTCACTGAGAATGAGGAGGCTTTCGTAACATTGAATATACACAAAGTAAAGAGGATGAGTGTATAAGGTTGGCAACATGCACATAGTCGCCAAATTGGCTGGTTTATGTGGGAGGCATCCTGGGTTATTCTGAGAGAATCTAAAAGAATAGGAAACTGGTCATCAGTTTTCTGACACTTAGCAGTGCAATCCATCACCCTCAAGTTCTGCTCTTTCTCCAAATCATGACTAATCTTGTGCCTATCCAATTCCCTTTGAAAGTTCTAATTGTCTCGGTTTCCAGTGATGTTTAAACACGAACGTACCTGCACTGTCCAGAAGAAAGGTTTTCCTACGTCCCACTCATCCATCTCGCACCACATTTTAAAATCTATACTCTAAGGTCTATGAACGGTTCACTGATGGAGCAGACTCACACTATTTGCCCGACCGGCACTCAGTTTGATCTTGCACAACTCTGTTGCATTCACTTTGGTGGCAAGAACAAGAAGGCAAATTATTATTTGAGTGGTGTCTGTAGAATTCCCTGCTTCAGAGGGCAGTGGAGGCAGGTTCTCTGGATGCTTTCAAGAGAGAGCTAGATAAGGCTCTTAAACATAGCGAAGTCAGGGGATATGGCAGGAACAGGGTACTGATTGGGGAGGTGTTAAAGAAGGAACTGCAGATGCTGGAGAATCGAGGGTTACACAAAAAGCTGGAGAAACTCAGCGGGTGCAGCAGCATCTAAGGAGCGAAGGAGATAGGGGACGTTTCGGGTCGAGACCCTTCTTCAGACTCTGATTGGGGATGATCAGCCATGATCACATTGAATGGCAGTGCTGGCTCGAAGGGCCGAATGGCCTTTTCCTGCGTCTATTGTCTATTGTCCTCTCTGCCGTCATCTGTGGAGGGAATGGAAAGACATGTTTCGGTTTGGGACCCTTCTTCAAAAACATCACCTATCTATTCTCTTCACAGATGCAGATGCTGCAGAAACCGCTGTTACTCCAGCACTTTGTGCTTTATTCAAGGTTCCAGCATCTGCATTCTCTTGAGTTTCAACTCAACCTGGTTTGTTCCAAGGAGAACAACTCTGATCTGCTTCTTGTCAACCTTGTGGCTGAAAGCTCTCTTTCCAGAAACCATGTTACTCATTTTGAACCTGCTCTAAGACCTGTTCATGTTTCCTGAGGTGTAGTTTAGTTTAGTTCATTGTCACGTGTACAAATGTACAGTGAAGGGCATTTTGCTGCGTGCTAACCAGTCAGTGGAAAAACTATACCATAGGAATTGCATCACCACCAAATCCCCTGTTTTCTCTTCAATACTGTGGCTGTCTTTTGCTGCTAATCCTGTACGTGGTACTTTGCCAAATACCTATTGAAACTCCATGCACACAATATCATCTGCACTTCCCTTCTGCCATCCCCGTTTCTTCTATAGAAATATATCGCTAGTAAAAAATAATTTTCCTTTGTAAAACCATGCTATCTTTGATATTATATACATAGCTATATATATATGTGTGTATATATATATATATATACGATATATACACACACATATATATAATATATATACTAAGTATATATATATATATACACATAAACACTCACACACTATATACATATACACACACATACACACACAATATAATTATATACATACATACACACACACGCATGCATAAACACACATATACGCACACACATATATAGTGTATATGTAGCTAAGGCAATGAAGCAGGCGGAGACTAGATAAGTGGAGCAGGCACTGGGACAATGGCTCAGATGTCCCATGGTCTATGCTGCATCATTTCTAGGTGGTTGCGTGTTTCACAGCATCTTCCAGTAGCTTTAGGAATCGACAGGAAATGAAGAGAAATGTTTTTCACACACAGACATCTGGAACACACTACCCAAAAAGTGGAAGCAGACTCTAAGAATGTTTAGAGAGCAATTGGGGACATATAAATTGCAGGGTTATGAGGGAGACGTCGGAGCGTGGGACCGAATTTGAACCCATGTTCTGAGCCAGTGCAAGCACATCACGGTGATTGACCTCTCTGCATTGTAAAATTCAATGATTCCGTGTGTGTGTGTGTGTATTACAAAGTTTTCTCAAGATGCATTCCCCATGGTTTTTAAGTGAAAGTAATCAGATTTGTTGAGGTAGATAAAAGTGCTGGAGAAACTCAGCGGGTGAGGCAGCATCTATGGAGCGAAGGAAATAGGCAACGTTTCGGGCCAAAACCCTTCTTCAGATTTACTGATGAAGCTCTTTCTGACACAGATCACAACTGGGAAACTCGTATGTTTAAAGTGAAATGTTAATTTAACATTATCATGGTTAGGATTGTCAGATCAATTAATTGTGTACTTTTTTCTGTCTTGTTTCTCTTTTTCTCTTCCCTCGTACTCTCCCTTTTCCTCTTTTCCCCTTCTCCCCCCCCCCACCCCCCCCCCCCCAAATCTCACTCCATTCCACTTCTGTCTTGCTGATTCCCACAGCACTGTTGGGTGAAGAGAAAGTGAGTTATATGCAGTTTCCAAACCAATGGTTTAACCATAGACTAAAATTGCATCCTTTTACTGCAAATAACTGCAAATAAAACAAGTAAGATTATCTGGTCACAATTGTATGCTGCAAGATGGAGTTAGATATAGCTCTTAGGGCCAATGGAATCAAGGAATTTGGGAAGAAAGCTGGAAAGGGGTATTGATTTTGGATGATCGGCCATGATCATATTGAATGGATCGAAGGGCCAAATGGCTACCTCTGCACCTATTTTCTGTGTTTCTATGTATACTTTGCCAAAGCCTCCTGCGTTCCTGCAGGAATAATACTTCAAACGTTCCTGAAACTCAGGTTGCCGCTGTTTACTTGCCTGTTCATTTGCTGTTTTGCTCGTTATATTGAAGCTGACACTCACACAGTGACTTCCCTCGTTCTTTCCTCCGCAGCTCTGCAGTGCCAGGATAACCACCGTCCATGTGAGAACAGCGGGCAGTGTATCAGGAGCCTACACGGGGATGCGTCGTGTCTGTAAGTTGCCCTTTTGATCGGAGACCATTAGACATGTTTGGATGCCTGTATATGCATTTCATCGGTGTGTGTTGCATTGTGCCCCGACTGCCCCCAAGTACTTCCCCACGGTGGTCCGCAGCATGGAAAATGGAATTTTACTCGTGGAAAACTCGTGGACGGCTGGTTTTGCGATTTTTACCGAAGCCGATTTGCTTTGCTTCAGCACAACAGAAGATAGTAGGCACGAGTACGAGTGTGGGAGGAAACCGGAGCACCCAGAGAAAACCCACACAGGTCACAGGGAGAAGATACAAACTCCGCACAGATAGCACCCATAGTCAGGTTAGAACCAGGGTCGCTAGCGATGTGAGGCAGCAGCTCTACCGTGCCGCCCCAGAGATGAACAGCAGAGGTTAGGAGTTCCAAGAATAAGCACGTTTTCACTTTGCTGGTTGGATTTTGGATGGGTGCCATGATAATGCTTCCTGTTTCAATATGCTAGAGAGTGGCACAGTGGTGCATCTAATAGAGCTGCTGCCACGCAGCACCTGCAGTCCAGGTTCTGTGTGGAGTTTGTATGTTTTCCCATTTGCACTGGTGCTCCGGTGTCCTCTCACCTCCCAAAGCCGTGCAGGTTGGTAGGTTAATCGGTCGGTGGAAATGGCCGACAGTGTTCAGATTCAGATTCAGATTCAATTTTAATTGTCATTGTCAGTGTACAGTACAGAGACAACGAAATGCATTTAGCATCTCCCTGGAAGAGCTGACTGGTAGAATATGATTGAGTGGAGGGCGGGAGTAGTTAAGGGAATGTGGGTAGAATATAATGGGATTTGTGCATGATTGGTATAAATGGCTGGAGACTTGAGTTGATGGACCTGTCGACATGCTGAATGACATTTGGGCTCATCAAAACAAAAGCACATGAGTGCAAATTGATGTGAGGATTTTGAAACGTTCTGGAGAGCACATTTGCCATGCAAGCCTTTTGGCTGTTTATCACAGTAAGATGCATATGGAGATTATTCCCGACTGTTATCAGCGTCTTTATCTCCAGTCTAGTGACCAACATGAGGCAATGGAATGCTGCTAAGTCAACAAAGTTTAGGTCACCGAGCTGTCACTGATTTCAGGAGCAAAGCACAACAGCTTGTTCTTGTCTGGTCAGAGATAGAAATTAATTGAGGCTTTTGTCTTGTCTTGGGCAATTGGAGATTTTAAAGAAGTCTTTGATCAGAATCGATGATGGAATAACTAGTCCGACACCAGGAACCAAATGCCTATATTGAAAGATAGTACAGGTTTGTAGGTAATTGTCTTCGTTTAAAAAAAAAAATGTCAATTGTCCCGAGTAAATAGGATAATGCTAGTGTACGGGATTATCGCTGGACTTGTTGGTCTGAAGTGCCTGTTTCCCCACTATCTCTTAAGCAACGTCTCTGGAAGACATGGATAGGCGACGTTTTGGTTCAGGTGCCTTGTGGAAGACTATTTATGGTGGTGGGAGGAGAAAGCTGAGATATGAGTGGGGGCAGGACATGGGCTGGCGAGTGATAGGTGGATACAAATGAAGGTGGGGCGGGGGAGGGGATGTTATTGGCAGATGGATAGACAAAAACCAGAGATGAGAAGAATGCAAAAGGCTGTAATATAAGGAGAGAAGGCGTAAATCAGGAAGCTGGAAGGAATAAGTAAGTAAGTTTATTGGCCAAGTATTCACATACAAGGAATTTGCCTTGGTGCTCCTCCCACAAGTAACAACTCAGAAAACACTAAACATTAATAATAATAAACCATTAATGATAAATTAATAAAGAGGAAAAGGGGACTGGGTAGTGGGAAAAATGGGTATGCATCCAGGCGGGGCCAGCGGAAGAGAGAGGGGAAAAAGTGGAGGTTAGGTTGGGGGGGGGGGGGTGAGTTGTTAACAAATATTTGAGAATTTAATGATCAATAAGCTTGTTGTAAGCTGCTCAAATGAACTAGTTGTTATTTTGTGGTGTAAGTGTGCCAGAATGGTGCCATACATTAAAAAATTCTTGTAAGAGGTCAGTCTTATTCATTGCTATTTCCCTGCCTACAGAGCTGTACTGCATGTCTGCTACAGATATGAACATTCTAGCTTTTTAAAATTCACAGAGTTTGTAGAACGCTTCTGTGCGGTGTCACACACGTGACCAATCTTATTTGACCTCTGACCCCAAACAAACATTGTCAGCATAAAGTATAAAAAATGTCACTTGATCAACCGAAAAAAAACAATGAATCATATATGCATTACAAAACAATATGCCTGTAATGCTTTCACAATTGGAAGAGATGTATTGCACAATTTTTCATCTTTTTGGGTCACACACGTGACCGAGAATGGGCCATGCGTGCATAACTATTAGATCTGATTTGTAGGATTTTGTGATGCACAACGTTAAAAGGTTGACGGTTAAGGATATTAGGAAGGGGTAGCTTCATTGTGTGTGTGGATTCTTTGACATGCCACAGGCAATCCTCTATATTCAATGCCACATGACAGTCCAAATCCAAAGCAGCTGCGCTCTGGGAATGTGTGAAATTGAGGTAATCTGGGGGCAGTCAGTACTTTGGGAATAAATGCCAATATTCAGTGCATTGAAAATTTTTAGTTTCGAGATACAGCGTGCAAACAGACCCTTCGGCCCGCCGAGACTGCGCCGACTAGCGATCCCTGCACACCAACACTATCCCCGCACACTAACACTATCCTACACACACAAGGGACAACTTACACATTTGTACCAGCTGGCTCTACAATTTACCATGACCTGTGCGCCGTTGGAGTGTGGGAGGAAACCGGGACACCCGGAGAAAACCCACGCAGGTCACGGAGAAAATGTACAAACTCCATATAGACAGCACCCGTGGTCAGGATCCGGTTTCGATCCTGACTACTGGTGCTGTCTCTACGGAGTTTGTATGTTCTTCCCATGACCTGCTCAGGTTTCCCCCACACTCCTAAGACGTACAAGTCGTAGGAAATTTGGCTTTGGTAAAATGGTAAATTGTCCTTTATGCCTAACGGTAAATTGCACTTAATGGTAAATAGTTTCTGTAAAATTGTGAATCGGCCTTAATGTGTAGGATAGAACTATTGTATGGGGTGATTACTGGTTGGTGCGAACTCTATGGCCAGAAGGTCCTGTTTCCACACTATCTCTAAAAGTCTAATAAGGAGAAATGCAAGTAGCAGTACAATACCTGTTGGTAAGATCGAACACAGGACGTTTGGCACGGCAGATGTGTGTTATGGAGAGATGTGGTGGGCTTGAGATTCTTCCCTCTGATTAGAAGCCTTGAACCTGAGTGTGTTTTGAATCTTGCATTCAGATAACTTGACAGGTATGTGGAGCAGGTGAAATTCCATCTGTGCTGGAATTTTTTTGGGCAGGTGGATGGTATTAAGCTCATGAGTAAAGCTTGGGAACACATCAAGTCTGTGATGTCTGTGTACGTGAAACAACCTGTTGAGTCAGTCTATGCAAAGACCTGGACTGGATAGTGGAACAGACTTGCATTCAATTTTCAGTATAGGAACAAGCTATTTGTACCTTGCCATGGTGCATGCTGCACAGAAACCTTCTTCCACCATATCTCAAGTAATCCTCAAGCTTTTTATCTAAAGATTTATTGTCATCTTAAAATGTTGCACAGAATGTATTAGAATATCTGATTATCGACTTTATCGCATATATACACAGCATCTAAAAACTTAATTGATCAATGCTGTTATTCTGAAAGAAAATCAGTTCGCCTTTAATACATTGATTCACGGGATTGGCATTGCTCACCAGTGGAGAGGTATCGGCATTTGTTATGGGGATCTCCCACTGTGCGAGCTAATTCAAGAGTTCTCCCGCGTTTCATCTGATTCGAACTCGGAGAATTACGGTAATAGCCGCTCGTAGGTACTCGGGGCAATCTAAAAAATAAATTAATCCTTATCGTGACCCTATTTTGTTTTTCATCTTTGTGATCCCCTATTGGTCATAGGCCTAAGGTTGAGAACTCTCTGCAATATTCAGTGTGTGTAGGAAGGAACTGCAGATGCTTTTTTAAACTGAAGATAGGCACCAAATGCCGGAGCAACTCAGCGAGACAGGCAGCATCTCTGGAGAGAAGGAATGGGTGACGTTTTGGGGTCGAGACCCTTGTTCAGACCATCTTAATATCTCCGCATGCAGTAGTGAGAAGAAAGCTGGAAAGCAGAGGTGGGGGTGGGTCAAAGCCTGGCAAGTGTTAAGAGAAATAAGGAACTGTAGATACACACAAAATGTTGGAGTAATTCAGCGAGACAGGCAGCATCTCTGGAGAGAAGGAATAGGTGATGTTTCGGGTTGGGACCCTTCGGAAGGGTCTGAAGCCCAATCTGAAGTTACTCCAGCATTTTGTGCCTATCTTAGGTTTAAACCAGCATCTGCAGTTCCTTCCTGCACATAAAGAACTGCAGGTGCTGGTTTAAAAAAAAGACACAAAGTGCTGGAGTAACTCAGCGGATCAATCAGCTTCTCTGGAGAACATGGAGAGGTGACATTTCGGATTGAGAACCTTCTCCAGACCTTCATTTTAAATAACTTCTCTTATTTCTTTAATGCACCGTACTCCTATAGCAAAGCTGCTTTGAAGAGGCAGAAGGTTGTTGTTGTGAGCAGGGGGTCCTGGGCCCCAGGGTGTGGTGTGGGAGGAGCTGGGGGCTGGGTGCTTGGTGGTCTATAACTGGACTAACTAGTCTCCATGTCACCTGAGTGAATGCTGCTCGCTGACTGATCAACAAGGCAGAAGAACCAGCCCATTTGATGAAAGAAAACCTTTGCGTAACCCGGCGAGGATTAATGAAAGCAAGCGCCAGAGGGAATCAGCACGCCTTAGCTTTTTAAAAAAAAAACAAATGAGGTGATCTCATTTATAATACCATTCACCAATCTACACTTAAAAGCCTTTACAAGCCTTCTCCCGTAGCAGAAGGGAGCATAAACGTCTGAAACCAGTCTGAAGAATGGCCTAGACCGGAAACTATCCGTGTTCTCCAGAGATGCTGCCTGATCCACTGAGTTACTCCAGCACTTTATGACTTTTTTTGTGTAAACCAGCATCTGCGGTTCCTTGTTTCTCCACTGAAGCGTCACCTATCCATGTTCTTCAGAGAAGCTGCCTGACCCACTGTGTTGCTTCAGCACTGTGCCTTTTTTATTGCAAACCAACATCTGCAGTTCCTTATGTCCACATACATCTTTAATTTAACAGGAAATAAGCAATTAGCCCCATTGTATTACACCATGGCACGGAGCATTGTAAAACAGGACGGTAGAACACCTTGGAGGGGAAGATAAGGTTGCATAGGTACTCATATTGGAAACGGGAATAGAGACCTGTAGTATTTTATATTTGTGTGGAGACCATGTGTATTAAGGTAACCCCACAACTTGAGCTATGCTGTACTATTGAAATGCATAACAGGAGCCAGTGAATATTGAGATGTACAGGAACGCCGCTGAAATATGTTGCAGTACCCAGTGCAGTATCTCCAGTGCATGAAGAGAATGCAGGGACACAGAGTTAGTTCCTCCTTGTATTTAATATCGGTATCTGTTTAATATTGTAACATGTACTGAGAAACAGTGGAAAATGTTTGCATACTTTGCAGTTAATTCATACCACACATGAGTATGTTCAAGCCATGCACAAATTTGGGCGACATGGTGGCGCAACGGTAGAGTTGCTGCCTTAAGGGGCTGTCCCACTTGGGCGAGCTAATTGGCGAGTGTAGAAGAGTTTGAAAAAATGTCATGTTGAAGACCTCCTTCGACTATGTAGGGGGCCTTCTTCAACCTCCTTCAACCTCCTTTGACTATGTTGAAGACTAGCTTCGACTAGCCTCGACTAGCTTCGGGAAAATTGGACACCGAATAGTGGAGAGTGAAGACGACCTCCCTTCGACTATGATGAAGACTATCTTCGACTACCCTCGATTTCCTATGATTAACATGCCGACCTACTACGACTGATTTCGACTAAACATACGAGTAAAAAAAGTATCGATTTTTTTTTTCCATGGCGACCTTTTCAGCATGTTGAAAAATACGCTGCGACCTAGCCGAAGCCTCGAGTACGCGGGGACTACTCTCGAACACGAAGGAGAGTTACAAAGACCTCCTAGGACCTCGTGTCGATCATGCTGCGAGTATGAGTCGAGGGAAAACTCTTCTAAACTCACGGATTAGGTCGCCGCAGTGGGACAGCCCCTTTATACAGCGCCAGAGACCTAGGTTCAACCCTGACTATGGGTGCTGTTTGCACGTTCTCCCTGTGACCACATAGGTTTACTCTGGATGCTCCAGTTTCCTCCAATACTCCAACGACATACAAGTTTGTAGGTTAATTGGCTTTGGTAAGTTGTAACATTGTGTGTGTGTGTAGGTTAGTATATAGGGTCGGCACGGATACTGTGGGCCAAAGGGCCTGTTTCCGTGCTGTATTTCTAAAATCTAAAGCCTACGGTTAAAAGATACCTGGGGCAATCTTTTTTTTAAAAAAGCAGTTATTCTTCAAGCCCAACAAATATCCCTTGGGCAGCATCAACAAAGCAGATTACTTGGTCTTAAGCACAATAATTGCGGGAGCTCGCTGTACACAGATTGGCTGCAGAAATTTTCGACGTTATGACAGTGACTTAAAATGGAGGCACAAGTATCTGAAGAAGGGTCCCAACCCAAACCATCACCTGTCCATTCCCTCCACAGATACTGTCTGACCTGTTGAATTACTCAAATAATTTAGTCAATTACTAAATTTAATTGGCTTTGAAGTGCTGTGCAAATCTGACAAGTCTGAAGGAGAGCCACGACCTGAAACATCACCCTTTCCTTTGCTCCATAGATGCTGCCTCACCCACTGAGTTTCTCCAGCATTTCTGTCTACCTCCGATTTTTCCAGCATCTGCAGTTCCTTCTCAAACAATTGAAACCCAAATCCTTTTCATTTCCACTTAAAACCCACGAGAAACAGTATTTGAACAGTTAAGTCGGCTGCCTTTTTGACTCATGATTAGATCATGTTTTGGTGTTGCGTAAGCCTTGCGTGTAAAAAGAAAAGGGGATCTCGGCTCATCATCTATCAACATATTGTGGATGTTTATGCAAAAGTTGAGTAAGGAGAATCAGTGTTGCACTAAGACACGAGAAGCTGCACAATGCTATTGCGTATTATCATATGTCAGCAGAATTATGTTGTGGGAACATCTATTGTCAGATCCAGTCCACTGAGCTGGATGCTGTTTGACTATCTGGAGAGCCTTGTCTGTTGCTTCTGGTGTGTTTGTGGTCACCTAATTAGGTTTCATCCATAGAAAAAAGACCCTTCAGACCCAAGATTCAAAATTCAAGCGTGTTTATTGTCATGTGTCCCAGATAGGACAATGAAATTCCTGCTTTGCTTCAGCACAACAGAATATAGAAGGCATGAATACAGAACAGATCAGTGTGTCCATATACCATGGAAAACATGGTAAAAATTGAAAAATAGGTGCAGGAGTAGGGCAATCGGCCCTTTGAGCCAGTGCCGCCATTCAATATGATCATGGCTGATCATCTAAAATCAGTACCCCGTTCCTGCTTTTTCCCCATATCCCTTGATTCCTTTAGCCCGAAGAGCTAAATCTAAATCTAAGAGCTCCCATCCCAAAAGTCTGAAGAAGGGTTTCGGCCCGAAACGTTGCCTATCTCCTTCGCTGCATAGATGCTGCTGCACCCGCTGAGTTTCTCCAGCATTTTGTGTACCCTAAAAGATCATCTATCCAAAGATGCTGCCTGACCTGCTGAGTGACTCCAGTAGGTGTCCTTCCAGTAAAAGTGTCCTTCCCCCCCCCCCCCCCCCCCCCAAAATATTCACTGTTTGGGTGAAGACATTTAATTTCATTGCACCAGTGTCAACAGGTGTGCAAAAGGCGCTATGGAAATGCAGTCCTTTCTTTGTTGGGGGAACCTCTCTGTGGTGGATTGTGAATGAGGAGTGCAGCTTTGCTATGTGGTTGGAGCAGCCACCTGCGTTTGAAGAGCTTGTTTGACTCTCCGCAGAACTGCAGACTGCGGCTCGAGTCAAAAAGACTGCAAATAGTCGGTGTCTTTGTCCACGTTCGGCTCACAATGATCGACTTTGTAGGGGCGTTTTAAAAGGCTTTTACTCGTGTTACTTCCATCTTTAGTTGCAAAGGGAAGCGAAGAAAGCGCTCTCTCTCTTCTGACTGGCCTCCAGGCCTTTTACAAAAAACAGGAGCTCCACTACTTCATCTGAAGGTTGTAAACCCGACCGGGATAAATGGCCAATTGTTTTATCAGTCGTGGCGCACAGATGCCGCGATTAAGGGAGGATGCTTGGCATCTCCTTTAGTCATAGATCCTTTAGTCATAGATGAATGTAACATGAAATAGAAGGAGGAAAAGGCCATTCAGCCCTTCATGCCTGCTCCTCTGTTTTAAGCATTTTAGGAAATGTAAGTATTTCCCACACAAAATGTCACATTATTAAAGAGTGACCATTTAGCTGAGGAGAATTTTGATGGTTAAAATTGCCTTGTGTTTAGGTTTAGCCTCACCCGCTGAATGTCTACCTTCGATTTTTCCAGCATCTGCAGTTCCTTCTTAAACACTGGGTTAGTTGAGTTTAGTGCAGAGAGTACAGCCCGGATATCAGGCCCTTCGGCCCACCAAGTCCGTGCTGACCAGCAATCCCTGTACATTAACACTATCCTACACACTAGCACCAATTTACATTTTTTACCAAAGCCAAATTGTACAGACCTGTACGTCTTTGGAATGTGGGAAGAAACCGGAGCACTCGGGGAAACCCACGTGGTCACAGGGAGAATGTACAAACTCCGTATGGACAGCGGCCATAGTCAGGATGGAACCGGGTAGGATCTCTGGCACTGTAAGGATCTCTACCCCTGCGTCACCATGTTACTGGTTGTGCAGGTTGGATGAAAAACCCAATGGTTGTAGAAATTAGATAGAGCAAAGAAATAAATAAAGAGGCAGGAGTCAATCATTCAGCCCTTCAAACTTGCTCCACCATTCAATTATGGCGATTTTGTTCCTCAAGACGTTCAAATCTCTTTTAACTTGGAGAAATCTCACTCTTGAATGTACTGTATAGGTGACAAAACATTCACTGTCTTCCAGCTTACAACACTGACCTAAACTATGACCTTCTATGTACGGTCTTTGGTTGGACTAGGATTTTAGGCATTTTTTTCACACTAGTATCCTGGCTATTAATTTATTGAATTTATTGCCTTCCATGTATTAGGACTGTTATTTTATTTATTATTTTATTAAAGATTTTATTTCGAACAGAATAAAAGAATAAAAAGCAATGTGAAACAGCATACAAAAAACAAAACAAGGATATTTATAAAGTGTCATAAACAGTATCTATAAATAATTGAAATCGTATGTGTCCGAAAAGGAGCAGGAAGAAGCCAAAGCTTATTAATTCCCACCCCTTATTCAACTGCTTATAATTACAGTGGCTTGCAAAAGTTTTCATACCCCTTGAACTTTTCCACATTTTGTCACGTTACAACCACAAACATAAATGTATTTTATTGGGATGTTATGTGATAGACCAACACAAAGTGGCGCAAGGAAAATGATACATAGTTTTCAAATTTTTTTACAAATAAAAAACTGAAAAGTGTGGCGTGCAAATGTATTCAGCCCCCTTTACTCTGATACCCCTAAATAAAATCCAGTGCAACCAATTGCCTTCCGGTCACCTAATTAGTAAATAGAGTCCACTTGTGTGTAATCTAATCTCAGTATAAATACAGCTGTTCTGTGAAGGCCTCAGAGGTTTGTTAGAGAACATTAGTGAACAAACAGCATCATGAAGCTCAAGGAACACACCAGACAGGTCAGGGATAAAGTTGTGGAGGAGTTTAAAGCAGGGTTAGGTTATACATTTACGTATGTGGTTGTAACGTGACAAAATGTGCAAAAGTTCAAGGGGTATGAAAACATTTGCAAGCCACTGTCTCTTATACAAATTTAGCAGCTATATGTACACCAGCAGCTATATGTGCACCAAATTATTTACATTTATACACTAATCAAATATTTACAACGCCATACAAAAAAAGAGTGAAAAAAAGAAATAGTAGTTATGCTGCTGCAAGTGGGAATTTCATTGTCCTGTACATTGTCAGTACATAAGATAATTAAACACTTGTCACTCATAGGAATTCCAACGATTTACAAGCCTTTGATTCTGAAGAGATTCATCGTGACCCTATTTGCGTTTTGGTTTTTCTGTGTTTGTGAAAGACGCTACAGGGCGCACATTTGACTTCCTTCTTCTTTCCCTCATTCCCTCCCAAACTTCCCGTATTTTCTCTCTCACTTTCACTTTCTCTCCTCTTGCTCTTGGTTTTCTTTGTCGCCTCTGATGTTATTTTTAATCCCCGTTGACCTAAAGCAGATGTGAAGGCAGAAATTGATTGCTGGGAGGTGGGGTTGGTGTGCTGGTCCATCATCCCGGTGAGAGGGCCTGAGCATCGGACTGCCGTAGCGGTGGCTGCGGGGGGGGGGGGGGGGCGCTGTGTGGGGGTTCCGCTGTGTGGGGATGTGTATGTTAAATGCTATCGTGTGTTGTGTTTTTTTGTTCGTTCGTATGGCTGTATGGTGACCCAAATTTCACTGTACCAATTGGTGCATGTGACAATAAATGTAAACTTGAACTTGGTCACAAGAAGATCTAGTACCCCACGCCCAAAGATCTCAGTCTCTGGCCTGCTTTCTCTCTCGATGCTATTGGGATTCACCTTATCTTGACCACTGGTGTTATCTTGGCCGGGAGGATGGGTGTGCAGTGTGGGGTTGTAGTGCCCAAAATCGATGGCGCAGGAATATCTAAGCTCCGAATGAGATTTGAAACAGTACTGATAATTAATTACGTAACTGCTAATTGATTCTACCAATGTCCACCAGTTATATAACGCATTGAAATGTATGCTTGATGTATTTGAGTCTCCGATTCTATTAATATCAGAACATTTTGATGCAACGGCATGGAAAAAGGTCCACCTAAGTCCTCTCCGATCGTTGATCATTCATTCACGCTACTATTTTAACACACGTTCGCACTTGACTCCCTGCAAACTAGAAGCAATTTAGAGGCCAATTAAGGTGGCATCAGACTGGTAGGGGTTTAGTTGGCAGGATAGGAATGATGGATCATAGGAATGTACATTACAAAAGGAGTCTATTTGGCGTGTTATATCCATGTTGGTTTAACCTCTCTTTCCACAGTTTGGTAGATTTGCGGCAATTTGAGTGTTCACCTAGATTTAAAAAAAAACTAGATACTTCTCAGATGTGCCCACTGCAATTTATGTGAAAAATAATTTCCTCAATCCTGTCTAAAGTTTCTGCCAGTTGCCGAAATATCTCCTGGTTGCTGAGCTTTCTTCCTCCTCTCTTAATTGTACTCGTCTTGGTCCAAGGAACCCCAGATCCCTCAAAGGATCTCCAGTCCTTTGAGAGATCTGCGAGCATTGCCACTTTTCATTTCATTGCACATCTCGTATGTGTATGTGACGAATAAACTTGACTTGACTTGAGTCCGACAACACAGCAGCAGGCCCTCAGCCCACAACGTCTGTGCCGAACCTAATGTCATATTAAACTAATCTAATCTGTCCGCTCGTGATCCATGCGCCTCCTTTCCCTGTGCATTGAATTATCTATCAAAAAGTCCCTTCACTGCCACTGTCGTATCTGCCTCCACTGCCGCCCCTGGCAGTGCGTTCCAGGCACCCACCACTCTTGAGGGAAAAAATTCCAGCCTCATACATCTCCTTTGAACTTTTGTTGCCCTCACCGTAAAGCTATGCCTTCTAGCCTTTGACATTTACACCCTGGAAAGAGGCTTTGACTGTCTACACTGTTGTTGCCTCTCATGATTCTACATACTTCTCTCAACATATTAGATTTAGGTTTATTATTGTCGTGTGAACCGATGTACAATAAAATAAGGGTTTCGGCACGAAACGTCGCCTATTTCCTTCGCTCCATAGATGCTGCTGCACCTGCTGAGTTTCTCCAGCATTTTTGTCTACCTTCGATTTTCCAGCATCTGCAGTTCCTTCTTATACAATAAAAAACGCTTTGTTTTGCATGCTATTCTAACAGATCAGAAATACTATACATAAATGCAATCAGTCAAACTTGAGTATAGAGGCAAATTCTGATTGGAGTTGATGCATGGGGCAGACAATGGTTTGGGGAAGGGCCAGTGGTTGTTGTGGGAGGGAAGACCTGTTCTACCTCTGGCCTCCAAAGGAAAGAGACTTGGCTTATACGTCCCAGAATTATCTCCCAGCCATTAGGAACTTGCTCCGCAGCAGCTTGTATTTACTCAAGCTTCCTATCGCCTTGTAAGTGGTTTAATTTGAATATGTTGACATTGTGTACTAAGTTTGGGGCGGCACAGTGAGGCAGCAGCACAGTCTCTGCCTTGCAGCTCCAGGGATCCGGGTCCGATCCTGACTACGGGTGCTGTCTGTATGGAGTCAGCACGTTATACCCGTGACCTGCGTGAGTTTTCTCCGGTTTCGTCCCACACTCCAAAGACGTACACGTTTGTAGTTTAATTGGCTTGGCAATAATTGTAAATTGTCCCTCGTGTGTGTGTGTAGGAGAGTGTTAGTGTGCGGGGATCGCTGATAGGTGAGGACTTGGCCTGAAGGGCCTGTTTCCATGCTGTATCCCTAAACTGAAATAAAAAGGCTCCTTTTTACCTTATTTTCTTTTCCTTTTTAATCCTGTGTCCCATAGTTACATGGCAGTGTGGGTTAACGTTAAGTTTGTTACTTTACTCATTAGCCTTGAAGGCAGTTTGCCAGAAGGATGAATCAATACTGGGGCGGAGAATTCAAGTCAAGTCAAGTTTGTTATCATGCAAGTCTGGTGAGATACAGGTGCACTGAAAATCATGCTTGCAGCAGCATCAAAGGCACATAGACTATGACACTGCATGAAAACAGCACAACACAGTTTAAAGACAAGTTTATGGTAGCAAGAGAAGGCACATAGTGTTTCATTGTTAAGGTAGGATTAGGGTTAGTTTAGTTTAGTGCAGAGATGCAGCCTGGAAATCAGGCCCTTCGGCCCACCAAGTCAGTGCTGACCGGCAATCCATGTACATGAACACTATCCTACACACTAAGACCAATTTACATTTTTTTACCAAATCCAAATTGTACGTCTTTGGAATGTGGGAAGGAACCGGAGCACCCAGGGAAAACCCACGCGGTCACAGGGAGAACGTACAAACTCCGTACAGTTGGGATGGAACCGGGCGGGATCTCTGGCGCCGTAAGGCAGCAACTCTACCCCTGCGTCACCATGTTACTGGTTGTGCAGGTTGGTTGAAGAACCCAATGGTTGTAGAAAAGCAGCTGTTCCGGAACCATGTGATGTGGGACTTCATGCTTCTATACCTCCTGCCCAACGGCAACAATGAGAAGAGGGCTTGGGCTGGATGGTTGGGGTCTTTGACGATAGGTGCCACCACGCTGAAGCAGCGTCTCCTGTAGATATCTTCAATGGTGGGTGCGATGGTCTTTGCGGAATTCACCACACTCTGCGTCCTCTTACATTAGAATTGCCCTACCAGCCGTGATGCAACTATTCAGGACACCTCCTACAGTATATCTGTGAAGGTTTGTTGGTGTATCCGGTGACATGCTCATTCTCTTTCAACTTGTTAGAAAGTCGAGATGTTGACCTGCCTCCGTCATAGTCCTGACCTCCCATCTTCAGTTATAGGTGAGAGGTCGTGATGCAACCTGGAGGAATTCGCCCAGTGTTGGTAACCCCTAATGCCATGTAAGCCCAACTCCAGCCACATCGTGAGGACTCTAGCGTTTATATTTCATTGAAGCCCGACTGCATTATTTAGACAATAGACAATAGGTGCAGGAGTAGGCTATTTGGCCCTTCGAGCCACCACCGCCATTCAATGTGATCATGGCTGATCATCCCCAATCAGTACCCCGTTCCTGCCTTCTCCCCATATCCCCTGACTCCGCTATCTTTAAGAGCCCTATCTAGCTCTCCCTTGAAAGCATCCAGAGAACCTGCCTCCACTGCCCTCTGAGACAGAGAATTCCACAGACTCGCCACTCTCTGTGAGAAAAAGTGTTTCCTCGTCTCCGTTCTAAACAGCTTACTCCTTATTCTTAAACTGTGGCCCCTGGTTCTGGATTCCCCCAACATCGGGAACATGTTTCCTATTTGTTTTAGAATACAGATGTCCGAGGTTATGGGGAGAAAGCAGGAGAATGGGGTTAGGAGGGAGTGATCGATCAGCCATGATTGAATGGTGTAGAAGATTTGATGGACCGAATGGCCTAATTCTACTCCTGTTCCTTATGACCTTATGAATACCAAACTGTGATCAAGAATGTATTTTGTTTAAGAAGGAACTGCAGATGCTGGAAAATCGAAGGTAGACAGAAATGCTGGAGAAACTCAGCATTTAGGGCCGAAACGTTGCCTATTTTCTTGGCTCCATAGATGCTGCCTCACCTGCTGAGTTTCTCCAGCATTTTTTGTCTACCACCAAGAATGTATTATCTACTTTCTTGGCAGCCCTTGGGAGTACTGGCACTTCACCTTTTGCAACTCTCCCAAAAGGCAGGCAGGCACATTCCACTGTACTTGAGTGAAGATCAAAAATGCGTCTGAACCGACGGAGCCTCTCTCCATTTGTCAGTTCTCTTCTTCGTCACCCTGAGGGGGAGTTGGTTGCACTGGGATTGTTGGCTGGACGATTGGGGTTCCACTTCCTCTGTATAACACTTGACACTCAACAGACATAATTTATAATGAAACGCTAGACTTATTAAGAAAAACAGACCAAAGCATTGCTTTTGTTTAAACTGATTCACAGGGTTGGGTGGCTGCTGGCTAGGCTGAAGTTAATTGCCCATCAGAAATTGCCATGGAATTGAGTTGCTTGTTAGAGAAACAATGTACATTTTCAAAAACTTAACTCCTTATTTAAAGGAGGCCGTTTAGTTCAGTTTAGAGATACAGCGCGGAAACAGGCCCTTCGGCCCACCGAGTCCGCACAGACCAGCGATCCCCGCACACTAACACTATCCTACACACTACGGACAATTTACACTTATACCGAGACAATTAACCTACAGACCTGTATGTCTTTGGAGTGTGGGAGGAAACCGAAGATCTTGGAGAAAACCCATGCGGTCACAGGGAGAACGTACAAACTCCGTACAGACAGCTTCCATGGTCGGGATCGAACCCGGGTCTCTGGCGCTGCAAGCGGTGTAAGGCAGCAACTGTACCGCTGCGCCACCATGCAGTCCATCAAATCTATGCTAGCTCTCAGAGGTCAGAATTGAACCTAGGTTGTTGAAGATGAAGATTGGGCAGGTACCTTTCAGGCTAAAGGTTTGCATTAAACATAGTGATGCAGCTGGACCCAAGTTCAATCTTCACCTCGGGTGATGTCTGCATGGAGTTTGCACGTATACCCTGCTCTGGTTTCCTCACACATCCCAAGACTTGCCGGTTTGTAGGTCCATCGTCCAGTGAGTGGGACAACATAGAACATGCAAAAGTGGGACAACATAGAACTTGTGTGAACGGGTGATCAATGGTCAGTGTGGACTCAATGGGCCGAAAGGCCTGTTCTTACGCTGTGTCACTAAACAATTTCAAAACTGAACTAAACGTAAAATTCTGACAAAGTAAAATTGCTTTCAGGAAATTACAGAAATAAAATGGTTCTAGAACTATTTTTGTGTAAATAATATAGTCTGGAATGTCCTGAGTCTGTAGGGAGTGAATGAGAAAGTGAAATGGCCTATAACTAGTGTGAACAGGTTATCCCCGGTCAGCGTAGATTCTGTGCGTCGAAATGCTTTTTTCCATGCTGCATCTCGAAACTAAATGAACAGTCTCAATTGTCAAACTTGCATGTTCTCCAGCATAAGTACTGCCTTTTGTGGGATTCATCGTATATAAACAATGATCGCAAAAAAAGTACTTTGCATCACTGTGAACATGAAGAAAATTGGGTTTTAAAATGTTTTACCTCATGAAAGTCAGTTTACAAAAATTCACCTTTCTGGCAAGAAGAAGAGGTCTCGACCCGAAATGTCACCCATTCTTTCTCTCCAGAGATGCTACCTGTCCCACTGAGTTACCCCAGCATTTTGTGTCTATCTTCGGTTTGAACAAACATTGGCACTGTGCATACGCTCCACTAACTTGCTTCGCCTTATTACAAAAACAAGCTAGCATGGCATATCCTCCCACTCTGAGCTATCAAGGAGCCTGTCTCACTGTGGGCTTGAGTCATAGCAGAAACTTGAACTGACCTCGCCCTCCAGAAACCAGCGGCGGAGAGCAGATAATTCTGAATGAAGGGTTGGATTTTTATCAAGATCCTTTTGTGAATGCTTGAGAGGGTAGACGAGCGATTGCACATTTTTCCCGGGTGGTCCTGCGCTCTTGTGCATGTGTGTATATGTGTCTGTATTTACTTTGAAGGTTTAATGTTTCTGTATACTGTATATGGCTGCATTAGGAGTCATGTTTTGAGATTCAGCATGTCCACACGTTAGACTTTGTGTTAACAATGGTGAGTGTGCGTGAACATTTCGCTAATGGCTTTGAGAGATGTCCAACATCTGATGCCCAGACTACTTTGTACACAAAGACCGTGTGTTAGCATGAGGCAGGTCTACATTGAATTCTAGTCCCACCACAACCAGCGACAAAGGGTCGGTGGGACAACTGATGGAAGTATATAAATTATGAGAGGCATAGATAAGGTAGACAGTCAGAACCTTTTTAAAGAGAAAATGTTATTATTAGAGTATAGACACAAAATGCCGGAGTGACTCAGCGGGACAGGCAGCATCTCTGGAGAGAAGGAATGGGTGATGTTTCAGGTCGAGACCCTTCTTTAACCAGAAACGTCCCCCATTCCTTCTCTCCAGAGATGCTGCCTGTCCCGCTGAGTTACTCCAGCATTTTGTGTCTACCTTCGATTTAAACCAGCATCTGCAGTTCTTTCTCACACAACTTACAAAGCAGTATGTCTTTGGAGTGTGGGAGGAAACCGAAGATCTCGGAGGTCACGGGAAGAACGTGCAAACTCCATACAGACAGAACCCATAGTCACGATCGGACCTGGGTCTCCAGCGCTGTGAGGCAGCAACTCTACTGCTGTGCCGCCTTTAGCTCAGGCCAACAAGTCCTGGCAACATCCTCGTGAATCTTCCCTGCGCTCTTTTCAGCTTACTGACGTCTGTGAGTGGAGCAGTGAGGGGCCAGGCATCGTGGGGCTGTCCCACGTCTTTCGGAGCTGTCATTAAAAAAAATATATGTGGAGAGGCTTCAGGCGGAGGATGGGGGTCAGATGAAGAACCGTGCAGCTGGAGTAAATTACAGGCTGCTGAAATTTCCCACCACTTCCCACTGTGCGGGAGGCCATAATCAGCAAAACCATGTCCCTGAGGCCTCACTCTCTCACATTCAGCCGTTTCACCCAGAAGGAAAAGCTTTCCCTGCAGATAACTCCATGGGATAGGAAATAGCACGCAGTTGAAATGAAATGTCACGTAATGCTTTTTCCACTCGAGTGACGAGAGTTTAATGTCGGCTGAAAGAAAACTGGTTAAAGTAACAGATTAAAGTTTTGGAGATACAGCATGGAAACGGGCCCTTCAGCCCACCGGGTCCACGCTGGCGATCGCCCCATAAACTAGGATGGAGACCCGATCCTTTAACCTACCTTGTTATAGGCATTGGGTTTTTTCTCCAGAACGGCAAAGCTACAATGCTGCACTTGTGTGCAGTATTATCCGATTCAATAGGACAGCATGCAAACAAAAGCTTTTCTCTGTATTCCTCGTAACAATAATGAACGAATACCAGGGTTCCAAGAAGGATAAGTTTCTTTACATGAAGGGTTGCAAAGAACAGGATGGTAGAAGCAGATTTAAGGGCCTGTCCCACTTTCTCACGAATTCTCCCGAGTTTTCCCCTTGATTCAAACTCACAGAATGTTCGTAACGAGTCCGTAGGAGGCAGTAGCAGTTTGTAGATATATCGCAGCGGCTCGTTATGCCAGCCGTAGGTACTTGTGGCATCAGGTAAGTCGGGACGTTTTTTCCAGCCTGATAAAAAAATGTCCACGAGTAAAAAAAATCGACGGGATGAATGAAATTGCAACTTTGTACTCGTAGGGAGGGCATCGAAATAGTCGTGGGAATTCGTAGACATACCCGTAGGAGTTTGTGAACATAGTCGTCGAAGGTCGTAGGAGTTCGTAGATTACCACGATCTTGATTATTTTTTTTTTAGGTCCTTTAAACTCGGCATATGTTTTGAATTGTCGTGAAAGTGGGACAGGCCCTTTAATGAGAACTTTCAAAAGGGAATTAGAGCAATATTTCAAAAAAGGTACAAATTTGTTAGGAATGAACTGAGGGGTAGAACTGATCGGGATATTTATAGTTTAGTTTATTGTCACATGTACTGAGGCACAGTTAAAAGTTTTTGTGTGCTAACCAGTCAGCGGAAAGTCTAAAGAAGGAACTGCAGATGCTGGAAAATCGAGGGTACACAAAATGCTGGAGAAACTCAGCGGGTGCAGCAGCATCATCTATGGAGCGAAGGAGATAGGCAACATTTCGGGCCGAAACCCTTCTTCAGACAGAATTTCGGCCCGAAACGTTGCCTATCTCCTTCGCTCCATAGATGCTGCTGCACCCGCTGAGTTTCTCCAGCATTTTGTGTACCCAGTGGAAAGTCTATACATGATTACAATTGAGCTGCCCATAGTGTACAGATACATGACAGATACATACAGATAAACACAATAGCGTTTAGTGCAAGATAAAGTCCAATTAAAAATAATCTGAGAGACTCCAGAGAGGTAGATAGTTATTGACCATACTAGCTCAATAGTTGTTCAGTCCATCAGAGCCAGTATGGGATTGAAGGACTGAATGGTCTTCATTGGAAACATTACAGGGAAGTTTCACCTGTGTCGTGTCATGTGCTGTATCATTCTGTGATACATCGTTTGGGCTGATCAATTTAATTAACAAACCATTAATTAATATTAATTGCCTCATATTCTGTCCTTAGTTATTCCTCTATCCATTTTAACAATACCTCCCAATTGTTTTTATGTGCAGTACCTTATTTTATCAAATGCCTTTTGTAAATCCACCTGTGCTATAACTCCTCATTCTCTCTTGGCAACTCTGCTTGTTAAACCTGCGAACCTCTGGCATGTCATCTCTGCTCGCAGACCTTCATGACTTTGTGTGCAGGATTCTCCAGATTCCTCCTCAGTCCCTTCCCAGAATTTAGGGACAGCACAGCGGTGCAGCCGTTGATGTATTGCCTTGTAGTGCCTGAGACCCAGGTTCGACCCTGACTATGGGTGCTGTCTGTCATGGAGTTTGTACATTCTCCCCATGATCTTGTGAGTTTTCTCTGGGTGCTCTGGTTTCTCCCCACACTCCAAAGACGTTTTGGTTTGTAGTTTAATTGACTTCGGTAAGTTGTAAAATTGTCCCTGGTGTGTAGGGCAGTGCTGGTGTAAGTTAAGTAAGTAAGTTTATTGGCCAAGTTTATTGGCACCAACGCCCCAGGCACGTACCGCTGCCAATGCCCGCCCGGCTACACTGGGCGCCAGTGCGAAAGCACCTACATCCCCTGCTCCCCATCACAGTGCCAGAATGGTGGCACCTGCCGGCAGACTGGTGATCTGACCTATGAGTGCGCTTGTTTGCCAGGTGAGACTGCTAACCTGTTTCCCCACGTAGAGACATCTTGGTGAGTGAGTAACACTTTCTGAGTAACTGCGTTCATAACTCATAGTTGGAGAATTGCACCATTCAAGTTTATTGGCCAAGTATTCACATACAAGGAATTTGCCTTGGTGCTCCGCCCACAAGTAACAACATGATATACAGTGACAGTTACGAAAGACTCAGAAAACACAAAACATTAATAATAATACAACATTAAAGATAAAAAACTATTGATCAAGCATGTGAACCAACAAAATACCAGATCAAAGAGAGGCGACAGATTTTTGGCTGTTGAGTAGAGCAACTGCTCGTGGATAAAAATTGTTTTTATGTCTGGCTGTGGCAGCTTTGACAGTTCGGAGTCGCCTTCCAGAGGGAAGTGATTCAAAGAGTTGGGGTGATTGCGGGTCGGTGTGGACTCAGTGGGCCGAAAGGTCTGATTGTACACTGTATCTCTGAAGTTTATAGAATAAAGAAACAGTTGGCTAAATTCGATTTAGCGACATTACTAATGTCAGTATCAGGTGATTGGGAGTGTAATCATGAATATGGAAGGAGATTGTAATCACTGCAAGGTTAATTCAATCCGGCATGAGATTAGACTGGGCACCATCTAGTAGGGATCTCATTGCTGTGCTCCAAGAGTTAAAATTATATTTTGAGATTTGCAGAGATGTGTGGTTTTTGGGACTAATGTGCATCTCGTAGGAGTACAAAAATAAACCACTTACTGCCCCCGTACTGATGCGGAAATGAAGGAATGTCTCTGTGTTACTCTGTCCCCGTCTGATTGAAGGCAGAGGTTGAAGCCAAGTGTTTCCAGATGTGCAATCGGCAGCCGTTGAATGCCGATTTAGTGCTTGGTTCCAGATGTTTTTCATGGCTTCTCCCTATCGTTCCATGATCTTGCCTGGTTCTGTGGTTTCTGTACCACAATTCTCCAGCTCATACTCTGTTTAATTGAGCGGGGGGTGATTAGTGTTACTGCCCCGCAGTTCCATGTATTCCTGGTTCGAGTCTCACCTCCGGTGCTATCCACATTCCCCTTGTGCATTCTCCCCGTGATCTTTCTGAGCTTTGGTTTCCTCCCAACGTGCTGCTGGGTTAATTGGCCACATTGGACGAGTGGCACACGAGATGGAAGGGGGTTGACGGGGATGTATCGGAGAAAATGAGGCACAAGCCTTCAGGGAAACGAGAGAGGTAACGGGACTAGTGGGATTTATCCTTGGGAAACCTGCATAGACAATGGCTGAATAGTGTTGTGATAAGTAATGCCCCTGTCCCACTTAGGAAACCTGAACGGAAACCTCTGGAGACTTTGCGCCCCACCCAAGGTTTCCGTGCGGTTCCCGGAGGTTCTTGTCAGTCTCCCTAATGGTCGAAAGTGGTTTCCGTTTTAAAAATCGGTAATTTTTTGGTCGAAACCGGTTTCGATGCTAGTTGAAGGTAGTTGCTGGAGGACAAAAACTTGATTGTCCTCATGCAGCCGTGGAAACCTTGGGTGGGGCGCAAAGTCTCCAGAGGTTTCCGTTCAGGTTTCCTAAGTGGGACAGGGGCATAAGTAAAGTTGAATGTGCCATCCTCTGCTGGAGACCTGTGGACTAATGGAGATGGTTGCCCACTGGTCATAGAAAGGATGTTTCCAGTAATGGGGAAAGTCTAGGGCCAAAGGGCACAGCCTACGAATAAAAGGGTGTACTAGAATAAAGACAAGGAGTAATTTCTTCAAATATTTCCTAGATCCCTACTATCGAGGGGATCTACCGCAGTCGCCGCCTCAAAAAGGCTGGCAGCATCATCAAGGACCCACACCATCCTGGCCACACACTCATCTCCCCGCTACTTTCAGGTAGAAGGTACAGGAGCCTGAAGACTGCAACGACCAGGTTCAGGAATAGCTGCTTCCCCACAGCCATCAGGCTATTAAACTCAACTGAAACAAAACTCTGAACACTATTAGACCATTGTCTGTTTATTTGCACTTTATCTGTTTATTTATTCGTGTGTATCTATTTATATAATGGTATATGGACACACTGATCTGTTCTGTATTCATGCCTACTATATTCTGTTGTGCTGAAGCAAAGCAAGAATTTCATTGTCCTATCTGGGGCACATGGCAATAAACTCTCTTGAATCTTGAATCTCGAATCACTGCTTCTCCACTCCACCCCCATCATTTTAAGTGAGGATGGCAGCATGATGGTTACGTTTCTGGGACCACTGTGTCTATTGACCCAGGAACGTGAGTTTAAATCCTTTACCATAGCAGGCAATTGAAGTAAATCTGGATTTAAAAGCTGTCTCAGTAACGATGGTCCTAAAACCGACAGATTGTCATAAAAGCCCATCTAGTTCCTTGAGGATCTGCTTCATCAGGCAATATAATTTGAGGCCTGTTAATACGTTTGAATCTTAATTGCCTTATGAAATGGCTGGGAGACATTTGATGCTGTCTCCCCACATTCTGAGAGTGAATACATACGAGAAACAAAGTTCTTTAAATGTATTATTCTTTTCCAAAGTTTTTTGTGCGTCTCATTAGTTCTTGTCTCACCTTGTGGGAATTTATTTATTTGAAGGCTCTCCACAAATCTAAGCTGATGTTGGCTGATTTTCAGATCATTATTATCGCACAATTGAACGTGCCCAAAAAGCTGTCAGTGGTGTTTTCAACGTTCTTTCAAATACAGGCGACCACTTTGTGTAAACTCTTACAGGTGCAGTTAGTTGATGGCCTGGGTATTGTTTTCTGAAATTCTCCAGATTCTGGAATTGTTCCTGGGAAATGAAGGATTGGATTTGTGGTCAAGAGTCAAGAGTGATTTATTGTCATATGCCCCTAAACGCAACAATGAAATTACAACTTGCAGCCACTTGATAGATATGTTAACATAGTACTCTGGAAACACCATAATTATAGAACAAAGACAAAAACAATGTGCTCAAGTCTATATAGTTCAGAGCTAGTTACTGCTATTTATGAGCATTAAGGAGACATATAGACCTGCATGGGAAGGTAGACGCTCCCGCCCCCACGAGTCTCAGGCAGATGGGGCTCGTCAGCCTGGGAAGGCAATCCATCTAGGAGAGGATTTAAAACCTCCACTGCCTTGTGGCCATATCCAGTCATGGAAAAGGCTCCAGGAGTAAACCTCGAGAAAACCCGGAGTCGGAGCCCCTAAGGCAGTTTGTCGTTGTCTACAACCTCGCTCTGGCAGCTCCTGGGACAGCGCTGGTGCCAAACTGTAACGGCCCTGCTGTTCCTTTGGATCGATCAGCGACGTGGAGAGGGGGGACGTGCTGCATGGGCAACAGCCTGTCCTCCATATGACATCGCCCAGGCTTGCATCCGACCTGCAAACTCGGATGCATCACCCATGGGCAGGCATGACCGAGGGGGGCCTACTACTAATAGGGAAGAAAAAACGGAACTGCAAACTGCTGAGCCTAACGTCAGTAATAGTGGGTATTCTGCAATCAAAAATGAATAACGTACCAACAAAACGCCTTTGGAAGAATAGGATTGAGCAGAGCCTGCGTGGATTTATGATGGGGAAAGTCACCTTGTGATCTACTGGTGGTCTTTGAGACTTGTGGAGGAGATAAGGGGAAGCGGTGAATGTGGTGTTATCGGACCGGATAATCGGACCTTTGCAAGCTTTTATAAACTCCCACACATGATGAGGAGGCCGGAGCACCCGGAGGGAACCCACGCAGTCACAGGGAGAACATGCAAACTCCACACAGCCATCACCCGAGGTTGAATCGAACTGGCTCTCTAGTGCTGTGAGGTGGTAGCACTACCAGCCGTGCCACCGTGCCCGGCTAGTACACATGGAATTGAGGCAGTCTTCTAACACCAATTGAAAGCTGATTATTCGACAGAAAGCCAAGAGCCTGAATTAATGAGGGAGGAGGATTTGATAGGCAACATTTCGGGCCGAAACCCTTCTTCAGACTGATGGGGGGTGGGGGGAGGCGGGGGGGGAAGAAAGGAAAAAGGAGGAGGAGGAGCCCGATGGCTGAGGGAGAGGTGGGAAGGGGAGGAGACAGCAAGGGTTAACAGAATTGAGAGAATTCAATGTTCATGCCAAGAGGATGCAGACTCCCCAAGCGGAATATGAGGTGCTGTTCCTCCAATTTGTGGTGAATTAATGAGTTGTTTTCAGGTTGACAGGCTGTGACTAGTGAAGCCAAAAACAAAACTAGCTGTTGAAGGAACCCACTAGGTCAGGCAGCATCTGAGGAGCGGAAGGGATGGTCGACATTTTGGGTCTGAAAACCTGCACCAGGACAGCATCGCCTGCGTGCCCCAATATCAGCCCATATCCCAAAGTTGTGCTGGCCACTGTAAACTTGGGTGGGATCTGGAAGATTAGGTGGGAATATGGGGAAAATAATTGGGATGAGTGCGCGATTGATGTAAATGGGTGCTTGATGGTCAGCATGGGCTCAGTGGGCTGAACGGCCTGTTTCTGTGCTGTAGGACTATGAGAAACTGAATCGTACTTTCTTATGACAATAGACAATAGGTGCAGGAGTAGGCCATTCGGCCCTTTGAGCCAGCATCGCCATTCAATGTGGTCATGGCTGATATCCCCAATCAGTACCCCGTGCTTGCCTTCTCCCCATATCCCCTGACGTTGCTATTTGTAAGAGCCTTATCTAGCTCTCTTTTGAAAGCATCCAGAGATCCGGCCTCCACCGCCCTCTGAGGCAGGGAATTCCACAGACTCACCACCCTCTGTGAGGAAAATGTGTTTCCTCGTCTCCGTTCTAAATGGCTTACTTCTTATTCTTGTATTACACGCTTCTATCATGCTTCAGATACCCTGTGAAGACGAGTTAAGTGAGGGGAGACATCTCGCTTGTTCGGGAGGACATCAATCGAAGATTCCAGGGTTGATTCTAATAGGGAAAGGTTGTTTATAACAAAGAACTGCAGATTGCATGGGCAGTTTGTACCCCAGCGGTATGAACATTGACTTCTCTAATTACAGGTGGTCCTTACTGTCTCCTCCCCTTCTCAGCTCTCCCTCTAGCCCTCTGGTTCCTCCTCTTCCTTTCTTCTTCCCCAACATCAGTCTGAAGAAGGGTTTCGCCCCGAAACATTGCCTTTTCGCTTCGCTCCATAGATGCTGCCTCACCCGCTGAGTTTCTCCAGCATTTTTGTCTACCTTCGATTTTCCAGCATCTGCAGTTCCTTCTTAAACAAAGAACTACAGATACTGGTTTGTACCAGATATAGACACAAAATGCTGGAATAACTCAGCGGGTCAGGCAGCATTTCTGGAGAACACGGATTGGCGTCATTTTGGGTCTGGACCCTTGTTCAGATTGGTGAAAGGTTTCAAGCTGAAATGTCCCCAGATCATGTTCTTCAGGGATGCAGCCTGACCCGCTGAGTTACTCAAGCATGTTCTGTCCATCTTAGGCGAAGGTTGTCCCACACCTCTGATCAACACTTAGGACAGAAATTGTCTCGCCCGTCTACACCCCAAACCTCCCAAGCTCTCTTCCCTTCATCTGCCCAGCAGAGTGAGGATGGAAAGGGGGGGGGGGGGCAGGTTTGGTGAAGTCATGCTGGGGGGAAACACTGGGGGCTGTGAAGGTCCCCAAAGTGATCGTCCACTTTGTTTTCGAGAGATCCTGGTGAACGGCAGCCACAGCCCAGAGAACAAATATGCTGCTGCGTCGCCATAGGAACTGGCGATTGGGGGCTGGGAGCCCAGTGCAATGTGCAGCAAGGTGCTTAAAGAGACACTGTCCTCTTTGTTAGCTTTCACAGGCTGGGTTGAAAACTATTACGGATCTGTAACCAACACATTTGCCAGGGCATCGAAACAGCGATCCTTTGTCAAATTGCAGGAATAAAAGTATTATTGAACAGATAGCATCGGTAGGTGGCTTGCAAGAGGGTATGCACTGGGTGTTGGCTATGAATGGGCCTGATCTACTTTACAACAGTCTGCCTTTCTCTACAGGTCTCTAATGTGGTTTAGACAATGTGGAGCTGCCCTGCAAGAACTGGCACGTATCAGGCTTAATGAAGGCGGGCAGGGCTGATCCAAGGGATTGGGGCAGGGTAGATTCTGAACACGCTTGCTGGCTTTGAGTTTAGTGTCTCAGTGGGTGTGTGGGAGGGGGAGTGGAGTGGAGTCAGTGCATGTAGAAGGCGAGAGGGAGGATATACTTGAGGGAGGGAGGAGATGGTGAGGATGAGGGTATGTTGGGGGGGGGGATAGATGATTTCACTGATGTGGAATGCAAACTAGATACTGAGATCATACCATGTGCCAGCTGAACAAGGTAACTGGGCAATGGGCATGCTACATCTGCGCTTTGCCTACCAGCCAACCCTTTTATGTTTGAATATTTCTTACAAAACAAAGAATTTCACTGTATCTAGGTACATGGACATTATAGTACCAACGAACCATTGTGGAGGCCCTTGCTGAGGAATAAAAGAAGGAGATTGAGCTGAGATTGATTTAATGTGTAGGTTGGAACTGCAGATGCTGGTTTAAAGCGAAGATAGGCACGAAAAGCTGGAGTAATTCAAGAGGTCAGGCAGCATCTTTGGAGAAAAGGACTAGGTGACGTTTCAGGTCGAGATCCTTCTTCAGACAGAGTCGGGGTAAAGGGAAACAAGAGATATAGATGTTGATATAGAACAAATGAATGAAAGATGTGCAAAAAGGTACTAAAGGAAGGGCCATTGTTAGCCATGGGTTAGGTGAAAACGGGTTACAGACAATGAGACTCAACAAGGCGACTTTGAAGTTAGTACTTTGTTGTAACTGGAGACCGAGTTTTCATAAGCACTTTCTAGGTGAAAAGCATAAGAATTAGGAGCTGGTCATTATAGACATTTCTGAAAGGGCAAGACAAGCAACTGCTGATGCTGGAACCTTGAGCCAAACACAAAGTGCTGAAGAAACTCGGGCAGCATCTGTGGAGGCAATGGACAGGCGAGGTTTTGAGTCAGGATCCTCCTTCAGACTCGAGACCCTTCACATCTTTCTTTAGACTTTAGAAACAGGTTGATGTTGGGAGGATGTCTTCCACTGCCCATAGGGTATGGAACGAGGGCATCAGTTTCAGGACATGGGGTATGATGCTTCCTACTGAGGAGAAATGTATTCGCTGAGAGCGAGAAGCTGGAGGGGACCAAGTTCTTGAATATGTTCAAGGGGGATAAAGATGGATCTCTAGACATCAATGGGTCTATGGGGAGAGAACATGAATATGGAGTGGAGACAAAGAATCAGGCATGATCATAATGAATGGCAAAGCAGACATGACGTTGAACCTCCACTCAGTCCGTTCAGTCCGCCTAAACCTACTTGGTCTCCTGGTTGCTCAACACTTTAACTCCCCCTCCCATTCCCACACTGTTCTGGGCCTACTCCTTCATTGTCAGAGTGAGGCCCAGTGCAAATTGGAGGAACAGCTTGGGCGGTATGAACATTGACTCCTCTAACTTCAAGTAGTCCTTGCTTTCCCCCTCTCTCCATCCCCTCCCCCTTCCCAGTTCACCAACCAGTCTTACTGTCTCCGACCACATTCTATCTCTGTCCCGCCTACTCCCCTGACGTCAGTCTGAAGAAAAGTCTTGACCCGAAACATCACCCATTCCTTCTCTCCAGAGATGCTGCCTGTCCCGCTGAGTTACTCCAGCATTTTGTGTCTTATCTTTGATTTAAACCAGCATCTGCAGTTCCTTCCAGCACATGACAAGTTGAACGGTCTACTTTTGCTCCTCTTTGATGCTTCGAGTCTGCTGTGTCAATCAAGAACATCACTTAGTTCAGATGCATTTTGCTGCACTAACCTTATCTTCTTTGGTTCCTTTAACACCCAGAAATCTTACTGCCATTTCAAACATTTTTGAGTATTGAGTCCCTACATTTTGGGTAGGGAATTCCAAATGTTTATTATGCTGTATCTCTAACTCAAGGTCAAGTCCACACTAGCCATGAACCACACTTTTATACTAATCTAAGACAACTTTATTCTCTCCATTTTACCACTAAATATATATAAACAAACAGACATATAACAAGATAATAGCAGTGCAAAAATAATTTCCCCATGCACCAAGGCAAATTCCTTATATGTGAATACTTGGCCAATAAACTTACTTACTTACTCTGTAATTTGGAGGTTGTAGTGTATAATAGCCTGGTGGTTAGAAACATAGAAAATAGGTGCAAGAGGAGGCCATTCGGCCCTTCGAGCCAGCACCGCCATTCAATATGATCAGGGCTGATCGTCCGCTATCAATAACCCGTGCCTGCCTTCTCCCCATATCCCTTGACTCCACTAGAGCGCTATCTAACTCCCTCTTAAATCCATCCAGTGATTTGGCCTCCACTGCCCTCTGTGGCAGGGAATTCCACAAATTCACAACTCTCTGGGTTGTAGGGAAGAAGCTGATCCTGAACCTGGACGTTACCGTTTTCGGTCTCCTTAACTTGGCAATGGCAGGAGGGAAATGACAGCGTGGTTGGGGTGGCATGGGTCTCTGATCATGCTGGCTGCCTTTTTGAGGCAGTTCTAAGTTGCTCATGGGGTCAGTTTTTTTTAAAGAAATGCTCCATCAATATGTAAAACAGTTTGTATCCTCATAACACCTTGTCCTCCCACCTGTTTTATGCCATGATAAATTATTTCCAAAAAAAGACAGGAAAATGCCTCAAGGATGGCTTCAGAGGGCCAATGAATGTCATGTGACATGCTCACCCAGGCATGGCTCACAGATCCACATCACAGGTTCAATCCTGACCTTGGGTGCTGTCTCAGTTTAGTTTAGAGATAAAGCGTGGAAACTGGCCCTTCGGCCCTCCGTGTCCGTGCAGACCAGCCATTCCTGACCATTAACACCACCCTACACACTAAGGACAATGTACAAAGAATGATTTCAGACAAAGGAAGACTTTAGACTCCAGAGATACAGTGCGGAAACAGGCCCTTCGGCCCACTGAGTCCCCGCCGACCAGCGATAATCGCACATTAACTCTATCCTACGCATTAGGGACAATTTACAATTTTACCATGCCAATTAGTCTATCAAACCTGTACCACTTTGGAGTGTGGAAGGAAACCGGAGACAGCTGATGCGTAAAAAAACTTTTTCACCCAGAGAGTTGTGAATTTGTGGAATTCCCTGACACTGAGGGCAGTGGAGGCCAAATCACTGGATGGATTTAGAGAAATAGAAACATAGAAACATAGAAAATAGGTGCAGGAATAGGCTATTCAGCCCTTCGAGCCTGCACCGCCATTCAATATGATCATGGCTGATCATCCAACTCAGTATCCCGTACCTGTCTTCTCTCCGTACCCCTTGATCCCCTTAGCCACAAGGGCCACATCTAACTCCCTCTTAAATATAGCCAATGAACTGGCCTCAACTACCCTCTGTGGCAGAGAATTCCACAGATTTAAGAGAGAGTTAGATAGAGCTCTAGGGGCTAGTGGAATCAAGGGATATGGGGAGAAGGCAGGCACGGGTTATTGATTGGGGACGATCAGCCATGATCACAATGAATGGCGGTGCTGGCTGGAAGGGCCGAATGGCCTCCTGCACCTATTTTCTATGTTTCTAAAACCCACGGGGTCAAGGAGATGATGTACAAACTCCGTATGGACAACACCCATAGTCAGGATCGATCCCGGGCCTCTGGCGCTGGTCGGCAACAGCAATACCACCACTGTGTCGTCCAGAGAGGTTGTGGAGAGCCGTCTGTGTAGAGGTTGAATAAATATTTCTCCTGGAGACCGGCCGACTGCTCCTGCTTCACTCGTTCACACGTCTGCCTAATGCAGGAACTGCATATTATATTTAGAGAGGAAACCACTAATTAGCATTAACAAGCTTTACAACACCAGGCAGGTGAGGAAAAAATTATAATGAGCCTGTGGTTTATTGAGTTAGTAGTATGTGTGGGGGGGGGGGATATGGGATCAGCTGCTTTAAACCTCTCCAGTGAATGAAGAATAGGCAGGATTTTCTTCTGAACAGGTTTCACCCCGACCACCTGCCCTTTGTTGCTATGCAACAAGAGCTCAGGCAATGCAAGTCGATGGACAATCCCTTCCTCCACCACCCTGGTGCCCATTGTTTCCGATGGAGGTCTCGACTGCATTAGAAGGCAAACTGCGCTCAGTGTTCCAGGTGTATTTTGCATATAGAATGGTGGGTGACTGGTATGCACAGCTGGGGATGCTGGTGGAGGCAGATGCAATATTGGCATTTGAGGCTTTTGGATAGGTACATGGGTATGCAAGGAATGGAGGGATATGGATCACGTGCAAGCAGAGGATATAAGTCTAACTTGGCTTCATGTTCAGCATGAAGATTGTGGGCCGAAGGGCCAGTTGTTGATCTGTACTTTTCTATGTAACTCAACTATGTAACTATGGGCCAAATGCAAATCGAAATAGCTTAGAAGGGGCATAGAATGGATGTGTTGGGCCAAATGGCCTGTTTCCACGCTTCTTCTTCTCCTTAAGCCCTTTGCTCCTCCAGGGAACATAGGCCATTGACAAATGTTCTCCACTTCACTCAGTTGTTGGCAGTTTTTTCGAGATCTCCCCAGTTGAGCCCACTTTCTGTCTGGACACCCCCGTCTGTATCCGCGCTACACGCCTCTAAATACTCTTTAATGTCAGTGCTGGCACATACCAGAATGTAAACAATGCGACTGTGACGAGGTGACATTTTTGTGTCGTACAGCGAGAGCATAGTTATTAGTCACAGTTCAAAGTGAAGGGTTGGGTCAGAATTCGTGGACGGAATTGTGGAAGCGATGTGTAGGAAGGAACTTCTGATGCTGGTTTACACCGAAGATGGACACAAAAATCTGGTGTAACTCAGCGGGACAGGCAGCATCTCAGGAGAGAAGGAATGGGTGTGGAGAAGGGTCTCGACCCGAAACGTCACCTATTCCTTCTGTCCAGAGATGCTGCCTGTCCCGCTGAGTTACTCCAGCATTATGTGGAAGGGATGTGACGGGAAGCAAGTGGTTGATTGTACAGAGCCCTCGTGGAGTGGAGTGGAGCTGGTTGGGCCCGGGCCCATACGCTCGCTACATGTTGATGGGTGAGATCGCAGTGGAACCTTCACCAGCAGGTCCCAGCATGTACTCCGACAGACATGACATTGACATTGATAGCTGGAAGCACTATGTAAATAGGATAGCTTGCATGGGGAACAGAGTGTCCCATGAGAGGGTGTGTGCTGGGATGATTATCCAACTCCCACCTCACCATCTTTCACCTCTCCCTTCCTCGGGCCCATTGCTCACTCTGGGCTTTGCCTGCAGGACTATTTACTGCCTCCTGAATGTTCGGTACTTGAGTTTGAGCCAGATGGTGACCACTGCCTCATCCTGCTCCTCTTAACATCTGACAGCAGAACACCCTGGTTTGTTTATAAC
Organism: Raja brachyura; assembly: GCA_963514005.1. The sequence continues at coordinate 18,601,368 of OY740816.1, forward strand.
TTGAGGGGAGATAACTCGGTAGAAACACATTTTTTAACATTTGCATTTCAGTGTCTTGCCCTAATTTTTCCACTAGATCAGGGGTACCCATCCTTTTTCGTCCCGTTTAACCCTGGCAACTTTAATAGCACCTAACAATATTATTTCACTTATTTATGAACAACTAATGATGAACAGATACCAGTATACCAGAACCAAACACAGTCAGTCAATGAGGAAAAAATATGTACAAATCCAGAATCAACAAATTTACCCCCAGGTTAGGTGAGATTTACCCTCTGGGGTAAAATTTACTGCTGATTGGGAACCCTAGCCCTAGATGGTGGCGCAGTGGTAGAGTTGCTGCCTTACAGTGCCAGAGACCTAAGTTCGATCCTGACTACGGGTGCTGCCTGTACAGAGTTTGCACCTTTTCCCCGTGACCCTGTGGGTTTTCTCTGGGTGCTCTGGTTTCCTCCCACACTCCAAATATATGCAGGTTTGCAGGTTAATTGGCTTTGGTAAAAATTGTCAATTGTCCCTAGTGCGTAAGGGCAACTGGAGAGCAGTCCTGAACTACTATCTACCTCATTGGAGACCCTCGGACTATCTGTGATCGGACTTTATCTTGCATTAAATCCCTTTATCCTATATCTGTGCACTCTGAATGGCTCGACTGTAATCATATATTGTCTTTCCGCTGACTAGTTAGCATGCGACAAAAGCTTTTCACTGTACCTCGGTACAATTGACAAAACTAGGATAGTGCTAGTGTATTGGGATGCTGGTCGGCAAGGACTCAGTGGGCTGAAGGGCTTGTTTCTGCGCTGTACTGCTATAGTCTAAAGTCAAGTCTAGATACCATATTTCTGCTAGACAGTAGCTGAGCTAGAGCATCACTGTGGTGAAGCTGATGAAGCTAGAAACCCAGGCTCAATCCTGACCTCGGTCGCTGGGTGGAATTTTCACTTTCTTTCCGTTACTCCGTGGGTTTCCTCCGGGCGCTCCAGTTTTCTCCCACATCCCAAAGACGAGTGGGTCGGTAGATCCATTGACCACCGTAAGTTGACTCTAGTGTGCAGGTGACTGGTCAGATTTGGGAGGAGTTGATGGGAATATGGGAAGAAACTAAAAGGATCGGTGTGGGTGATCGCTTGGTAGTTGGTGTGGGCTCGGCCTGCTTTTTCACCCAGAGAGTGGTGAGTCTGGAATTCTCTGCCTCAGAGGGCGGTGGAGGCCAGTTCTCTGGATACTTTCAAGAGAGAGCTAGATAGGGCTCTTAAAGATAGCGGATTCAGGGGGATATGGGGAGAAGGCAGGAACGGGGTACTGATTGGGGATTACACAAAAAGCTGGAGAAACTCAGCGGGTGCAGCAGCATCTAAAGAGCGAAGGAGATAGGCGACGTTTTGGGTCGAGTCCCTTCTTCAGCTTTTTGTGTAACCCTCGATTCTCCAATTCCTTCTTTAATACTGATTGGGGATGATCAGCCGTGATCACATTGAATGGTGGTGCTGGCTCTAAGGGCCGAATGGCCTATTCCTGCACCCGTTGTCTATTGACTCAATGAACTATTCGTCTAAGCATTTGTGATGCAGACGTCATTCTGATTTAGTCAGGTGAAAAAACTGCAGAATAAAATTTAGGTTTGAGGACACTGCATTGCAATACCACCTCGATGAAATCAGTAAAATCATTTAATTAGTGTCTGTTTTGGTGAGATATGCAACAATTTGGGTGGAATACAAACCGATATCCTATTTATATATAGCCAGGTCACGTGATTGATGCCAAGGCTATGAATCTTCAGACTGCGTTGTGTGTTTGGATGAAAAGCATTCTTGCGGACTTGCATAAGTTTAATGCTGACATTGAAACTTCTGTCTTTTCCCTGTGAAATGTCGTGTTTCAGCATTTAAAGCAAGCATTGCTGCAACAAGCGGGAGCAGAATTCTTTTACTTTCCAACTTTTGATTTTCCTGAAGGATTGAGTGTGACTGTGTGGGTTGGGAGGGAAGGGATTGCTTGCATGACGGGGTCTGTCTGGGTCCCACTGTATTTACAGGGCTGGGGGAGGTGCTCCATTTTGTGTAGTTTCTCATTCTTTTCATTGCCGCCAAGCCTCTAAACTCCGACGCAGGGATCTATGGAGACGTCTCTGTTGGTGACATCTGGCCTATGGCGATGGTGCTTGGCAAGCCTTTAATATGTAGATCGGGCTGCGGATCTGGTCTCTCCTCCCCCTCCCCCAGTCCCCCTCAGCCACCTCCTTGCTGTCTGGAACTTGTGCCTGCTCCTCATGAGCTTAACCAGCAACGTTGGCATGTTTTAGAAACATAGACATAGAAACATACAAAACAGGTGCAGGAGTAGACCATTCGGCCCTTCGAGCCAGCACCGCCAATCAATATGATCTCAACCCAAAACATCACCCATTCCTTCTCCAGAGATGCTGCCTGTCCAGCTGAGGTACTCTTCGGTTTAAACCAGCATCTGCACTCCCTTCTTACCCAACTTTATCCCCACTCTTCTTATATCTAAAGGGCATGTCCTACTTGGGCGACTTTTTCGGCGACTGTCACAGTGGTAGATTTTTTCGGCGACTGGACTCCCCAACCCCCACCACGACAATGCGTACAACAATCTACGACAACCTACCACCTGGTCGACGTTAGCTACCGACAACCGCCGACCCATTAGGACATCCACCTACGACCAAACCTACGACGGCCTACGACCACACAGGCGACAACCAAAGTCAACCCACGTCTACCCGCGACAAGCTACGACCCTGTCGGCGACAATTGATGACAATTCAGTCGCCGGTACCTGTCGCCATTTGACGTAGGTTGACATAGGTAGGTTGACGTCGCCAATGGAATTCACTGAAGTCAGCACCGGGCGACAAGCAGCGTCACCTGGCGAGAAGACAAGCTAAGTCAAGGCCACAGTTGCCGAAAGGTTTTGAACGTTTCAAAATCCAGTGGCGATTAGAAAAACATTACGACTCTTCTGGCGACTTGAGGAGACTACTCACGACCATACAGGCGTCACCCCGCGACCATGTGACGACAGCCTAGTTGCCTGTAGTCACCAGGAAAATCGCCTAAAGGGGCTGTCCCACTGTACGAGCTAATTCAAGAGTTCTCCCGAGTTTCCCCCAATTCGAACTCGGAGATTTACGGTAATAGCCGTTCGTAGGTACTCGGGGCTCTCGTGGACATTTTTCAACGTGTTGAAAAATCTTCATGACCTCACCGCGTTTCCCGAGTCCCTGCTGTTTGCGTTACGAGCCGCTAAGAGATGTCCCGAGCTCCGACGTACCCGCTACGTACATTCTACATGCTTACCGCAAGTTTGATTTTTTTTAAAACTCGGGAGAGCTCTTGAATTATCTCGTACAGTGGGACAGGCCTTTAAGTGGGACGGGGGCTTAATACCCTCCCATTCAAACAACATTCTGGTAAACCTCTTCTGCACCCTCTTCAGGCCTCCACATCCTTAATCTAACGGGGTGACCGGAGCAATAAACAATCTGCCACTGTCCCAGCAACGGTATTAATTGTTCAGTCACCAAACCACCTACACTACTGTCAGCCTCACGGTTTAGTCGTTTTACTTTCGTTTATTTGTCACGTATTCCAAAGTACAGAAAGCTTCTGTTTCCAGTTGAAGAAAATACTATAGATGAATACAATCAAGTTGTCCACAGTGCACAGATAAAGGATAAACTCTGGGGGAATGTTCTCTTTATATTGTGCGTGCACAGTGTCACAACAGTTTCTGTGACCCACTGTGGTTTCAGAGACCAGTTTTGGGGCACAATAAGTTGTAGACAGATGCTCAGCAGGTTGTGCCGGCCATGTTTGTTGTTTCCTTTTCACTTTGATTTAACTTTTCTCTTTTTTCTCTTTTTATAATAGCTTGAGAGATTCAAAGTGTGTGAATCTATTACTGAGAAATGGCCACCAGAGTGGTTTCTTCATTGCTTCAACTGTACAACTTTCAGGGTATATTAAGGGCCTGTCCCACCTACGCGATCTTTTTCGGCGACTTGCCTGCACCCGTCATAGTCTCAGCAGGTCGCTGGAAATTTTCAACATGTTGAAAATCCAACGGCGACCAGGAAAAGGGATGACTCTTTGGGCGACTGCGCACGACCGTACAGGCGACATGTCGCGGGATGACGCCTGTATGGTCATGAGTAGTCATCCAAAGAGCCAAATCCTTTTCTGGTCGCCGCTGGATTTTCAACATGTTGAACATTTTCCGTGACCTGCCCACCAAGTCCGCGCCGACCAGTCACCGAAAAAATCGCGTAAGTGGGACAGGTCCTTTACTATCCAAAGACACGCAGATTTCTAGGCTAATTGTATTCTGTAAATCGCTCCCCAGTCTGTACGGGTGATTGTGTAGGAAAGAACTGCAGATGCTGCTTTAAATCGAAGGCAGACACAAAATGCTGGAGTAACTCAGCAGGTCAGGCAGCATCTCTGGAGAACTTGGATAGTGATTTTGGGTTGGAACCCTCCTCTTCCTGCTCGACTCCCATGTTCCGACCCAGAAGTCTAAAGAAGGACCCCAGCCCAAAAATTCACCTATCTGTGTGCTCCAGAGATGTCGACTGTCCTGAGTTACTCCAACACTTTGAGTGACAGGAATGGAGTTGTTTTATTATTTGATGCAGTTTACATTCGGTAGCGTGCTCTGTACATCCGTGCACTTTCTAATCCTACAATGCTGAACGTTTTGCGCGCTGGAAAATATCCAAATTGTCAATAGAAAATCTGCCTCCAAACCAACTGTCTCAATGTCTACAACATGACATCATTACTTTCATTCTAACTGTTATTTTTGACTTACTAAATTCACCACAGTTAAATTATAGTCTCACTAGCATGTAACTTCTGCAAAACTACTGTACAAAGTTCAAATGTTTGTGCCCTGGTCCATTGTGCATCTGTAAAATGGCCGTGCATTTATTGACGACTGGAATTGGTTAATAACAATTAGGAATCCAGAATCAGAATCACACTTTATTCACCAGGTATGTTTTGCAACAAACGAGGAATTTCACTGGCCAAGTCAGTCATACAATTAAAAGCAACAAATCACTCAAAAACACATTTTAACATGAACATCCACCACAGTGACTCCTACACATTCCTCACTGTGATGGAAGGAGAAATAAAGTTCAAGTCCTTCCTTTTGTTCTTCCTCGGTCGGGGGCCTCGAGCCCCCCGTTGACGGGACGGTCTTGACTCCCGTAGCCGTGTATTTATAGACTTATCAGCAAATCTTCAAGTCGCCAGTCCTGTTGACCTTAGACATGATCTTACAAATGGTTAACTAACCAAGTGTTTAGTTTAGTATAGTTTGGGCATACAACGTGGAAACAGGCCCTTCGGCCCACCAAGTCCGCGCCGACTGGCAATCGCTCACACACTAGTTCTATCCTACTCATTTTTAATGGTAGCCAATTCACCCACACACCTGCAAGTTTGGAGTTTGGAAGGAAACCGGCACATTCAGACAAAACCCACAGGGTCACAGGGAGAACGTACAATCGCCATACAGACAGCACCCATAGTCAGGATCGAACCCGGGTCTCTGGCACGCTAAGGCAGCAACTCTACCGCTGCGCCACCATGCCACCCCTAAATGGCTAACCAAGTGCAGAAGTTGCGAACAGATTAGTTGGGTTTGCTGATTGTTGTTTGAATCTATCAGCAAAATCCATTGCCCGCCTGTCATATTTAAATCACTTTAGATGGTTGTAGAGTTCTTTAAAATGACCCTGGGAAAGCTTTTTTTATTTTGTAGAAACAAGGAACTGCAGATGCTGGTTTGCACACAAGGACAAAAGTGCTGGAGTGACTCAGCAGGGCAGGCAGCATCTATGGAGAATATGGATAGGTGTACAAAAAAGGGTTACAGGAAACGTTACCTATCCATGTTCTCCAAGGATCCTGCCTGACCCGCTGAGTTACTCCAGCACTTTGTGCACTTTTCTTCCTCCAACTCTATTATGAAGTCAAAGATGACTTGCTCTTACTCCATGAACATTAAAAAATAAACTGCAGATGCTGGAAATTTGAAATAAATTCAGGACACACAAGAAGCAGCCAGTACTCAGCGGGAGAATGAGGGGTGATCTTGTAGAGGTGTATAAAACCATGCAGAGAACAGGTGGGGTGAACGCACAGTGCATTTTATCCAGGGTACAGGAAGCAACAAACAGAGGGTGCAGGTTTAAGGTGAAATGGGCAAGATCTACTTGGAGGTAGACAAAAGTGCTGGAGAAACTCAGCGGGTGCAGCAGCATCTATGGAGCGAAGGGAATAGGCAACGTTTTGTGCCGAAACCCTTCTTCAGAAGCCGTTTGATGAAAGGGTTTTGGCCTGAAGCGTTGCCTATTTCCTTCACTCCATTGATGCTGTTGCACCCGCTGAGTTTCTCCAGCACTTTTGTCTACCTTCGATTTTCTAGCATCTGCAGTTCCTTGTTAAACAAGATCTACTTGGAACCTGAGAGGGAACTTCTTCACACAAGAGGGTGGTGGGTATATGGAACAAGCTGCCAGAGGATATGGGCCCAATGTGGGCAGGTGGGCCTAGCGTAACTGGGACATTTCTGGACAGTGTGGGCAGGTTGAGGTTAGGCTTCAGGGCCTGTTTCCATGCTGTTTGACTCCATGAGATCCACAGTCACTAATATATATGGGCACTGATCTTACCTTCTCCATGTAATAAATACACAGCAGCGAAAACCCTTAAGTTGAAGCTTAAACTTTACATTTAGATCAGCTTAACCATATTATTCAAGGGTGTTTAGCTGTGTGTAAAGTGGCAGTTATGTTCCTACATTGCATTGACTTCAAACAGGTATATCATTGTAACAGAGTCATACAGCATGTAAACAAGCCCTTCAGCCCAACTTGCCCACACCGACCACCTACACTAGTCCTGCCTGTCTGTGTTTGGCCCATATCTCTCTAAACTTATCCTATCCATGTAGCGGTCTACATTTTTCTTAAACATTGTGATAGTACCTGTGTAATCCTTTGGTTGTAAACCGCTTCACGACTTCATGAAAGTTGCTATATAAATGCAGGTCTTCCTTTATGTTGAGCATCTAATTAATTGGCAATGCTGAATGACAATAGGCAATAGACAACAAGTGCAGGAGTAGGCCATTCGGCCCTTTGAGGCAGCACCGCCATTCAATGTGATCATGGCTGATCATCCCCAATCAGTACCCCGTTCCTGCCTTCTCCCCATATCCCCTGACTCTGCTATTTTTAAGAGCCCTATCTAGCTCTCTCTCTTGAAAGCATCCAGAGAACCTGCCTCCACCGCCCCCTGAGGCAGAGAATTCCACAGACTCACCACTCTCTGTGAGAAAAATGTTTCCTTGTCTCCGTTCAAAATGGCTTACTCCTTATTCTTAAACTGTGGCCCCTGGTTCTGGACTCCCCCAACATCGGGAAGAAGGTTTCACTGCCTTTGCCATTCCTTTGCTTTCTTAACCATTAGTATAATACCTGGTAAAATGCGGTGTAACCTTTTAGGTGTGACCTAACTTTTGCCTGTTCGTCATTTATTGTATTCTTTAATTCTAGTTTCAATCCCTCAGCATGAAAGGTAAATACCACCCAGAAAGCTGCAGGCAGATGAGTAAGCCACTGGAGTAGGCTTCAAAACACTTGCCTTTCTGGATGGTATTGATGTCACAATGTCCTTGTACACAACTTATTCTTGTCAGGACACATCTCACTGAATGGGAAAGATCACAGTCTCAACAGGTTGCTTGGTTTGGTGGCCGTTCTCTGCCACGCCTTGAGCACGGATTGTGAAGGAGCTGAAGATAGACACAAAATGCTGGAGTAACTTGGACTGATCTGTCTGAAGAAGGGTCTGGACCCGAAACATCACCCATTCCTTTTCTTCAGAAATGCTGCCTGCCCTGCTGAGTTGCTGCAGCATTTTGTGTCTATCTTTGGTTTAAACCAGCATCCGCTGTTCCTTCTTACACATGGTGAAGAAGTTGGCTGTATTGCCAATTATCCTACCCTGATATTACTGCTCAGGTACAAACCCTGCAACGGGAGCCGTGCAGAGCGCCCTCCCCCATCTATCCTGGCTGTGCCAACCTAGTTTATGGTCTTTATAGAAAGTGCCACATTCAGTAACTGATTGTCCCTGTGCTTTTTGCAATGTGCAGAGGAGGGAGTTGCTATTGTTTATGAGGCAGTAACCCTTTGAAGAACTGGACGGGAGCCATTTCGAATGCCAACACAAACAGTGAATTAGTTGCAGGATCTTGAAGAGTGCAGTGTGAATTTCTAACGCGCGGACTCATTCATTGACCAACTGACACTTCCTAGTTCAACAGGGGAAAAAAATTGGCCGCCTGAAAAATTCTCCATGTTGCTGGAATCTTTTTATTGCAGCGAGCACTGGTGTTACCACGGCAACCTTCTCAATCAAGGGCAGGCAGTCGTGTCTTTTGCGCCAAGTTCTTTTTTTCTCTGTCCTACTTAAAGATATTTTCCGATGGTTGCGATAATCATAGATTCATTGCACACAGAGCCTGGGAAGAGGCCATTTGGCCCATTGAAATCCTGCTAACCAAAAAACCCTATATGAAAAAGATAGCTGCAGATGGTGGAAATCTGAGATAAAATGCTGGAAACACTCAACATGTCAGGCCATGTGAAGGGTCAGAAAATGAGAAATCAGAAAAGGGTCATTTTCTATGCCATCTTAACGACTCACCCCATGTTAGAGTTCAGCTATGATTTAAAAAAAAATTAGTTTAGAGATACAGCGCGGAAACAGGCCCTCTCTGCCCACCGAGTCAGCGCCAACCAGCGATCCCCGCACATTAACACTATCCTACACCCACTAGGGACAATTTCTTTTTACATTTACCAAGCCAATTAACCTACATACCTGCACGTCTTTGGAGTGTGGGAGGAACCCTGAAGATCTTGGAAAAAACCCATGCGGGTCACGGGGAGAACGTACAAACTCCGTACAGACAGCACCCGTAGTTGGGATCGAACCCGGGTCTCCGACGCTGCATTCGCTGTAAGGCAGCAACTCTACCGCTGCGCCACCGTGCCGCCATTAACCAAATCATGATATATCAATTATAATATAATTGAGATGGTTGTGGGCATGGGGAGAAAAAAGGCCAGGAAGAGAGTTTTTTGTGGAAGAATGTGGAGAGCTTTGAAACGGTGATGTGATTGGAATGGAACATCAAGAAAGGGAGCAGAGTAATGGTGGATCAACAGGGAACACGTCAGCATGCTGGCAGCAGAGGTTTTGACCTGACGGTAAGGTTGGGTGGACTGGCTGGTGAGCGATGGTTCTTGTCGATAGCCTCCTTTGCAGATGCTGGCATTCACTGACTATCTGACCATGTTTACCCTTGCCCTGGTCCTGTACTTATGTCGAGAGTCGAGAATGTTTTATTGTGATATGTCCCGAAACGGAACAGTTAAATTCCTTCTTGCAGCAACACATCAGATATAACATAAGAGAGATGCAAAAAGCGGGTGTAACTCAGCGGGTCAGATGCTGGTTTACACCGAAGATAGACTCGCAAAGCTGGAGTAATTCAGCGGGTCAGACAGCATCTGTGGAGAAAAGGAATATGATCAGCCATGATCATATTGAATGGCGGTGCAGGCTCGAAGGGCCGAATGGCCTACTCCTGCACCTAATTTCTATGTTTCTATGTAATATGTGACATTTTGGGTCAAGACCCTTCCCCTGACTCTGTCTAATGAAGGGTCTCGACCCGAAACATCACCTATTCCTTTTCTCCACAGATGCTGTCTGACCCGCTGAGTTACTCCAGCTTCGTGAGTCTATCTTCCGTGTAAACCAGCACCTGCAGTTCCTTCCCACACATATATGTAAATATATTAATCCTTAAAATCCATAATAAGGAACAAACAAAGTTCAGCGTATACAAACAGAAAAATTAATAGACAATAGTAGTGCAAAGTCAAAAATAATGTACCAAGCTTACATTGTTCGGATGTTTTAAGAAGGAACTGCAGATGCTGGAAAATCGAAGGTACACAAAAATGCTGGAGAAACTCAGCATCTATCGAGCGAAGGAAATAGGCAATGTTTCGGGACAAAACCCTTTGGGTTTCGACCCGAAACGTTGCCTATTTCCTTTGGGTTTCAGCCGAAGCGAAGGATATATTTAGAGGCATATCAATTAAAAATTTGTTACATTTGTCAACATCAATTTTATCCCATCATATACCCACCCCCCCATGTTTATATTTTGTGACATATCAATTTATTTCATAAACTAATAACTAAATAGTGTAAAGTCAACACACATTAAAAATTAAGCACATTGAAATTATATACATCAAAACATTTTACCAAACATACATGTCGTTGCTGGAAAATTAAATAATGACTTGATACAGGTATGGGCCTGTCCCACTTGCGTGACATGTTGCGGGGTGACGCCTGTATGGTCATGAATCGTTCACCCAAAGAGTCGTGCCATTTTCTGGTCGCCGCTGGATCTTCAACATGTTGAACATTTTCGGCGACCTGCTGCGAATATGACGGGTGCCAGCAGTTGCCGAAAAAATACAATACAATACAATACCGTTTATTGTCATTTGAACCTCATTGAGGTTCAAACGAAATTTGGTTTCTGCAGTCATACAAACAAGAAAAGAACCAAGACACAACACAATTTACACAAACATCCATCACAGTGACTCTCCTCCTCACTGTAATGGAAGGCAAAGTCTTGTCTCTCCCCTGCACTCCCCATTCTCCTCCCGATGTCAGAGTCAAAGCCACCGGCGGGCGATGGTAAATAAGTCCTGCGGCCATTAAAGTCGGGCGATGCAAGGCTGCGCTCTGGGCCTTGATGTTGGAGCCCCCGGCGGGCGCTAGCAAGTCCCACGGCCATTAAAGCCTCGCTGGGCAATGTAAGGCCCTGCTCCAGGTCATTTGCAACCCCACAACTCGGACGGGAGAAGTTGCCGTTGCTGGAGCTCCGAAAAGCGGTCTCCCGAAAAGCTCCGAAAATCGCGTAAGTGTGACAGGCCCTTCAGCCTTCAATATAACAGTTGCTTTCAGGCAATGGGCTGCTGGACATTGAATGATTACCTTCCAGTTACTGTTTTGATCACTTAATGGAGCTGCCTGTCTAAATGAATTCATTAATTAATTTTAGTAATGAAATTGATCATCTAAGAATGACAGACGTGAAAATTAAAATTCTAAAGATTCAAATCTAATTATTAAAAAATTATTACAAATTTTGAGACATTTACCGTCATTAAAAATTGTCTATTTCATGGGCAATTTGCCAGCACCAATCTATTGGAACAAACTCGGAACTAAATTCACCCGCTTCTGAGACTAATTGACGGAGAGGTGCCTTTAAATATAAATAAATAGATATTGTCAGTATTGGCAGGAAGGGAGCACATTCTTCACCAACATTATATAGGTAAAACAGGCACATGATCACCAAGCCTGCGGTATTTTATATACCAATTTAGCCACAGTCATGGTTTCAGAATATTTGATTGTCTGACTTCTTGGTCTCTTGAGATTCCTGAAGGGAAGAAATGAGGAACTGCAGATGCGAGTTTACAAAAAAAAGGCACAAAGTGCTGGAGAAACTCAGCGGGACAGGCAGCATCACGAGAACGTGGATTGGCGACGTTTTGGGTCGGGGCCCTCTTCAGACTTCATAGGTGACATTTCGGATCAGAACCCTTCCTCAGATGGATCTTCAGCCTGAAGAAGGGTCCCGACCAAAACATCACCTATCCATGTTCTCCAATGTTGCTGCTCGACCCACTGAGTTACTCCTGCACTTTGCATCTTTTTTCCTGCAGGGTAGAGATTCCTTGATGCCAATCATGACCTCCCATGCCTCATGCTACATTTTCAGTAGATATAAACATCTGGGTGAGATCTATTATCAGCTACAGTTGTTCCTTATTTGGTTAATGGTAGCAGACGTGGTGGTGATGCCAATGTTATTGCCTCTCCCAAGTTGCGGTTATGAGCCAACCACAAGGCGACGTGCCAAGTCTGGTTGGGTGTATTCCTGGACGAGTCATCACATGGCTTCTCGACCGTTACTCCACCGTAAATGCTCTACCCTGACACCCACTGGACTTCTACTCCAGGTCAATTGAAGGGGAACACTCCCCCTCTTACCCAATTCCAGGCTGAGCTTCATTCTTTCATCTCGATAACCCTTCACCTGGAAGAAAGATCGCAGAAGAATCTGCCTCTAGTCTGGCTGATGGAGAAATGGTCACAGTGTGGACCCACTGCACGATCCTGTGCACCGGAGAACTCTTCCTCCGAAGCATCTACCACTTGTATTGTAAAGTACATCTTGAGATGGTTGTGAGCAAGAGGAGAAGAAAGGCCAGGAAAATATTTTTTGGGGGAAACTAAAAGAAATAACGTTGTACTTATTATCACCACACACAAGGCCATTCAGCCCATCAGATCCATGCGCATGCATCAATAGACAATAGGTGCAGGAGTAGGCCATTCGGCCTTTCGAACCAGCAACGCCATTCAATGTGATCATGGCTGATCATCCACAATCAGTACCCCATTCCTGCCTTCTCCCCATATCCCCTGACTCCGCTGTTTTTAAGAGCTCTATCTAGCTCTCCCTTGAAAGTATCCAGAGAACCTGCCTCCACCTGGTTTACAGGAACTGAAACTTGCCAGGGCTTTTTATTTTCCTTCTGTCCTTGCAGAGTGATTCTGTGCTTTGAAGGGAGTGACTTGCTCCTTTGTGAGTCATGGCAGATCCAGAGGCACTTTCCCATGGAGTTAGTCATGTTGCATCCCGAAAGGTAAGGCTGCTCGTCCGTGGCTGACAGTGCACCAAGGATCAGCTCCCATCCTACTCCTGCCCAACCTCAGCCCACGGTGCTCCAGCCCAGGCCATGGCCTTCATCCCACACTGCGTCGCTAATGTAAAATGTAACCCTGCTGCTGCAAGCATGGAGCAAATCACAGGGAATCGCAGAGGGTACCATGCAACCCAACCGGGTTGCCCCTTCGACTCTGATGCACCCGACAAAACAAACCAAAATTAACAAACCTCTCCTTATAGCTAAATGCCCTCTATTCTACACTCATTCCCCCATCATCTTCACCCCCTGTCACCAGATTCTACCTCTCACCGACACGTGGTGCAAGATGTTTAAAAATCATTTGGACAGGATAGGTTTGGTGTGATATGGTCCAAATGCAGGCAAGTTAAACTATTCCAGTCGTGGTATATTGGTCAGCATGGGCAAGTTGGGCCGAAGGGCCTTTTCCCCCATGATGTATGACTTTATGACACGCTAATGGGGCGGCACGGTGGGGAAAAGGTAGAGTTTCTGCCTTACAGCGGCAGAGACCCAAGTTCGATTCTGACTACGGGTGCTGTCAGTACGGAGTTTGTACGTTCTCCCCGTGACCGTATGGGTTTTCTCCGGGTTCTCCAGTTTCCTCCCACACTCCAAAGACGTGCGGATTTGTAGGTCAATTGGCGTCGGTAAAAATTGTCCCTAGTGTGTAGGATCGTGCTGATGTACGGGGATGGCTGGTCGGCGTGGTCTTGGTGGGCTGAAGGGCCTGTTTCTGCTCTGCTTCTCGAAATCAAAAGCTAAAACCAAAAAAAAAAATTGATAATGGCTGATTAACGTATCAACCGGCATATCTTTCGGATGTGCGAGTGAAGCAGAAGACCCCGGAGGAGCCCCCCTAGTCACGGAGAGGGGTGCAAACTCCACACTGACAGCACCAAAGGTCACTATCAAGCTTGTTTCACTGGAGTTGTGAGGCGGTGGTTGTATTTGCTGCACCACTGTGCAACCCAAGGACAATAGGCTTAGTGTAGATCGGGTAGAGGTGTGGGGGATTGAGAGAGGGAGAGCTGCATGATCTTTGATAAATTTTGCAAATTGTCTCCTACTGCCACAAATCTTTTCAGGTCATTTAATCGGAACTTGTTCAAAATGAAGGCATCACTCCCTTTTTTATACTGCTGTTGAGTCAACATTGAGCGACCTTCAGTTCACGGTGAAATATATCCTTCATGAGTTTCTACCAGCTCTTCATTCTCCAAATGCATTACCTGCAAACTATATATTGCTTCATCATTGAGTAGCTGCAATACTCCTTGCCCGGTGCTTTAAGAATAAGATGGTGTTTGGGGTGAAAAGTTTGCCAATTATGGTGGGGACTTAACATCCGGTGTGGGATCCCTCGCCGGGGATCCCTTGGAGAAGAGCTCCGACCGCCGGCATCTTTTGAAGCCGCGGTCTGCAGTGCTTCTAACCGCGGCGCGGCGGGGACTTTAGATCTTCGACCGCCGGCCTGCGGCCTACACCATCTTGAAGCCGCGATCTCCAGTAGGGAAGCACCGATTCAGGACTTACCTGGTCTGCACATCTGGCCTCCCGCAGCGGCGACTGCGGAGGGCTGTGGTCCCGACCACGGGGGAAAATGGAGGAGGACTGACTCAACTTTGTACCTTCCACCACAGTGATGAATGATGTGGTGGATGTCTGTGTTAATTTTTTATTGTACTGCTGCTGGCAAATTAATTTCACTGCACTTTATTTTGCATGTGACAAATAAATCTGACTATTGACTATATGTCTGGTGACTAGTGGCTAATCGAGCTTCGTTTAGTTTAGAAATACAGAGTGGAAAGAGACTGTTCAGCTCAACGAGGCTGCGCCGGCCAGCAATCCCCGCACATTAACACTAACCCACACATATTAGGGACAAGTTACAATTTTACCAAGCCAATTAACATACCAACCTGGATGTCTTTAGAGTGTGGGAGGAAACCGGAGCTCCCGGAGAAAACCCACGCAAGTCATGGGGAGAGCATACAAGCTTTGTACAGACAGCTCCCGCAGCCAGGGTCGAACCTGGGTCCCTGGCGCTGTGAGGCAGCAACTCTACCGCTGCAACCGGTTTATAATAACTTTGCTGGAAATCCTTACAAGTGGGAGTGAGACGATGGGGGGGGGGGGGGGGGGGGTGCAGAGCAGAATGGGAGCGGGGAGGAGACGCAAGGCTTCTACATCCGGGTGATCTGGTGGGTAACCCATGACTGTGCCCCCTTGTAACCGGGTTGGTGGGGGGGGGGGGGGGAGAACCTCACCATGCAGGGCCAGGGGTTGGGAGAGCAGATTCCCAACGCTGCTCAACGCTGCAATACTCACTCAGACCCTGAATACTAAACTCAGTCACGGGCATCGGCTTTTACACGGGCCATGGTAGCAGCGTGGCAATGTAACTGGACTAGTAATCAGAGGCTTGGATGGGCTCCAGCAACTAGTTCAGATCCCTGCACGGCAGCTGGGGAATTTAAATTCAGTTAATTAGGCCGCGCTGATCATGGATTGTCTGGTTCGCTGCCATCTTCATTTAGTTCACTGCAGTGATGCAGCATGGAAATGGGGCCCCCAGCCCGCAGAGTCCATGCCAACCATCCATCCATCACCCATTCACATTAGTTCTCGGTTATCCCAGCTTTGTACCCACTCCCTTACAATGTAGAGGTCAACTTGCAAGACAAGTAAACCAACAAACCCGCACGTCTTTAGGATGTGGGAGGAAACCAGAGCACCCAGAGGAAACCCACGCGGTCACGGGGAGAACATGCAAACTCCACACAGACAGCACCCGAGGTCAGGATTGAACCCAGGTCTCTGGCGCTGTGAGGCAGAGGCTCTACTAGCTGCGCCACTGTGCTGCCATGTTATGCCCCCGTCCCACTTAGGAAACTCTGGAGACTTTGCGCCCCACCCAAGGTTTCCGTGCGGTTCCCGGAGGTTTTTGTCAGTCTCCCTAATGCTCAAAATTGGTTTCCGCTTCTTCTATGTTCCGGCGATTATTTAAAAAAATTCAAAACCGGCCGCGACTAAAAATAGGTTGCCGTTTTAACAATCGGTAATTTTTTAGTCGAAGCCAGTTGCGATGCTAGTTGAAGGTGGTTGCCGGAGGTTGCAGGAAGTGGAAGGTAAGACCTTTTTTTCACCCCGTTTTATTCCACCAGGGAGGTCTTACCTTCCACTACCTACAACCTCCGGCAACCACCTTCAAGTAGCTTAGCTCCCGACTTCGACTGAAAAATTACCGGTTTTTTAAACGGCAACCTATTTTTTGTCGCGGCCGGTTTAGAATTTTTTGAAATAATCGCTGAAACATAGAAGAAGCGGAAACCACTTTCGACCAATAGGGGGACTGACAAAAACCTCCGGGAGCCGCACGGAAACCTTGGGTGGGGCGCAAAGTCTCTGGAGGTTTCCGTTCAGGTTTCCTAAGTGGGACAGGGGCGTGTGATGCTGGACTGCGTGTTTATTTTATTTGCAGCGACTGCCTTCCTGGAGATAATCAGAAGAGGCGATGAAAATATGGTCTAGTCTGTAGTCATTTTCAGCGACACAGACCCTATAGACCAGAGCAGCGTAAGGATTACAGCGTGTGAAGCTGGTCACATCAACTTCTTTTCCCATCAGATTATTTCTGAAGCAAAATGATATTTTAATCCTCAAAGGAACCAGATTTTTATTTAAGATTTATTTAACTAATTGAATTTAACTTTTCCAGCTGCTATAATGAGATTTGATCTCATGACTCTGGGTCATTAGTCCTGGCCTCGCAATAATCTTTATCATTTTCATGTGGCATTGTCGGTGAGGCCAACATTTACTGTTTGTGTGTGAGAAGATGGTGGCGAGTTGCTGCGTTCACAAGTTATAGGAGTAGAATTAGGCCATTCGGCCCATCGAGTCTACTCCACCATTGAATCATGGCTGATCTCTGCCTCCTAATCCAATTTTCCTGCCTTCTCCCCGTAGCCCTTGACACCCGTTCTAATCAAGAACTTGTCTATCCACTAACTTGGCCTCCACGGCCCACTGTGGCAATGAGTTCCTCGGATGACCTGCCCTCGAAAGTAGTTCCTCCTCATCTCCTTTCTAAAAGAGCTACCTTTAATTCTGAGGTCTTTAAACTACTGCGGTCCGTGTATTGGGGTTGCCCCGACAACCAAGGTAGACACAGGTTGTGGAAACAAGCCCTCTGGGTTTGAACCTACCTCGGTGGGCCGAAGGGCTTGTTTCCGCGCTGTATCTCTCAACTAAACTAAAAAAACGCAACTTTTCACTTATTTAGTTTAGTTTAGAGATATAGGCTGGACTCAAGCCCTTCGGCCCACCAAATCCCCACCGATCCAGTCTACACACTGGGCAGCACGGTGGCGCAGCGGTAGAGTTGCTGCCTTGCAGCGCTGGAGACCCGGGTTCAATCCTGACCATGGGTGCTTGTCTGTACGGAGTTTGTACGCTCTCCCGGTGACCTGCGTGGGTTTTCTCCGTGATTTTCTGTTTCCCCCCACACTCCAAAGGTTTGTAGGTTAATTGGCTTGTTATAAATGTAAATTGTCCCCAGTGTGTGTAGGATAGTGTTTATGTGGAGGATTCGCTGGTCAGCGCGGACTCGATGGGACGGAGGGTCTGTTTCCGCGCTGTTTCTCTAAACTAAACTAGTGGCAATTTACAGAGACTAATTAACCTGGTATCCTGCACATTTTTAGGATGTGTGATGAAATCAGAGCACCTGGTGAAAAGGCAACCAGTATCAAAGACTTGTTGCACCCTGACCATGCTCTCACTTCAGTTTTGCCATCGGGGTTTGCAGGTATCGGAGTTTGAAAACCATGAACACCATCCCAACAACTACACAACACTAGCCTCAACTATGAACTTCTATGGACTATCTGTGGCTGCACTAAGAAGTGTTTTGTATTAATAGTGTAGTCACTAATTTATTGAATTTTAATTTTATTAAACTATATTTCAGACTCAAGGTCCAGATAAAAACATAAAAAAGCTTAGTCAATTACTTATGAGCAAAGTAAATTATATACAAAAAGAAAATCCATGGTTTAAAATCCAGAATAAAAAGAAAGATCATTGATTATATATTATCTTTGTATTTAGCAGCCTATTATGGTGCTGCAAGTAATGCCCCTGTCCCACTTAGGAAACCTGAACGGAAACCTCTGGAGACTTTGCGCCCCACCCAAGGTTTCCGTGCGGTTCCCGGAGGTTTTTGTCCTCCAACAACCACCATCAACTAGCATCGCAACCGGCTTCGACTAAAAAATTACCGATTTTTAAAACGGAAGCCATTTGCGACCATTAGGGAGACTGACAAAAACCTCCGGGAACCGCACGGAAACGTTGGGTGGAGTGCAAAGTCTCCAGAGGTTTCCGTTCAGGTTTCCTAAGTGGGACAGGGGCATTAAGAATGTCTTTGTTTCAGTTGTCAGTACATACGACAACTAAACCCTCTTGAGTGTCCAAGACAGACACAAAATGCTGGAGTAACTCAGCGGGTCAGGCAACATCTCTGGAGAGGACGAATGAATGGGTGACGTTTCGGGTGGAGACCCTTATTATTCGAATCCTTTTCCACAGATGCTGCTTGTCCCGCTGAGTTACTCCAGCATTTTGTCTCTTATCTTCGGTGCAAACCAGCATCTGCAGTTCCTTCCGACACTCTTGACTATCTCATGACTCTTGCCCATGGAGTCACTGGGTGACCTTGCAAGCCGTGCAGGCACAGTCAAATGAAGTCAGTCTGAAGAAGGTTTTCGGCCCGAAACGCTGCCTATTTCCTTCGCTCCACAGATGCTGCCTCACCCGCTGAGTTTCTCCAGCACTTTTGTCTACCAGGCACAGTCAAACCTGGGTTGCTAAGACTATGAGGCAGCAAGTTTATAGCTGCAGCATTGTTTGACTGTTTAGGTTGATGTATACAGTGCATAGGAGATTTGCAGATGGGGGGCTGGGAGGGGGATGAGGGATTTAGCCTGCCTGGGCCAGTGGACGGTGGACAGTGAACAGATCACCGCTCTCCTTGCTTTTCCCCAGTCCAATGGAGACTGTGGCAACATACCTCTTTCCAACAGATAGAAAAACGACTGTCTGAACTGCAAAGGAGTCTGAAGCCTAGTCTGTTTTTCGGTAGGGGGATAATGCATGGTTCAGAGTGCCATTTCACCTGCTGGGAGAGAGAAAGGGGCTGCCTGAGAGGGAGGGGTGTGCGGTTCCTCATTACCCAGGCACCGCTTATGATTAGTGGATCTGCCTATTTCCGCAGCAGTGGAGACGGCAGCTGAAGGAATGCAGCCACTGAACTCTTAATGGTGGAAGAGCGGAGCTCGGAGCCTAAATCAGCCTCATTGTGTGGCAGGTGACCCGCGTGACCCCCCCTTACACTCCCCACAAAGCTGTGTTTTAGTCTTAATTCTTGTGTCCATTAGGAGAAAACAAAAGGAGGCAAAATGACCACCGCAGAACAACAATGGGGCAAGTCCTTCCGCACCATTGTTAATCATTTTAAATCATTTTTCACTTCTCGCCCGAGACGTTTATAAATGGGTTTTTCTTTGGGTCCAATTCTTCTCCGCCCTTCGCCGCCGTAAAAATGTAAACTCATTCTGGCGGCGTAGCCAGTGAATGGCGAGGAGGCAAAAGCCAGCGCGGGTTCCCTGACACTCGGAGACCCGAGGCACGTCTCCATGGCCACGCTGACCCCTTCAGGCCAAGCCGTCTGCATTCTTTTCCCAACTTGCAGGTCAATCCTTGGCCCTTTCCCAAGTCTTGGAGAGACTTCCCCCCCCCCCCCCTCCCCCCTCACCCCTCACCAAGCTTCCAGTGGGAACTGTGCTGGAGGCAGGAGGAACTGCAGATGCTTGAATCTTGCGTAAAGCACAAAAGTGCTGGAGGAACTCGGTGGGCCAGGCAGCATCTCTGGAGGACCTGGGATGTTTTGGTTCTGGATCCTTCTGATAGTTTGCTATTGGGAGCAGTATAGAGCGTCGCAGCGATGAGTTGCTGCCTTACAGTGTTAACCTAGGTTCGATCCTGACTACGGCTGCTGTCTGTATGGAGTTTGTACATTCTCCCTGTGACCATGTGGGTTTTCTCCGGGTGCTCCGGGTTCCTCTCGCACTCCAGAGAGTCCCTAAATTGTGTGTAGGATAGTGTTGGCATATGGGATGATTCCTGGTCGGCATGGACTCAGTGGGTCGAAGGGCCTGAAGAAGGGTCTCGACCCGAAACATCGCCTATCTCCTTCGCTCCTTAGATGCTGCTGCACCCGCTGAGTTTCTCCAGCTTTTTGTGTAACCCACGGCCTATTTCAACGCTGTTTCTCAGGCAGCATCAGTGGAGGAAGTGGATCGGTGATATTTTGGGTTGGGACTTCCCAGCCGTTCAGCCTTTCCATTCCCTCCACAGATGCTGCATGACCTGCAGAGATTAATTGGCTGTCAATACATTGAAGGAATTCTCTGCCACAGAAGGTAGTTGAGGCCAGTTCATTGGCTATATTTAAGAGGGAGTTAGATGTGGCCCTTTAATCAGGGGGTATGGAGAGAAGGCAGGTACAGGATACTGAGCCGTGATCATATTGAATGGTGGTGCAGGTTCAAAGGGCCGAATGGCTTACTCCTGCACCTATTGTCTATGTTTCTATGAAGGAGCTGTAGATGCTGGTTTAAGGATGTAGTGGGAAACTTGAGCAATTGGAGGGGAAACTCACCCAGTCACAAGGAGAACGTGCAAACTCCACACAGGCAGCACCCGAGGTCAGGATTGTACCCAGGTCTTTGGCCTTGTGAGGCAGTGGCTCTAGCAGCGGCACCTCTGCTGCATCTTTAATCATCGGGCTGCTGGCAGCGATGCCTTCCATTGCTGCAGCCTCTAGCTTGGCCAGTCCCTTCCGAAACCTCTCCACCTCTCTCTCCACATTTAAGCCGCTGCTTACAGTTTATCTCTCCCCAACATAACCACAATGTACTTTGCACGGTCTTTTAGAAATATGACTTTTTTTCCCTCAAAATATCCTTTTGGAAGGCAGCCTATAAAATGTTTCATTAAGATGAAATTGAGGAGAAGCTGAGGAGACACATCAGGGTGAAAGGAATGGGTTAGGCTGATAGACGTACATGGGGAAACTAGAGAGGTTCACAAGTACAGTGCCAGAGACCTATCCTGACCACCGGTGCTGTCTGTACGGAGTTTGGACGTTCTCCCTGTGACCGGGTGGGTTTTCTCCGGGTGCTCTGGTTTCCTCCCACATTCCAATGGCATGTGTTTTTGTAGGTAAATGGCTTCTGTAAATTGTCCCGAGTGTGTAGGATAGAACAAGCATACAGGTTGGTCGGCATGGACTCGGCGAGGCAAAGGCCCTGTTTCCACATTTTAGTTTAGAAACAGGCCCTTCGGCCCACCGAGTCTGTGTCGACTAGCGATCCCCGCACATTAACACTACCCTACACACACTGGAGACAATTTTTCATTTATACCTAGCCAATTAACCTACAAACATGTACGTCTTTGGAGTGTGGGAGGAAACTGAAGATCTCGGAGAAAACCCACGCAGGTCACGGGGAGAATGTACAGACAGGATTGAACCTGAGGCTCTGGCGCTGTAAGGCAGCAACTCTACCGCTGCGCCACCGTGCCGCCCTGAGCTAAACTAAACCAAACGCTGGCATGAACTGGTTGGGCCGAACAGCCTGTTATTGTGCTGTATACTGATATAATGCTGTGTTTTGTAGCATGGCTCTGTTCCGCTTGCCAAGGTACAAAGGTAGTAACAATGTCCGCTTGTTTCAATGCGAGCCTCTCGTCCATGAGGGCAAGATCGGAATGTCTGTTTTTAGTCGAGAATGTATAGAAAACAAAAACACTGAACGGTTTTGGGATAATTTTCCCAAGACCTCGCTGTCAAACTTGGCATTTCATATTTGGAAGCACATGACAGGCCAATCATTGCTGGTTGCTCTGGCCGATGACCTCTGTCATAAAAAAACAAGTTCATGTTTCAGGCCATTGGCGTTTGCTGCAAGGCCTGTGCATCACATCTCGTGGACTTAACCATATTAGGGGCTGTAATCTCAGTGACTTGTTTGGGAGCATTGCGTTCCTCCGTCAATGGCACGGTGGCGCAGCGGTAGAGTTGCTGCCTCACAGCGCCAGAGACCCGAATTCAATCGTGACCGTGGGTGTGCATCTGTACGGAGTTTGTATGTTCTCCCCGTGACCGCGTGGGTTTTTTCTGGGAGCTCCTAGAGAAACATAGAAACATAGAAACATAGAGAATAGGTGCAGGAGGAGGCCATTCGGCCCCTCTAGCCAGCACCGCCATTCATTGCGATCATGGCTGATCGTCCCCAATCAATAACCCGTGCCTGCCTTCTCCCCATATTCCTTGATTCCACCAGCCTCTAGAGCTCTATCCAGCTCCTGTTTCCTCCCACGCTCCAAACACGTACAGGTTTGAAGGTTAATTGGCTTTGGTAAAATTATAAATTGTCCCTAGTGTGTAAGATAGTGTCAGTGTGCGGGGATCGCTGGTCAGTGTGGACTTGATGGGCTGAAGGGCCTGTTTCCACGTTGTACTCTAAACTAAACTACACTAAATTATTCATTCTCATGCTGTGTAGGAAGAGGTAACTCAACCAACATCACATTTTTAAACAAACACTTTCTCCAACCACCCTCACCGTGGGATCTTGTTCTGCATTAAATCTTTGGTGATGTTCCCTGCTTCTGGGAGACTGCGTGGGAAGGAACTGCAGATGCTGGTTTACACCGTAGACAGACACAAAATGCTGGAGTAACTTGCAGGACAGGCACCATTTATGAAGGGAAGGAATGGGTGACATTTCCGGTTGAGATTCTTCTTTGGACCCTTCTTCTGGGGGACTGTGTTGACTAACACTGATTGGGATGCCCAAAGGCGTTAAACAGCTGACAGAATTCTCTCTTCTCTCCAATCAGCCTCAAGGAAGGTTCCAACCCAAAACATCGCCTAACTGTTCCCCTCCACAGATGCTGCCTGACCCACTGAGTTCCTCCAACACTTTGTGCTTTTTGTCCAAGAATCAGTGCCTGCAGTTCCTCGTGTCTGCATATCTCTACTGTTTGCTGATGGAGGCAGTCTTAGCAACATCAGACTGCCTCCATCACAAGCAGGATGATGTTGCTAAGACTGCCTGCATCAGTCTTAGGAGAGACAAACAGGCACAAACAGGCCCTTCGGCCCACTGAGTCCGCACCGACCAGCGATCCCCACACACTAACACTATTCCACACACATTAGAGACAGTTTAGAATTTGACCAAGCCCATTCACCTGCAAACCTGTGTGTCTTTAGAGTGTGGGAGGAAACCAGAGAACCAAGAGAAAATCTAGGGTACACAAAAAGCTGGAGAAACTCAGCGGGTGCAGCAGCATCTAAGGAGCGAAGGAGATAGGCGACGTTTCGGGTCGAGTCTGAAGAAGGGCCTCGACCCGAAATGTCGTCTATCTCCTCCGCTCCTCAGATGCTGCTGCACCCGCTGAGTTTCTCCAGCTTTTTGTGTACCCTCAATTCTCCAGCATCTGCAGTTCCTTCTTTAACAAGAGAAAATCTACGCAGGTTACGGGGAGAATGTACAACCCCGTATAGGCGAGCACCTGGGTCTCTGACGCTGCTGGGCAGCAACTCTACCGCTGTGCCACCGTGCCGCCCCAGAGTCGGGTAACTGTGAAGGAGGTGGGTGAGCGCGGGCAGCATCTGATGTCGGCAACCCCACCAGTGCCAAGTCACCAGGGGTGCCCAAACTCGTTGCAAGGGAAGAGGGGTTTATTGAAGTCTGTTGCTCCTCTCTCTCTCTCTCTCCCTCTCCCTCTCTCTCCCTCTCTCCCCCCCCTCCCCCCTCCCCCCTCCTCCCTCCCCCTCTCCCCCTCTCCCCGTCTCCTCTCCCCTTCTCCCCCTCTCCCCCTCTCCCCCTCTCCCCCTCTCCCCCTCTCCCTCTCTCCCTCTCTCCCTCTCCCCCTCTCCCTCTCCCCCCCTCTCCCTCTCCCTCTCCCTCTCCCTCTCTCCCTCTCTCCCTCTCTCCCTCTCCCCCCCTCCCCCCTCCCTCTCTCCCCCTCTCCCCCTCACCCCCTCTCTCCCTCTCTCTCCCTCTCCCCCCCTCTCTCCCTCTCCCTCCCTCTCCCCCTCTCTCCGTCTCTCTCTCTCCCCCCCTCCCCCCTCCCCCCTCTCTAGTGTGAACACTCTACACTAGCCTCTCAAACAGCCGCAGGGAACAGCTGGATTGTAAGATCACCGTCTTTCTAAATGTAAATCCTGCCTCACCCATCTGTACGATTCACCAACTCCCCCACCTCCCCTCGTTCATCATCCCCCATCGCTTTGCTCGTCACCATCAAGAACAATGTTCAGTTTCGTTTCGTTTTAGAGATACAGCGGGGAAACAGGCCCTTCGGCCCACCGAGTCCGCGCTGACCTGCACTCCCCCGCACACTTACACCATCCCACACACGAGGGGCGATTTACAATGAACCTACAAGGCTGCACGTCTTTATCGTGTGGGAGGAAACCTGAGCACCCGGAGAAAACCCACACGGTCATGGGGAGAACGTACAAAGTCCGTGCCGACAGAATCTGGAGTGGTCAGAATCGAACCCGGGTCTCTGGCGCTGTGAGGCAGCGACTCTACCGCTGCGCCACCGCTGCTCGCGGGAGTGGAGTGGGATTCGCGTTGGGGTGTGTTCGAGGGAGTGGTTGAACGGCCGGGAACTCCCTGTCCCACTTCAAACCCCTCATCAACGTTGGAGGTTTGTGTGTGGTGGGGGGGGGAGTGGAGCTCGTCACGAGAGCCAACGGGTTGGGGGGGGGGAGGGGAGAGGAGGTTGGGGATATGGGGGGGGTGGGGGACGCCGGGTGGATGACAGTGTGGGAAAGTGGGAAAGTGCCAAGCCTGAGAGCGCACAGCCCTTTCCCATCTCCAGGCCACTTGATGGGAACAGGCTGTTGGTCGGCAGGCTTCAGCCTGAGAAATCCGAGCTCCCGCACTGGATCCTGATTTATTACCAGCGTTGCTCTCACTCTGCACTCAAGTCATTACTCTTTCCTCATTCTTTCCTGCTGGAAAAAGTCTGTTAATATTAACCCCTCTCCCGGCAAAGTCACATTTTCTCCCTCCCATAGTATAGAAGTTGGGATGTAATGTTAAAATTGTACAAGGCATTGGTGAGGACAATTCTGGAGTATGGTGTACAATTTTGGTTGCTAAATTATAGGAAAGATGTCAACAAAATAGAGAGAGTACAGAGGAGATTTACTAGAATGTTGCCTGGGTTCCAGCACCTAAGTTGCAAAGAAAGGTTGAACAAGATAGGTCTTTATTCTTTGGAGCGTTGAAGGTAAAGGGGGGACTTGATTGAGGTCTTTAAAATTATGAGAGGGATAGACAGAGTTGACGTGGATAATCTTTTTCCATTGAGAGTAGGGAAGATTCAAACAAGAGGACATGATTTGAGAATTAAGGGACAGAAGTTTAGGGGTAACATGAGGGGGAACTTCTTTACTCAGAGAGTGGTAGCTGTGTGGAATGAGCATCCAGTGGAAGTGGTGGAGGCAGGATCGATTTTATCATTTAAAAATAAATTGGATAGGTAAATGGACAGGAAAAGGAATGGAGGGGTATGGTCTGAGTGCAGGTAGATGAGACTAGGTGATAGTAAGTGTTCGGCACGGACTAGAAGGGCCCAGATGGCCTGTTTCTGTGTAGAAATTGTTATATGTTATATAGTCATAACATAGCCAGAAGATTGCAAGGTTTGGAGCAGAATTAGTCCATTCGGTCCATCGAGTTCGTTCTGCCGTTCGATCATGGTTGATCGATTTTCCCCTCTCAACCCTCTGGGGTCACACAGTGTAGAAGATAAAACAAGAAGAAGTTTTGTTCGCCTTTGGGTGATGAGTCTGTGGAATTCTTTGCCACAGAAGGCCCGTGTAGGCCGTCAATGGAAATTGTTAAGGCGGAGATTGACATATTTTTGATTAGTGCGGGTGTCAGAGGTTATGGGGAGAAGGCAGGGGAATGGGGTTAGGAGGGAGAGGTAGAACAGGCATGATTGAATGGTAGAGTAGACATGATGGGCCGAATGGCCGAACTCTGCCTCTATAACCTGTCCCATTTTCACGACCTAATTCGCGACCTTTTTTACTCGTGGACATTTTTCATCAGGAAGAACTCCCCGACCTACTTAATGTCACGAGTACCTACGACTAGCATCACGACCTCGTGACGACCATGCTGCGAGTATGAGTCAAGGGCAAACTCGGCAGAGATCGTGAATTAGTGGGACAGGGCCTTAACTAATCAGGAACCTCTCAATCTCTGCGTTCACAATGCCCAATGACTTGGCCTTTATGTTTCCTTCCTTGCTTTGAAATCATCAACAGTTCATAGAGAAGGGGCAGGCCATTTGGCCCCTCTGATGTAAACCAGCAATTATTTTCCCGGGAGGTAGATGTCGCTGGTAATGCTTACATTTGTTGTCAAACCCCGGTTGCCCTAGGACTGGGAAAGCAGCGGAGCGGAGCGCCATCCAACTCGTGGGTCTTGGAATCGTATCTAGACCAGAGCTGGCGAGGGCAGGTCAGAGTGTGCAAACCGGCCCTTTGGCCCAACTTCGCACCAACATGCCCCATCTACACTAGCCCCACCTGCCTGCGTTTGGCCCATATCCTTCTAAACTTATCCTATCTATATACCCCTTTAAATGTTTCTTAAATGTTTCGATAGTACCTGCGATAGTGCAAAAGGAAAGTGGCCGGTGTTGCAATAATCTGGTAACTCCAGGGTTATTGCACCAGAGGTTAGATTTTTATTAAAATACTCAGCTTTATTTTATTGAATTTAAGTTCTTTAGCTGCCACATGGGATTGTAACCTGGGTTGATGGATGCTCGTCCAGTATCTTAGCAGTAAGGGGGCTCGTGGAGCAACCGTAGCCGGAGGTCCCTGAGTTTTGGTTTACGTTTTAATGGCACGCAAAAGGCTACGGTTTGCCGGCAGTTCCGAGTGGCGCGGCTGCTAGTGTCCAGCCTCACACTCCCAGATCTCGATTCAATCCTGACCACTAAGTGGAGCTTCCACATTCTCCTGGTAACCAACTGTGTTTCTTCCAAGTCTCCTCCCAGATCCCAAAAATTGGCTCCGTGAATTGCTTACGAGTAGTAGAATCCCACGGGGTGGAGATGGGGGGGGGGGGGATGGGTGGAAATGTTGGGAGAATATCATAGCATGATTGTAGGACTGGTGCAGATGGATGCTTGATCCCAAGGCGTAACCCTGTGAGTGACTCGACTGTAATCATGTATTGTCTTTCTGCTGACTGGATAGCAGGCAACAAAAGCCTTTTATTGTACCTCGGTACACGTGACAATGGAAACATAGAAACATAGAAAATAGGTGCAGGAGGAGGCCATTCGACCCTTCGAGCCAGCACCACCATTCATTGTGATCGTGGTTGATTGTCCGCTATCAATAACACGTGCCTGCCTCCTCCCCATATCCCTTGACTCCACCAGCCCCTAGAGCTCTATCCAACTCTCTCTTAAATCCATCCAGTGATTTGGCCTCCACTGCCCTCTGTGGCAGGGAATTCCATAAATTCACAACTCTCTGTGTGAAAAAAGTTTTTTCTCACCTCAGTCTTAAATGACCTCCCCTTTATTCTAAGCCTGTGGCCCCTGGTTCTGGACTCACCCAACATTGGGAACATTTTTCCTGCATCTAGCTTGTCCAGTCCTTTTATAATTTTATATTTCTATAAGATCCCCCTCATCCTTCTAAACTCATGAATACAAACCTATTTTTTTTCACTCTTTCCTCATATGACAGTCCCAAAGATCAATCTCGTGAACCTATGCTGCACTGCCTCAATCACAAGGATGTCCTTCCTCAAATTAGGAGACCAAAACTATACACAATACTCCAGATGTGGTCTCACCAGAGCCCTATACAAGTGCAGAAGAACCTCTTTACTCCTACACTGCAATCCTCTTGTTATGAAGGCCACCATTCCATTGGCTTTCTCCACTGCCTGCTGTACCTGCACGCCAACTTTCAGTGACTGGTGTACAAGGACAACCAGATCTCGCTGTACCTCCCCCTTACCTAACCTAACCCCATTGAGATAATAATTTGCCCCCTTGTTTTTGCCGCAAAGTGGATAACCTCACAATAAACTAAACTGAACTGAACCAACATGGTGAGATGTCTCTGTGCTGTGTGAACTTAGACGAACCATAGAGAGAGCACAGAGGAGATTTACTAGAATGTTGCCTGGGTTCCAGCAACTAAGTTACAGAGAAAGGTTGAACAAGTTAGGTCTTTATTCTTTGGAGCGCAGACGGTTAAGGGGGGACTTTAAGATTGAGGTCTTTAAAATGATGAAAGGGATAGGCAGAGTTGACGTGGATAAGCTTTTCCCATTGAGGGTAGGAAAGATTCAAACAAGAGGGCATGACATGAGAATTAAGGGGCAGAAGTTTAGGGGTAACATGAGGGGGAACTTCTTTACTCAGAGAGTGGTGGCTATGTGGAATGATCTTCCAGCAGAAGTGGTGGAGGCAGGATCGATTTTAACATTTAAAAGTAAAGTGGATAGGTATATGGACGGGAAGGGAATGGAGGGGTATGGTCTGAGTGCAGGTAGATGGGACTAGGGGAAAATAAATGGTCGGCACGGACTGGAAGGGCCGAGAAGGCCTGTTTCCGTGCTGTAATTGTTATATGGTTATTCGTCGAACAAACTTATTCATCTTCTTGCGTATGGCATGCACAGCCTAAAGTTGTAGGCCAACTTGTTCTATTTGATCTTATTTGATTGTGCACGCCAGGTTGATTGCATTTGTGAAGGTTGCAATCTTCCACCCCATCAACGAACTAATGTTACAGATTTCATTTCAATTCTCCACCCAGGAAAGTTGTGGGAGTTAGATCACTGGGGTATTTAAAGAGAAAATAAGGGGACTGAGGGTGCCAGAAGAGGAGTTGACGATAGATCAGATTAACCTTGGTAATGCTGAGGGGATGGGCCAGGCCAGGTTTGAAGGGCCAAGTGGCCCACTCCTGTCTTTGTTTGTTATTTGTTTGGCTATGAGGAGAGGTTGGACAAAGTTGGTAGACACAAAATGCCGGAGTAACTCAGCGGTTGAGACAGCATCTCTGGAGAGAAGGAATGGGCGACGTTTCGGGTCATGACCCTTCTTCAGCTTCTTTGGACAAAGTTGGATTGTTTTCTCTGGAGGGTCAGAGGCTGAGGGGAGACCTGATAGGAGTGTATAAACTAATGAGGCACAGATAGGATAGAATGTCAGAATCTTTTTCCCAAGGTGGAAATGCCAAAGACTAAGTGGCCTAGCTTTATGGTGAGAGGGGGATACTTTTAAAGGGGATGTAAGGGGCAGGGTTTTTTTTCACAGAGGGTGGAGGGGGCCTGGAAGCCGCTGCCAGGGGTGGTGGTGGAGGCATGTATGTTAAAGACTTTTGGATAGGCAGGGAGGGATAGGGGGAGGGAGGGATAGGAATCACAAGATAACAGCGGGGATTAGTTTATCTTTGCAACATATTGGGCACAGACATCGTGGGCCGAAGGGCCAGCTCCTGTGCTGTACTGCTTGCTCCATGCGCAGTTAGGAATGGCGGATGCTGGTTTTCACCGAAGGTAGACACAAAATGCGGACGTAACTCTGTGGCTGGGGCAGCACCTCTGGAGAAAAGCAATAGGCGGCTATTCGGGTCGGAGCCCTTCTTCAGACTCTGCCTGACCTGTTGAGTTACTCTAGCATTTTGTGTCTATCTTCTGTACTGCTCTATGTTCTGTATTTTAACAATCTGGTACTGTGATTTTTTTGTGTGTGTGCTGTTTACACAGAGCACAACAGAGCTAACTTCTCCTTTCTTTCTCACTTTGTACAGGTGTCGGTCTGGTTTTATTGGGAATTTGTGCCAGTTTCCTGACCCTTGCCAAAGGTCGCCGTGTCTAAACGGAGGGATATGCGGCAGTTTGGTGCTGGACAGCTCAGCTCGGTACACCTGCACCTGCACTCGAGGGTTCAGAGGTAAGTGGTGATGTGTTGGCCAAGGGACCGCCCAACAAGGCCGTTTGTTGAGGCAGAATGGGAGGCTGGGTGCAAAGATCCTATAGCGAGCGAGATAGATCACTCGACGAAAAAGACGTAGTACGGTCATGGGCAGATTCATGGGTAATTTTCGGCCCCATTTCCGTAACCGGCTTCCGTCTCCGCACCAAAGATCCCAAAGCGGAGCAAAGAAACCAGTGCGGAGACGGAAGTCGGTTACGGAAACATCCTCGTAAAAATAAAAGTTATTTGGGAAAAATAGTAGTTTTCTGAATTATAATTTATTAACACAAACTGTTCCCCCGCAACGTTGATTGCACTGCGAATCGGGTCGGGTGGGTCAGGTTACGGAAATGGATGAAAAAAAGGCCCACGTTCCGCTCCGTGGCTGTAGGATCTTTGGTTGGGTGGGTTGCAATCCTTGAGCATGTGAGGAGGCCACTTAGAATCATAGAAAATAGGTGCAGGAGTAGGCCATTCGGCCCTTCGAGCCTGCACCGTCATTCAACATGATCATGGCTGATCATCCAACTCAGTATCCTGTACCTGCCTTCTCTCCATACCCCCTAATCCCATTAGCCGCAAGGGCCACATCTAACTCCCTCTTAAATATAGCCAACGAACTGGCCTCAACTACCTTCTGTGGCCCTTCCACAGATTCACCACTCTCTGTGTGAAAAATGATTTTCTCATCTTGGTTCTAAAAGACTTCCCCCTTATCCTTAAACGGTGACCCCTTGTCCTGGACTTCCCCAACATCGGGAACAATCTTCCTGCATCTAGCCTGTCCAATCCCTTAAGAATTTTGTAAGTCTCTATGAGATCCCCCATCAACCTTCTAAATTCCAGTGAGTACAAGCCAAAATCGTGCGATGGGCAGGCAGGTGGCTCCTCAAACGTCTCCAGTAAAGGTGATAGTTTGGAAGCAGATCACTGGGCAGTTTTCACAGCACAGGAGGTAACGATGCTGGGTGGGTATCAGGGGAGGGCGAGCTCTGATAGTCAAGACACAAGGACCTGCATGTGCTTGCATCTTGAGTGTTGGTGGACCTCACCGGGTCAGGCAGCATCTCTAGAGGGAATGGATGGTGGAAGACCTTTCAGGTTGGGAATGCGGATAAGGTTGCCGTGGTAATGTGTAGGAAGGAACTGCAAGTGCAGGTTTACACCGAAGATAGACAAAAAATGCTGGAGTAACTCAGCAGGTCAGATAGCATCTCTGGAGAAAAGGAATAGGTGATGTTTTTAGTCGAGACCCTGGAATAATGGCAGTGCTTCCGTAATAGACAATAGACAATAATTGCAGGAGTAGGCCATTCGGCTCTTCGAGCCATTCAATGTGATCGTGACTGATCATCCCCAATCAGTACCCCGTTCCTGCCTTCTCCCCATATCCCCTGACTCTGCTATTTTTAAGAGCCCTATCTAGCTCTCTCTTGAAAGCATCCAGAGAACCGGCCTCCACCGCCCTCTGAGGCAGAGAATATGGACCAGTGAATTAGGAATGGAATAGATTAGAATAGAATAGAATGCCTTTTATTGTCATTCAAACATGTCTATGGTTTGAACGAAATTTCATTCCTACAGTCTTGACATTACAAAAAAACCCAAGACACACACTTAACACAATTTACACAAACAATTTATACAAATGTGACTACGCACAGTGAAATTCTTTGCTTGCAAACTCAGAGAGTTAAAGTACGAGGTGGGGTGGGCAATGCACTAAGATACTTCAGGATAGGAAGGTCACAGTATCGGATGACCAAAGGACTGAGCAGAAAACTGCTGGAGGAACTCAGCGGGTCGGGCATCATCTGTGTAGGGAATGGACAGGTGTTTCAGGCCAGTTCAGTCTGAACACAGGCCCTGACCGGAAACGCCGCCTGTCTATTTCCTCCAGCTCTTTGTGTTTTGTTTAAGCTATGCTGGTCTTCATGAATCGGGCAAAGAATCTTGGCAGACACAAGGAAGTGTAGATGCTGGAATCTTGCGTAGAATACAGAGTGCTGGAGTAACTCAGCGGGTCAGGAGGACATGGATAAGCGATGTTTCGGGTCGGGACCATTCTTCAGTAGCTTGGCAATGAAAGTTGGCAAAGCATTGCTCATTGGGCAGGCTTTGATTTCCCCAACTCTCCATTTGCTTTCTGCCACAGCTTACATCCAGCACCTTCCCAGGCGAGTTATCTTAAAGCCCTGTCCCACGGTACGAATCCATTGCAAGAGCTCTTCCCAGCTTAAACAAAAATCACACTCGGGGTAAGCACGGAGAATGAACGTAGTGGGTACGTCGGAGCTCGGGGACGTCTCTTAGCGGCTCGTAACGCTAATGGCAGGTACTCGGGAAGAATCGCTAACGGCAGGTACTCGGGAAGACTGGTGATGATTTTTCAACATGATGAAAAATGTTCACGAGAGCCCCGAGTACCGACGAGCGGCCGTTACCGTAAATCTCAGAGTTCGAATCAGGGCAAACTCGGTAGAGCTCTTGGAATGAACTCGTACCGCGGGACAGGGCTTTCAGTGTTACTTGTAGCACATTTAAGAGTTGATTATTACATCTCACTTGCACTCCCCATCTTCACACCATCTCTCTCTGACCTTGGATGCCTCACACACCAGTAGTTGGCAATGTTTCAGCTGCCCAGCTCCAAAACTCTACAGTTCCCACCTTGCTATTCTGCACCTGTTTGGTCAATTTGCTGGGTAAATCTCATATTGTGTCGTGGTCTTTCTGTAAAATGAACATAAGCTGCCGCTTTGGCCCACCCTATCTACCATCAAGTACCGATTAACCTAATCCCATTGATCAGCGTTTGGCCCATAGCTTTTTACACTTATGACAATTCAAATGCTCATCCAGATACCTTTTTGAATGGAAAGAAAGGAATCAGGCCCTTCAGCCCACCAAGTGACTGCTGAGGATCGATCACCCATTCACACTAGATCTAATACCCCACTTTTGTATCCACTTCATATACATTCGTGGAAATTTGAGGCAACTGAGGGGGAGAAAGTTGGAAGAGAGGCGAGTTGTAGGGAGGAGCCCTGTTCTCCGGTGCGGCAATCAGTCGGAAGAAGGGCCTCAACCGGAAATGTCATCTGACCATTTCCTCCACAGACCCGCTGAGTTCCGATTTAGCTCTCATCACTTTGGACTAAATAGTAAAGAAACATGATGATGGCTTGTGCAAGAGTAAACCATATTCTACCTAGAACGCCATTAGTATCATCGTGGTTGAATACTTTCATTGATACTATTGTCCACAATGGGGCAGATTCAGTGGTCAGTGGTCAGTCACCAATTGGCCGGGACTAGCCTTTGTGCTTGGTGGCTTCACCGGGAACAAATTGATCTGGGATCCCATTGCTCACTGCCACCTGGTGGGGATGGTTGGAAGTACAAGCATTGAGATTGGCGGCCACCGTGTAGAATGGTCGATGGATGATGGAAAACCTAAAACACAGTTTGGCCCATTGTGTCTGTGGCAGTGGAAGAGAGCATCTCCGTGCAGCCCCAGCTTCAGGCACCAGGTCTGTGGTCCAGCAGATCACGGGACTTTTAGCATGCATCTATTGAGCGGCGCAATGGTGCAACTGGAATAACGGCCACCACGCAACTCCAGTGACTCGGGTACAATTCTGACCCCTCCTGCTGTCTGCGTGGAGCCTGCACGCTCCTCCTAGAGCTGCGGGGAATTCCTCTGGTTCCCCTGATTTCCTCCTTCACCCCAAAGCTGTGCGTGTTGGTCAATAGACAATAGGTGCAGGAGTAGGCCATTCGGCCCATCCAGCCAGCACCGCCATTCAATGTGATCATGGCTGATCATCCACAATCAGTACCCCGTTCCTGCCTGCTCCCCATATCCCCTGACTCCGCTATCTTGTCGGTTAATTAGCTGCTGTAAATGGCCCCAATAGTGTTGGTAAGTGGTAGAATATGAGGGGAGTGGATGTGAATGTGGTGAGAATCTTAAGGGGTTGGACAGGCTAGATGCAGGAAGATTGTTCCCGATGTTGGGGAGGTCCAGGACAAGGGGTCACAGCTTAAGGATAGGGGGGAAATCCTTTAGGACCAAGAAGAGAAGGACTTTTTTCACACAGAGAGTGGTGGGTCTCTGGAACTCTCTGCCACAGAGGGTAGTTGAGGCCAGTTCATTGGCTATATTTAAAGAGGGAGTTAGATGTGGCCCTTGTGGCTAAGGGGATCAGAGGGTATGGAGAGAAGGCAGGTACGGGATACTGAGTTGGATGATCAGCCATGATCATATTGAATGGCGGTGCAGGCTCGAAGGGCCGAATGGCCTACTCCTGCACCTATTTTCTA
Source organism: Raja brachyura (assembly GCA_963514005.1). The sequence continues at coordinate 18,635,728 of OY740816.1, forward strand.
TGTTTCTATGAATTGAATGGGATGGGTGTAATACTTGGTTCATGTGGATTCAGTGGGCTGAAAGGTCTCTTTCCGTGCTGTATTACTCTGTGATATCCAAACACCGCTGGACTCCCATCATACTTGCACAGAAAGAATAGTCACTTCAGTGAGGAGTTCTAGTATTTAAGTAAAGGAATTTACAGGAGTGAAATATAAAGCATTGGAGGACCTCAGCAGGTCAGACAGCATCTTTGGAGGGGGTATACTGACAATAGTATGGGTTGGGACCCTCCTTCAGACAGACGTAGTAGGGAGAGGAAGCTGGAACAGAGTCTTAGGGATGGGGCAAAGTCTGGCAAATGATAGGTGGAAGAAATAACTGCAGATGCTGGTTTAAATCGAAGGTGGACACAAAATGCTGGAATAACTCAGTGGGTGAGGCAGCATCTCTGGAGAGAAGTTTAGACATCGCCCATTCCTTCTCTCCAGAGATGCTGCCTCACCCGCTGAGTTACTCCAGCATTTTGTGTCTACCAAAGTGATAGGTGGATACAGGTGAGGGAGTGGAGGTGGGTTTGGCAGATGGTGACAAATCCTAGAGGTGAAAAGGAGACAAAGGTGTCTGATGATGGCATGAAATCTGTGAGAGGGTTATGGCTGCAAGGGGACAAGGGGGAGGGGGGGAAAGGGGGGATTGAAAAGGATATGTAGGACTCTGAGATGAGGGGTGAGTGTACAGTGGAAAGGAAAATAAGACTCTACCGGGGTGGTAGTTCTACACATAACAGGTGACATATGCATGATCCTGACCTCCAATGTGGAGTTTGCACATTCTCACTGTAACTGCAAAGCCCTTGTTTTCTCCCATATCCCAAAGACGTGCGGGTTTGTAGGTTACTTGGCCTGTGTTAAGTGCCTCTAGACTAGAGGATGGGAAAGAGGGATAAGATAGAACTAGTGTTATAGAACAGGTGATCGCTGGGCCTGCGTGTGCTTGTGAGTGGTAGAGTGTGAGGGGAGTTGATGAGAATATGTGGGGCATTGATGTGGATGAGTTGTAAGGCACATTGCCATTGCTCGCCGGTGGGTGGTGATGTCCTCTCGTTCACCTCCGCAGGAGACAACTGCTCGCAGATCGATGCCTGTGCCGCCAGCCCGTGCGCCAACGGTGCCCGCTGCACCAACTGGAATAACCGCTACAACTGCAGCTGCCCGCCGGGTTACAACGGCAAGCACTGCCGCACGGACATCGATGAGTGCCGGGCGCCCGACGTCTGCAAGAACGGAGGGGTGTGCACCAACGCCCCAGGCACGTACCGCTGCCAATGCCCGCCCGGCTACACTGGGCGCCAGTGCGAAAGCACCTACATCCCCTGCTCCCCATCACAGTGCCAGAATGGTGGCACCTGCCGGCAGACTGGTGATCTGACCTATGAGTGCGCTTGTTTGCCAGGTGAGACTGCTAACCTGTTTCCCCACGTAGAGACATCTTGGTGAGTGAGTAACACTTTCTGCGTAACTGCGTTCATAACTCATAGTTGGAGAATTGCACCATTCAAGTTTATTGGCCAAGTATTCACATACAAGGAATTTGCCTTGGTGCTCCGCCCACAAGTAACAACATGACATACAGTGACAATTACGAATGACTCAGAAAACACTAAACATTAATAATAATAAAACATTAATGATAAAACACCATTGATCAAGCATGTGAACCAACAAAATACCAGATCAAAGGGAGGCTACAGATTTTTGGCTGTTGAGTAGAGCAACTACTCGTGGATAAAAACTGTTTTTATGTCTGGCTGTGGCAGCTTTGACAATCCGGAGTCGCCTTCCAGAGGGAAGTGATTCAAAGAGTTTGTGGCCAGGGTGAGAGGGGTCAGAGATGATCTTGCCCGCTCGCTTCCTGGCCCTTGCAGTGTACAGTTCAGCACCTCGAGTATACTCCGCCATTCAATCATGGCTGATCTATCTCGCCCTCTCAACCCCATTTTCCTGCCTTCTCCCCATAATCTTTGACATTGTTACTAATCAGGAAGCTGTCAATCTCCCACAAACCTGTACGTCTTTGGAATGTGGGAGGAAACCGGAGATCCCCGAGAAAACCCACGCAGGTCAAGAGCCAGGGCAATGTTTTATTGTCCCGGATGGGACAAGGAAATGATCCCAGTGAGAACGTCACTCAGCCGACAAACCTGTACATCCTTGGAGTGTGGGAGGAATCTGGAGTTCCTGGAGAAAACGCACGCATGTCAAGGGGAGAACGTACAAACTCCGTACAGACAGCACCCGTAGTCAGGATCGAACCAGGATCTCTGACTCTGTTAGGCAGCAACTCTACCACTGCGCCACCGTGCTGCCCAGCGACGCATCTCTGAACCATCCTGACAACTTCCCAAAAAGGCTGGCTCTTCAGTTTTATACCTCGATGGCATCAAGGGCTCCAAAGCTCCTCATACGAACAGGTTCTCATGAAAAGAGGAAGCAAGTCTTTCTGAAGAACTCCTTGAACTTAACTTCGAACCACATCAATGATCAGCAACTAGGCTACAACTTGTGCATAAACAAGTTGGGCACTTGGCATAATGCCATTCGTAACAGCAGGCACTCATTTGATTTATTTTATCATAGGCAGCTTGCACGACATAGAGTGTGGTCAATTAATGAAATTGGCAGTTTGAAACAGTTCACAAATACAGACTCACCAACAAGGGAAGGGGGGTGGGAGATTGCAACCTTCACGTGGTCCACCCTGTTTCGACGAATGCAATCAACCTGGCGTGCACAAACCGAAGATCAAACAGAACAAGTTGTCTTACAACTTTAGGCCGTGCACATGTCCGCAAGAAGAAGAAGAACAAGGGAAGGCAGTTTGGAGGAACTGCAGACGCTGGTTTACCAAGGAAAGACAGTAAATGCTGGAGTAACGCAGCGGGCCAGGCAGCATCTCTGGAGAACATGGATAGGTGTTGTTTCAGTTCGGGACCCTTCTTCAGACTGAGGCAGTTTAGGGCATGTGTGGGAAGGAACTGCAGATGCTGGCTTGCATCGAAGATAGACATAAAATGCTGGAGTAACTCAGCGGGACTGGCAGCTTCTTTGGAGAGAAGGAATGGGTGACGTTTTGGGTGGAGACCCTTCCTCGGACTGCTGGATTGATATTCCTAAATGTCTTTTATAACCGTTTGTGGGATAAGCTCTGATCTCTGGGGCCCCACAAGGTACCAAAAAGCCACAAACACTTGGTTGCTTGAAACCAAGGCAATGAGGTTAGAAGGATGATGCAGCATTGCGGTCAAACAGGAAACTCGTGAGCCGAGTCAAGTACCATCGCTATTAGAGGTCACAAGTTCATATTGTCTTCCTCTTCCCGTATTTTTTTAAAAGCAAGTGACCACTTAGCAATTGGACATTGCTTCCTGAATGACCGAAGGGGGGATATTTATGTCGGATTCTTTTCAGGCTCAGGAGGAAAAGCTTTTCTATGGCGCAGGAAGTAATTGGAAGTATTTTGCATCAATGGGACTGAATTGCTGAAGTCGGCAGAGTGCCTGGCAGCGGGAGGTCAGTGGCCCAGGCAAACGATGCCGGGCCTGACTGCCTTTATCGCGGCTTCTGGCTCTGTCCTCAGCCCCGGTCCTGCGCTGGTGGCAACTGAACCATCCTACCAACAACTGGAGAGCCGTCCTGAGCTACTAATTACCTCATTTGGAGATCCTCGGACTACCTTTGATCGGACTTTACTGCCTTTATCTTGCACTAAACGTTATTCATGTTATTTTGTACACTGTGGACGGCTCGATTGTAATCATGTATTGTCTTCCCGCTGACTGGTTAGCACGCAGCAAAAGCTTTTCACTGTACCTCGCTGCAAGTGGCAATAAACTCAACTCAAACTCCAGTTTTCTCATCCCAAAAATGTGCAGGTTTGTAGGTTAATTGAATATCTATGTTATCGCGGAACTGATCCTTATTTTCTCTCTTTTCTCACTAGGTTTTGAAGGGAAGAACTGTGAGGTTAACATTGACGATTGCCCCAAGCACAACTGCAGGCACGGTGGAACCTGCATAGATGGGGTAAACACCTACAATTGCCAGTGCACACCTGAATGGACAGGTATGTCAGTGTTAGTAAGAATACAAAGATCTTGTCCCCCTATTTACAGGGGCAGGGCAGGTTAGATACCCAAATGCCAACTTAATTCAACTGCTATGAAGAGGTAGGTCCTCTCCTTATGAAGCGGCCTTTCCTTAAGTTCTTGTACTCTCCCTTGCTGCATTCAAGAAAAAGTTAGATATAGCTCTTAGGGCCAACGGAATCAAGGGTTATGGGGAGAAAGCAGGAACAGGGTACTGATTCTGTATAATCACCATGATCATAGTGAATGGTGGTGCTGGCTCGAAGAGCAGAATGGCCAACTCCCACACCTATTTTCCATGTTTCTATAGGTCAAAAGTGCTTAATTGTCATATAAGGTCATAGGTCAGAGGAGCCGAATTAACGGCCTGTCCCACTTTCACGACCTAATTCACGACCTCTGCCGAGTTTGCCCTTGACTCATACTTGAGACGTGGTCGTCACGAAGTTGTAGCAGGCCGTGATGCTAGTCGTAGGTACTCGTGGCATCAAGTAGGTCGGGGCTTTTTTCTAGCCTGATGAAAAATCTCCACGAGTAAAAAAATTAGGTTGTGAAAGTGGGACAGGCCGTTCAGGCCATTCAGCCCATCGAGACTACTCAATAATTCAATCGTGGCTGATCTATCTTTTCCTCTCAAACACATTCTCCTGGCTTCTCCCCAGAACCCTGACACCCTTACTGATCAATAATCTGTCAATCTCCCCCTAAAAAATGCCCAATGCTATGGCTTCCACAGCTGTCAGAGGCATGAATTCCACCCCCTGACTAAAGAAATTCCTCCTCATCTCCTTTCTAAAGGTACGTCCTTTTATTCTGAGGCTGTGCCCTCTAGTCCTAGACTCTCCCACTATTGCTGAAAACGGAACAAATGAAATTCTTACTTGCAGTAAGAATTAGTACCTTAATAGGCCAATCATCACAGTACTCACATACAATATAATAAACAACACTTTAATATTTTTTAATAAGTTCCTAGTGCAACCAAGACGGTTTGTAGACACAAAATGACAAATCTAACTCAGCGGGTCAAGCAGCATCTCTGGAGGAAAATAATAGATGACATTTTGGGTCTGAAATGCCACCTATTCCTTTTGTCTGGAGATGCTGCCTGACCCGCTGAGTTACTCCGGCATTTTGTGTGTACATTTGGCATCCACCAGCATCTGCAGTTCCTCCCTACACAAGACAGTTTGTAGTTTATTTAGTGTCTGTAGTTTTCAAGAGCCTGTTGGTTGGAAATATGCTGTGTCTGAACCTGCAGGGCATGGTTTTCAGACTTCTCTACCTTCTTCCCAATGGCAGGAGTGAAACGAGAGTATGGTCAGGGTGGTGTGGGACCTTGATGATGCTGGCAGCGCCTCCTATAATCCTTTCAATGGTGGGTAGATCCGCACCCGAAGTGAACAGATTATTCTCCACATGCCCACCGGATGTGGACATCAACCTTAAACGCCTGCATTTATTGTCCATCTCTAATCGCCTTTGAACTAAGGATGTGGCTAGAATTAACCATATCTTGGTTTTGAGTCACATATAAGATAAGGCCAGCAGATTTTCTTCCCTGCGGGGAATCAGATTGCAGAATCAGATTGGGTTTTATAACAATCTGGTACGAGAATTTTTAAAAAATGTACAATTTTGAAAATCAGGTGAATTTAAATACTTCAGCTGCCGTGATGGGATTGGAACTTGTCTCACTGCTGAAGTAACTTCTTCACTGCTATCGTTCCCCCGATATCCCAAAGTGCTTCATAGTTGGTCAATCCTGTAAAAACGAGAGCAGGACGTGCTGGAAATACTCAGCAGATCGGGCAGCATCAAGAGGAACCTACTATAGTACAGCGCTGGAACGGGCCCTTCGCCCCACAATGTCCGCGCTGAATCTGACGCCAAGTTAAATTCTCCTCCTCTGCCTGCACATGAGCCATATCTCTCCATTCGTTCCATCATTGTTCCTGTACGAAAGCCTCTTAAATGCCACAATCACGTTAGGGCACCCACTACTCTCTGTGTAAAAACAAAAAAAAACTTGCCCGCACATCTCTTTCACATTTTGCCTTTGTGGCCTTCAAGCGAAGCCCTCTAGCCTTTGATCCGTCTACCTCAGGAAGAAGGGCTGTCTATTCTGGGTTCTGAGTACATCAAGTTCCGAATGTCTACCGTAGGTTCTATCTGGCTACCCTAACTTCTGACTGTCCACCCTGGGACAGTATTTTAATAGTAGGAAGACTGTTCTATACGTTGACCACAAGATTTATAAACCACTGCCAACAAGGTTGTGCTTATCATCAGATGTGGCAGAGTTGGTTCCCTTTTCATGCCTTTATTCCAATATTACCAGACCAGTGCCTGTTTGCTCGAAAGTGCTATTCATTGACAATAGACAATAGACAATTGGTGCAGGAGTCGGCCATTTCGCCCTTCGAGACAGCACCGTCATTCAATGTGATCATGGCTGATCATCCCCAATCAGTACCCCGTTCCTGCCTTCTCCCCATATCCCCTGACCGCTATTTTTAAGAGCCCTATCTAGCTCTCTCTTGAAAGCATCCATAGAACCTGCCTCCACCACCCTCTGAGGCAGAGAATTCCACAGACTCACAACTCTCTGCAACAAAAAGTGTTTCCTCATCTCCGTACTAAATGGCTTACTCCTTATTCTTAAACGGTGGCCCCTGGTTCTCCCCCAACATCGGGAACATGTTTCCTGCCTCTGGCGTGTCCAAACAATCTTATATGTTTCAGTGAGATCTCCTGTCATCCTTCTAAAGATAACTGCTGTCGGCAAAGGATTTGTAGTTGGGGTTATGGTAGAATTGAGTGGCTTTCTGGGCCATTTAAGAGTCAGACTTATGTCTCTGGGCATGGACTGTGTAGGAACCAGAGGAATTTTTACAACAACCCAGGTATTTCATGCTTGCTAAAATGCTGTAAGTACTGTGAATCTTTGAGTTCTCTCAGAGTGTTTCCTGTTGTGCATTATTAAGGCCTTCAATAAACCGACTTGTTCGATAGACTCTCCATTGAACAATGAGCTGTTTAATTTTGTGCCTGTGCCTAATTGCGTAAAGACATCTACAGGGTAGACACAAAAAGCTGGAGTAACTCAGCGGGACCAGGCAGCATCTCTGGAGAGAAGGAATAGGTGATGTTTCGGGTTGAGACCCTTCTTCAGACATATACATGGTATGGGTTTAGAACAAAATTCCGTCCTACAGAGGTGGAAATTTACTTTTCAAGTTCCGATTACTTAACAAACTGCTGCTGTGATAGGATTTGAACTCGTGCCTCTGGTCTTATGCGATATCTGGGTGTGGTAACAGTCTTGGAACTATCTTCCTCTGGTTACTGGTCCTCTGGACACTGTGCAAACTTGGGCAAACTTATGGAGTCTTGAGCATGGAAACTCTAAGCTCTTCAGCCCAACGTACACGTGCCGAATGATTTTGCATGAACTTCAAGCTTAATCAGTTGTACGACCAAATATGTAAGGCCGAGGTACTTTGGGCTGTCTGCTGGTCTCTGACCCTTGATGGACACAAAAAGCTGGAGTAACTCAGCGAGTCAGGCAGCATCTCTGGAGAAATATGTGACTTTTCAGGTCACGACTCTTCCTCAGACTAAAGACTGAAGAGTCCGAAGATGGGTCTCCTATTCCTCTTCTCCAGAGATGCTGCCTGACCTGCTGAGTTATTCCAGCTTTTTATGTCTATCTCTGGTTGAAACCAGCAACTGCAGTTCCTAGCGAACGAGTCGAGAGTGTTTTAGTGGCGTATGTCCCAGATAGAACAATGAAATTCTTACTGACATCCGCATTTGGTCTCTGACGCTTTGTGGATCCCTGTCCTCCCCAGGCCAGTTCTGCACAGAGGATGTGGACGAGTGCCACCTGCAGCCCAACGCGTGCCACAACGGCGGCACCTGCGTCAACACGCTCGGAGGCCACTCCTGCGTCTGTGTCAATGGCTGGACCGGCGACGACTGCAGCGAGAACATCGACGACTGCGCCACCGCCGTCTGCTTCCACGGTGCCACCTGCCACGACCGCGTGGCGTCCTTCTTCTGCGAGTGCCCTTCCGGCAGGACAGGTAACGGCTTAACGCCCGCCGTCAAACACACTTATTGTCTGTTCACACTAGCTCAGGACTTTTCCCGACGAAAGGATTAACGGTGTTTCCACAGGTCTTGTCTGACCATCAGTGGGGTCGTTTAGTATGGGATCGTTGATATTTTCTATTTTATTTAAATGGAAAGACACTAATCCTCCGACCACACTCCATTGATAGTCTGAAACAATATCATGTTTAAATTTAGAAAAAAATAGGAGTGACATTGTTGAACCCTTGGTTAAATTTGATAGGACTTGGGGCAGATTTATTCAAAATTTTCACACGACATAAATTGTCCCCTCTCCAACCATTATACGGTGGAATGGACTTATAACCATATAGCCATATAACAATTACAGCACGGAAACAGGTCTTCTCGGCCCTTCCAGTCCATGCCGACCATTTATTTTCCCCTAGTCCCATCTACCTGCACTCAGACCATACCCCTCCATTCCCTTCCCGTCCATATACCTATCCACTTTACTTTTAAATGTTAAAATCGATCCTGCCTCCTCCACTTCTGCTGGAAGATCATTCCACACAGCCACCACTCTCTGAGTAAAGAAGTTCCCCCTCATGTTACCCCTAAACTTCTGTCCCTTAATTCTCATGTCATGCCCACTTGTTTGAATCTTCCCTACCCTCAATGGGAAAAGCTTATCCACGTCAACTCTGTCTATCCCTTTCATCATTTTAAAGACCTCAATCAAGTCCCCCCCTTAACCTTCTGCGCTCCAAAGAATAAAGACCTAACTTGTTCAACCTTTCTCTGTAACTTAGTTGCTGGAACCCAGGCAACATTCTAGTAAATCTCCTCTGTACTCTCTCTATTTTGTTGATGACAAACAGGGACGTAAATTGTTGAAATTCTTTGCAGCCCAGTTTCTAGTTTAGTGGGGTTTTGTTTTTTCCTTTTTTCTCTTTTTTATTTATTTTTATTTTTATCTTTTTGTTTTCCTACATACAAGTTCTCTTTTAAACACTTAACTATATTTACATAGAGACCGGGAGGTCTATACTCAATGTGTATTTTGACACTGGACTCACATTTAGATTATACCTGCCATTAATGTAATCCTGATCCCTATGTATCACTATCATTGTTATGTTTCTCATTATTTTTTGTTTTTGAAAAATAAACGAATAAAAAGATTTTAAAAGGAAAGGATATTTTTCTCTCTCTAGATGTTGACGGTTAATGATGGGCTACAAAGCCATCGGTTCCTTGGGGCACCTTTTAACTCTTCTCTCCGTGACTTGCAGGTTTGCTGTGCCACCTTGAAGATGCTTGTGTTAGCAATCCATGTCACGAAGGGGCCATCTGTGACACCAACCCAGTGAACGGAGAAGCCATCTGCACCTGTCCCTCGGGATTCTCCGGACCTGCTTGTAATCAGGATGTGGATGAGTGTTCCATAGGTAAGGGTGAGCATGCAGCCAATGGCACTGATGGAAGCGACAATGGCCAATCCCTATAGACATTGGGTTACAGTTGTGGAGTGTCCGGAAGTTACATTCTTTCACACTCCTGTGTTGGATTTGTGTATTATCCTGTGCAAATGTGAATCGCGTGAAAGACACAACATGGAAACAGGCCCTTCGGCCCAGCGAGTCCACATTGAACTAGTGTGAGCGGGTGATCGTTGGTCAATGTTATCCCACTTTTGCATCCACTCCCTACACACCAGGGGTAATTAACCAGAAAATCTTCACTTCTTTGGGATTTAGGAGGAAACGGGAGCACTGTTTCCTCCTACACTGCACTGTTTACTCTGTTGTAAAGAGGTTTTGGGTTCAGATTGCTCCTGGATCTCCTACCTCCCACCTCTGATTCCGGGCCTTCCACCGAAGGAAGGAGTTCCCGCTTCCTGCCTTTGCCCTGATCCTTATGCCCCTGTCCCACTTAGGAAACCTGAACAGAAACCTCTGGAGACTTTGCACCCCACCCAAGGTTTCCGTGCGGTTCCCGGAGGTTTTTGTCCTCCGGCAACCACCTTCAACTAGCATCGCAACCGGCTTCGACTAAAAGATTATCGATTTTTAAAATGGAAACAACTTTTGACCATTAGGGAGATGGACAAAAACCTCTGGGAACCGCATGGAAACCTTGGGTGGGTCGCAAAGTCTCCAGAGGTTTCCGTTCAGGTTTCCTAAGTGGGACAGGGGCATTACTGATTTGGACATCTTTACAACAGGCCTTTTACAACAGGCCTGGCCTCTCAGTTCCACTGTCTTGCTGAAGTCTCTCAACCTGCTAAATGATTATACCTATCCGAGAACTTTCACACCCTCCCTCTGACACTGTGTCCAGAATTGGCCACACTCCAATGGTAGCTAATAAGCCAATGCGTTCTGAAGGGCAACCTGACCTTGTGGCTCCGTACTTTGTGCATATGTTTATCAATTCCATCGGCTTTTAACTTTCACAACTGGTTCTGCCACCTCCATCATTTGGTGTCCTCATACGCACATACGTCATTCAATTCTGAAACTCCTCGCTGTTTGCCCACCCGGTGTAGGGTTTTACCCTTTCTGTTGAAGGTTTACATGAATATAAAATTAAAATTCTTGCTATTAAGGGAGTGCAGCGTAGGTTAATTCCAGGGATGGCGGGACTGTCATATGCTGAGAGAATGGAGCAGCTGGGCTTGTACACTCTGGAGTTTAGAAGGATGAGAGGGGATCTCATTGAAACATATAAGATTGTTAAGGGTTTGGACACGCTAGAGGCAGGAAACATGTTCCCCATGTTGGGGCCACAGTTTAAGAATAAAGAGTAAGCCATTTAGAATGGAGATGAGGAAACACTTTTTCTCACAGAGAGTGGTGAGTCTGTGGAATTCTCGGCCTCGATGGAGGCAGGTTCTCTGGATGCTTTCAAGTGAGAGCTAGATAGGGCTCTTAAAAATAGCGGTCAGGGGATATGGGGAGAAGGCAGGAACGGGGTACTGATTGGGGATGATCAGCCATGATCACATTGAATGGCAGTGCTGGCTCGAAGGGCTGAATGGCCCACTCCTGAACCTATTGTCTATTGTCTAATTCTGAAAATCCTCACTGTTTGCCCACCCCATGTAGAGTTTTACCCTTTTTGTTGAAGGTTTACACGAATATATAATTAAAACCCAACCCAACCTGACCATTGGCCACAAGAAACTGTAGGAGCAAGAGCAGGCCGCTCGGCCCCTCTACCTTTCAATATGATCATGGCTGATTTACTCCCTGTGTCAGATCCCCGCAGCCCTGTAACACCCAAAACGTACAAACATTTTTCATGCCTCCTTTAAATATTTCCAGTAAGCTTTCCTTCACGGCTCCCTGGGGAAGAGATATGCGTCAAACCAGCAAGTGGGACTGACGTCAATGGGCATTTTGGTCAGCGTTGAAGGGTCGGACAAGTTCACTGATTCACAATCCTCTTGGAGAAGAAAGATTTCCACATACCCAAGTTTTAAATGACTGACCACGGATCTTAAAAATATGTCTCCCTGGTCAATATCTTGACCGTTTACCCCGTCATGTTCCCTCTTGTATGTTTTGATGAGATCATCCCTGGTTCGTCCAAACTCTGATGTCCCAATCTGTTTGCCGCACTTGGCAGGACAATTCTGTCCTGCCCGGGACATACCTGGTGAATGTGGTTTGGTCTGCCTCCAGTGTTGGTACAGGTTGAAACTCTCCAGTCCAGCATCCTTGGGACTTCTCCAGTGGTGGACCCGTTAAAATCTGGGACATGGAAATTGCACTCCCCCTTCTTTACCCCCCCCCCCCCCCCCCCCCCCACCCCCCCTTCGCCGATTATCCTCCTCCGAGCAGGAGAGAGCTCGATCAGTACAGGTATTCCCCGGGTCAATTCTCTCCGGGCTGCGAGGATCTGACACGGGGTCCCGAGCACTATTGATGACATGAAGCTTGAGAAACGCTGTCATCTGAGATCACTGGTAGGTGAATTAGTTACAGATTGGTACAGATCGTAGTGATCTTCAGATGGGCACAGCAACACAGCTGGCAGAGCTGCTTGCTGCCTTGCAGCGCCAGAAACTCGCTGTCTGTGTGGAGTTTGCACGTCCTGCCTGTGATCACATGGGTGCTCTTGTCTCCTCCCACATCCCAAAGACGTGCAGGTTGGTAGGTTTAATTGGCCTCTGTGACATTCCCCCTAATGTGTAGGGAGTGGATGCTAACATGGGAAAACATTGAAGTAATGTGAATGGTGATCGATGGTCAGTGTGGACTAGATGGGCCGAAAGGCCCGTTTCCATGTTGTATCTCTAAATGTAACCTGAATTACACTGTTGGGTAATCAGACTGTACGATAAATGCCTCTTCGCATTCTTCTGACTGAAACATATTCATCCGTGTTAAATTTCACCCCTTTATTTCTCCTCTGAAGGGGCCAATCCCTGTGAACATTTTGGGAGGTGCGTGAATACTGAGGGCTCCTTCCAGTGTCAGTGCGGGAAAGGGTACACAGGCCCCCGCTGTGAGACGGACATCAACGAATGCTTATCCATGCCCTGCCAGAATGATGCCACGTGTCTGGACCGCATCGGAGAATTCACCTGTATCTGTATGCCAGGTAAGGACCTCCATTCCCATCCACCCCGCGCATTGTGCAGGAAGGAACTGCAGATGCTGGTTTAACCCGAAGATAGACACAAAAAGCTGGAGCAACTCAGCGGGTCAGGCGGCATCTCTGGAGAGAAGGGAATAGGTGACATTAAGGGTCTATTAAAGGTTGAACAAGATACGTCTTTATTCTTTGGAGCGCAGAAGGTTAAGGGGGGCTTGATAGAGGTCTTTAAAATTATGAGAGGGATAAACAGAGTTGACATGGATAAGATTTTTCCATTGAGAATAGGGAAGATTCAAACAAGAGGACATGATTTGAGAATTAAGGGACAAACGTTTAGGGGTAACACGAGGGGGAACCTCTTTACTCAGAGAGTGGTAGCTGTGTGGAATGAGCTTCCAGTGGAAATGGTGGAGGCAGGATCGATTTTATCATTTAAAAAATAAATTGGATAGGTATATGGACGGGAAAGGGATGGAGGGTTATGGTCTGAGCACAGGTAGATGGGACTAGGTGGGAGTAAGTGTTCGACACGGACTATAAGGGCTGAGATGGCATGTTTCCGTGCTGTAATTGTTATATGGTTATATGGTCCCGACGTGAAACGTCGCCTATTCCTTTTCTCCAGAGATGCTGTCGGACCCGCTGAGTTACTCCAGGTTTTTGTGTCTATCTTCCATGCATTAAGTACGTGGAATGTCCGTAGTCTGGCATTTTGTGGTCCGGCGATTCCCTTGTTCTGGAATAATTATTTCATTGGAGTCGGCTGGCGGGTTGAGTTCTTGACTCCCGCTGGGAATTCCATGGTTATTTTAGGTCTTTCAGCTCATTGTCTCCCACTTAAAATCTGGAAGAAGTCTAGACTTTAAAGATGATACAGCGGAAACATGCCCTGCGGTCTACTGAGTCCATGCCAACCAGCGACCACCCCATACTCTCGCACTATCCTACACACTAGGGATACATTTACAGTTTTGCTGAAGCCAGACTTACCAGTCCTGAGCTGAGCTGAGCTACTATCTACCTCGGTGGAATATCTTTAATCGGACTTTACCTTGCACCAAACGTTATTCCCTTTATCCTGTATCTTTACACTGTGGATAGCTTGATTGTAATCGTGTATACCTTGCTGCTGACTGGATAGCACGCAACGAAAACGCTTTTCCCTGTACCTCTCTGTACAATGAGCTAAACTGAACTAAGTTTGTGGCTCTCCTGACCCTTTAATCCCCGGTGACAATGACTTGGCAAACACCGCTCTCTGGAGTAAAGAATTCCGAAGATTCTCATTCCTCGGAGAGAATTCCATCTCTACACGGTGGGCCTTTCATCCCGAGACTGCGCCGTTAACTCCGAGACTCCTCCACGTCTGTCACGGAAACGTGCATCCTTGACACCTCAGCTGACGGCCACTCTCGGGCCCGGAGACCATGAGGCGAGGGGGAGGGGGGAGTAGAAAAACTTGTAGCGTTGAGAAATAGTTTTGTTCTCCTTGCTGCGTGCTACCGTGAGGATCCATTATATTCAAACTACAACCTTCAGGGAGGATTTACATTTGAGCAAAGACCCCAGGGACAGGCAGACAATGCAAAAACACGCACGCAAGCGGTAACAGTTTGACACTGTTGTTCGGGGTGGGGATCGTGCTTTAAAGATATGGGAGAGAGCGGGATGAAAAACACCTCAAGATTAGTTGCAGACCTTGAAGCTGCTGGGAGCCAAAGGGGAGGTGGGAGCGAGACAGTGGGTGTGTGATCTGAATGTTAATACACTGCAGAGTACAGAAGCTCCAGCCCGCACCCTTTCACTGAGAAAATCCTCTTTGTTTGCCTCTGCGCCACATATTGGGTAGCTGAATATTCTCTCCATCATTAATTTCAACCCTCGAAAATTTGGTGGAGTTTAAATTTTTCCCTGGGGAAAGCTTTTAATAAAAAAAAAAATTTGCTGAGGCCTGTAACACTCTGCTCTGGAGGGGAGGCTTTGTGTCTAACAGTAAATGGTTACAGAGGGCAGTGTGTAACAGCTGATGACGCCTGTACTGCACAAGCAAGGCTCCTCCTGCCAAAATGTACCTCCTGATCCCTGTAGAAGTTGCACCAGTTTGTCACAGGGGCACGGCTGCTCGCCGTTAGATTAACGCAGGGCCCCATGTTTAGTTTTGCTTAGTTTAGTTTGGAGATACAAAGCGGCAACAGGCCCTTCGGCCCTCTCTCTCTCCCTCCGCTCTCTCTCCCTCCGCTCTCTCTCCCTCCGCTCTCTCTCCCTCTGTTCTCTCTCCCTCTGTTCTCTCTCCCTCTGTTCTCTCTCCCTCCTCTCTCTCTCTCCCTCCTCATTCTCTCTCCCTCTGCTCTCTCTCCTCGATCTCTCTCCCTCCGCTCTCTCTCCCTCCGCTCTGTCTCTCTTCTGAATCTCTGGTGAGTCTGTGGAATTCTCTGCCTCAGAGGGCGGTGGAGGGCGGTTCTCTGGATGCTTTCAAGAGAGAGCTAGATAGGGCTCTTAAAGATAGCGGAATCAGGGGATATGGGGAGAAGGCAGGAACGGGGTACTGATTGGGGATGATCAGCCGTGATCACATTGAATGGCGGTGCTGGCTCGAAGCGCCAAATGGCCTACTCCTGCACCTATTGTCTATTGTCTATTCTCTCTCCTCTCCCCCTCCGCTCTCTCCCTCCCTCCTTGCTCTCAATGAAACCTCTGAATAATTTGCATCAACCATGTATCCAACCATGGGCCCAGCAGATGTCAAGTTTCCAGGCTGCCGTGTCGTCACTGCCCACACTGCACGGTCTGTTTATGTAGACAGATGTGAAGGCTATTTGATAATGGACAAAGTTGAGAGGAAATGCAAGCAGGTATTTTTCTTAATGCTGAACGATCAAAGAGTGCCTGCATATGATTCCCTCAGTTGTACAACACATATCCAGTGCATCAAAGAGTTGTGGGATATGGGGGGCAGGGGGGGGGGGGGGTTGAAGGGAGCATGGAAGGAAATATGTAGTGTAAATGGTTGGTTGCTGCTAAGCATGGACTTAGGAGTGGGATATAGCAGTAGCAGTAAAACATGACAGGTTGGAGGAAGTCAGCGGGTCAGGCAGCAAGTGTGAATGGAACGGACAGGTGAAGTCCCGACCCAAAACGCCGCCTATCCATTCTCCTCCTGACCTGCTGAGGTCTTCCAGCACTTTGTGTTTTGCTCCAGACTGTAGATTCTGCAATGTCCTCTGTCTCCCAGTAGCAGCTTCACGTAACAATATGCAAGCGATGTGTACGTGTGTAGGAAGGGACTTCAGATGCTGGTTTCCACTGAAGACAGACACAAACGCTGGAGTAAATCAGCGGGACAGGCAGCATCTCTGGAGAGAAGGAATGGGTGACGTTTGGGCTTGAGACCCTTCTCCGGACATTGGACTGCTCTGAAGCTCAACACCTTTACAGCTGATCATGTACCTTCCCTTTTCCAGACTGAGAACCAGGAGAGAGCGGGAGACAGAGCTGTAGTCTAACGCTGAGTTACTCCAGCATTTTGTGTCTGATCTAAGCTTGAGGGTTTGCTGGCCCTAATGCAACAAGGTGGGCTAGATACGCCACAGAATATAATAGGGACATGTACTCCTTCTGTCTCGGCTGGCTTCTCAATGACTACCAGTCCATTTCACACCAAATATGGCTCTTCTGGCATTGGCAGAAAGATGAATAGGTCTACTTTGCGTGCAAGTAGGGCCCGAGAGAGGTTAATTATGCAGTGTATTCTATTTTAATGAACCTCCAATTAATCCCATCGTTTGGAATCCGCTTTAGGTTACTGTGTAAATAGTCCATTGTGCAGGAACAAGTATACTGTATGATGCAAGTGCTTTCAACGCAGCCTGCCACTCACAATACTACATTACTGTCAGGCCAGACAGGGTTGTGCAGGCTGACAAAGGCACTTACACTGCGCTTGCACTCCTGTGCAAAGAGAAAGAGAAAGGGCCATCATCTTTCTTTGCGTAGCGTTCTCTTTGAACCTTGCTGCTCGATGGCATTCACTGCCAGTCGGGCTGGCTTGTGGCTGCCAACAAGGCTGGCTGCCGACACACGAGAGATTGATCCAAGGAGTGGCTGAACGATAAGGCTTGGAGGCTGGCCCTTCGGCCCGCCGTGTCCATGCAGTCCGCCGATCCCACGGCAGCATTGCTCCGTGTTATCCCACTCTCGCATACACCACTCTGCACACGGGGGGGGGGGGGCAACTTGCAGAGGGCCGACGAGCCTACAAAACCCACGCGTCTTTCGGATGCGGGAGGAAACCGGAGCACCCGGAGACAAGCCATAGGGACATCTGAGCGAACTCCACACAGGAAGCACCCGAGGTCAGGATCGAACCTGGGTCTGTGGCACTGTGAGGCAGCAGCACCTTGCCGCACTAAACAAGGGCACTCTCCACTCCACCTAGCCCCGTGGGTTGTCCCCTCAGCCTTCGAGCAGTGAAAGTCGTGGGGTGGAAGAGAAGGGGGGGGGGGGGGGACGACGGACAAGAGAGGTGGGCCGGAAAAGCAGAGGGGGAGAAATTCCGTTGCTGTTACTGAGACGCAGACCTGAGCACGCAAAGGGATACACGCGCACCCTTCTCTGCCCTTCCCTGCACCGACCCACCCTGCATCTACAACATGGGCCCACTCTCAGCTCGGGAACCCTCTCTCAGCTCGGGTTGTTGCCCCACTGTCTGTCTCCCTGCATGAGACCACACTCTCTTTTGAAGCACATAGGATTGCTAAGGGTTTGGACGCGCTAGAGGCAGGAAACATGTTCCCGATGTTGGGGGAGTCCAGAACCAGGGGCCACAGTTTAAGAATAAGGAGTAAGCCATTTAGAACGGAGACGAGGAAACACTTTTTCTCACAGAGAGTGGTGAGTCTGTGGAATTCTCTGCCTCAGAGGGCGGTGGAGGCCGGTTCTCTGGATACTTTCAAGAGCGAGCTAGATAGGGCTCTTAAAGATAGCAGAGTCGGGGGATATGGGGAGAAGGCAGGAACAGGGAACTGATTGGGGATGATCAGCCATGATCACATTGAATGGTGGTGCTGGCTCGAAGGGCTGAATGGCCTACTCCTGCACCAATTGTCTATTGTCTTTTCTCACTGTGGGCACAGTCTTTGGCTGCTTTCCCGAGGCATCGTGAACTTGTAGATCGAATCGACGGTGTGGGAGTCTGGTCGGTCTGATGGGACTGGGCTACATCCACAGCCCTCTGCAATTTCTTGGTGTCTAGGGCAAAGCTGTTGTGAAACTAAGTTGCTATGCACCACGATAGTATACTTTCTATTGTGCATCTGTAGAAGTTGGTAAGAGACGTTGCAGACATGGAGAGTTTTCTTCTGAAGAGTCTCCTGAGGAAGTAGACTCGCCGGAGTTCTGGAGGAAGCAAGAAGGTTGAGAGAGAGTTTGATGGAATCGGACAGTGCCAGAGCTGGTTTAAATAGGCAAAAGAGATCAAAGCTGTTCTCATGAGTAGGTAGTTGAAGGACGGGGATAGGATTTGTGTGAAGTATACAAGAGTGTGTGGGGCGGGAGGGGGCGGTGAGTGTAGATACTTCCTGTCAAGGTGGGGAGACAGAAACACAGTACATTTAAACAGTATTAAGTTGTGCAGTAATAGGAAGATCTTGTCTCCCTATTAAAACCCCTGTCCCACGGTACGAGTTCATTCCAAGAGCTCTCCCGAGTTTGCCCTGATTCGAACTCGGAGATTTACGGTAATGGCCGCTCGTCGGTACTCGGGGCTCTCGTGGACATTTTTCACCATGTTGAAAAATCTTTACGAGTCTTCCCGTGCTTACCTGCCGATAGCGAGTCTTCCCGAGTACCTGCCGTTAGCGCTAAGAGACGTCCCCGAGCTCCGACGTACCCGCTACGTTCATTCTCCGTCCTTACCATGTTTGATTTTTTTTAAACTCAGGAGAGCTCTTGGAATGAACTCGTACCTTGAGATAGGGCTTTTACAGGGGCAGGACAGGTTAGATACCCAAATGCCAACTTAATTCAGCTGCTACAAAGAGGTCGGACCTCTCCTTCTGAAGCGACCTTACCTTAAGTTCCTTAAAGCCCCTGTCCCACTTTCCCTAGTTATTCATGAATTCTCCCAAGTTTTCCCCTTGATTCAAACTTGGAGAATCTGTAGGAGTCCGTAGATATTTTGTAACGGCTCGTTATGCCAGCCGTAGGTACTCGGGGCATCAGGTAAGTCTGGACGTTTTTTCGGCATGTTGAAAAAAGTCCACGAGTAAACAAAATAGCCCCAAGTACCTACGGCCGGCATCTCCGAGTTGGAATCAAGGGGAAAACTCTGGAGAATTTGTGAGTAACTCGGGAAAGTGGGACAGTCCCTTAATGCCCCCTGTCCTACTTAGGAAACCTGAACGGAAACCTCTGGAGACTTTGCGCCCCACCCAAGGTTTCCGTGCGGTTCCCGGAGGTTTTTGTCCTCCGGCAACCACCTTCAACTAGCATCGCAACCGGCTTCAACTAAAAAAATGACCGATTTTTAAAACGGAAACCACTTTCGACCATTAGGGAGACGGACAAAAACCTCCGGGAACCACACGGAAACCTTGGGTGGGGCGCAAAGCCTCCAGAGGTTTCCATTCAGGTTTCCTAAGTGGGACAGGGGCATTACTCTCCCTTGATGTATTAGGGCCAACGGAATCAATGGATGTGGGGAGAAAGCAAGAACAGGGAACTGATTCTGGATGATCAACCATAATCATATTGAATGGCGGTGCTGGTTCGAAGGGCCGAATGGCCTACACCCACACCTATTTTCCATGTTTCGATGCAACCTACTGATCCCTGCACCTGCACTGGGAAGCGAGATGAACCTGTCCTCCATCTTTGGCTGGTGTGATCACTGTGGGTTGCATAGTTTGCTTCAGTGTCTTAATTCCCGTATAATTTACCCTCCACCCACATACCGTAACCTCGCTTTTGTGTTCCAGCCAATTTGAATTGCCCGATTCAGACCACCAGAATAATTGGGATTTTTTTACAGCTTTTTCTCTATTCTCTTGGTGCATAAACCCTGCCTGTGATATGCTTAGTAAGCAATGTTCTCTTCCACAAAGCTGATGTTGTGGAAGACTCTCTAATGACTGCTCGCATCACAGTGAAACCAGCCCGTGAATGCGGAGCAGGACAACAGACAGCCAACCGTGCCATCTCTGGGTGCCCTCTCTACCACCCATCAAATGGAGCTCAGTCAGGGCCTGGCAGACATTGGCGCCAACAGAGACAACAACCTGGCAGCTCAACACCCGGCGCGAGATCTAACTATTCCTTTGGTTTATGTTTCACTCGCAAGAAGGAGAAGTGAAACCATGTGGCTTTACTGGTAACAGGTTCTTCCAAGCAATGTAACTCTGGCACTTTAGCTTTTTCTGATTAATGAAAAATAAAGCATAGAAACAGACCCTTCTGGCCACTTCTGAAGGAAGGTTTCGGCCCGAAACGTTGCCTATTTCCTTCGCTCCATGGATGCTGCCTCACCCACTGAGTTTCTCCAGCATTTTGTCTACTTTTGATTGTTCCAGCATCTGCAGTTCCTTCTTAAACATGTGAATCCTCATGTATCTGCCAGTATTAGCCCAAGCAGTCTAGTTCAGCTTGGTTCAGGAATTACAAACTTTCCTCAACGCTAAATTCCCTCCTACAATCTTAAAACAAAGAATGTTACCGGAATTTTGTTTTTTATATTCTACTCTCATGTCTTGCTAAACTTTTCAAACGTAGAAAAGTACAGTAAATGTGCAAGTCCACCATGTCCGTGCTAAACATGATGCCAAGATAAGTTAAAGCCCTGTCCCATGGTACGAGTTCATTCCAAGAGCTCTCTCTCCCGAGTTTGCCCTGATTCGAAGTCAGAGATTTACGGTAAATGCCACTCGTCGGTACTCGGGGCTCTAGTGGACATTTTTCAACATGTTGAAAAATCTTCACGAGTCTTCCCGTGCTTACCTGCCGTTAGCGAGTCTTCCCAAGTACCTGCTGCTGGCG
This sequence comes from Raja brachyura, assembly GCA_963514005.1. Next base: position 18,656,568 of record OY740816.1, read on the forward strand.
CTAAGAGACGTCCCTGAGCTCTGATGTACCCGCTATGTTCATTCTCCGTGCTTACCACAAGATTAATTTTTGTTTAACTCGGGAGAGCTCTTGGAATGAACTCGTACCGGGGTTATTAATATCCTTCGGCTGCATGTGATCCTTTCCCTCCATATCCATGTGCCTCTCTAAAATACCTCTTGGCCATAGCGTTTGTAGCTGCCTCCACCATCATCCCTGGCAGTGTGTTCCAGGCACCCACCACCCTCTGTGTAGATAAGAAGGATGGGGATATGTGGCACTCGGATGAGTCGGATGGAGAATGGACAGAGGCCGGAAATAGGAGCCAGACTCCGGGTCCAGATCATTTTGAGACTGACTCGGGACAAAATAATCGATTGGCTCATCTGACCCAGAGACTGAAACCACAGACACCACTGTCAGGGACACTATGTCAGGAATGCTACTGAATCACATGAATTAGGGGCCAGAATGAAGCAGCAACCCAGTGTGACTTTACACATGAGTGATACAATGTGGAAACATGTTCCTTCAGCCCACCAAGTCCGCGCCGACCAGCGATCACCATTACACTAGCACTATCCCGCACACTTGTGACCATTTACAATTTACAGAAGCCAATTCACCTACAGACTTGTATGACTTTGGAGTGTGGAGAAAACCCACGCTGTCACAGGGAGAAGGGATAACCTCTGTACAGACAGCGCCCACAGTCAGGATCGAACCCGGGTCTCTGGTGCTGTCATAAGGAATAGGACTAGAATTAGGCCATCCGACCCATCAAGTCCACGCCATTCCATCATGGCTGGTCTATCTCTCCCTCCTAACCCCATTCTCCTGCCTTCTCCCCATAACCCCGGATTCCCATACTAACCAAGAATCGACCCATCTCTGCCTTAAAAAATATCCATTGACTTAAGGGCCTGTCCCACTTGGTGAATTTGCCGGCATCATATCAGTGTCGCCAAAAGATTTCGAACATTACAAAATCCAGCGGGGACAAAAAAAAATGTTGCGACACTTGAAAAAGCACCGGGCATCACACATCATCACGCCGCGTCATACGCCATCACCCTGCGTATTTTTCGGTGACCTGATACGTTAGTCAATTATACCGGCAGTCGCTGGAGAAAATCGGCAAGTTCGACAGGCCCTTTAGCCTCCACAGCATTTTGTGGCAATGAATTCCACAGATTCACCATCCTGTGACTAAAGAAATTCCTCCTCGTCTTCCTAAAAGAACCTTCATAAAATATCTCCTTCCGAAAAGAACGTCCTTTAATTCTGAAGCTGAAGTTGCAGTTAGGCAGCAACTCTACTGCTGCGCCACCATACCACCCTAGTGTGTGATGGTGCTGGCCATGCAGAAACCTGGATGGGCAAAGAGATTGTGAGACGTTATTGTGTTTTGCTGCTCTGATCTAATTGATCTAATAGTTGCTTGTCACGTTATTAATTTTTACTTGTATTTTGCTTTAGTAAATAGTTATTCGTGCTCTTCAAAATATTCTTTCTCCAGCCATAGATGGGAATCCTAGAATCCTGCTTATATTTCATCACATTTTGGGCGAGTTCCTGGGATGCGAGTTGGCAACTTTAACGTTGCCCTTCTTTTCAGTATAGATTTTGCCAGTTCATTTTCCAACTCTCTATCAGTGAATTAAAATGAAAATCAAGGAGGGATGTAAAATGGGCTCACTGCCTTCTCACTGAAGCTATCTCACAATGTCCTAATCTGCCCCACTCTACTGAGTTTACAACCCATAACTGACACTGAGACAAAACCGCATTAGGATCACATGCTGGTAAACTACTACCAACGTTTGTTCCCAATTAACTTGTGAAATGAATGTCTAAAAATTGCATCTGTGTTCAGATGACCAACAAAATTGCTTAACAGGGTGTGTGTGTGTGTGTGTGTGTGTGTGTGTGTGTGTGTGTGTGTGTGTGTGTGTGTGTGTGTGTGTGTGTGTGTGTGTGTGTGTGTGTGTGTGTCTGTGTGTGTGTGTGTGTCTGTGTGTGTGTGTGTGTGTGTGTGTGTGTGTGTGTGTGTGTGTGTGTGTGTGTGTGTGTGCGCAGGTAGGCCAGCACTTCACATCGACGGCATGGCCTAAAACTGTACAACTGAGGCTGAGAGCAGACTTAATTGAGCTGTATCAATTTTGTAGGGAATATGATATGTTGGACGCATATGAATGAATCAGCTTATTGTCCAAGTATTCACATACAAGGAATTTACCTTGGTTCTCTACCCGCAAGGGACAACGACATACAGTGACAGTTAGGAATGGCACTTAAAACATTAAACATTAATAATAAAACTTTATTGATTAAACATTGAATGAAATAAAAAACCAGAGCAAAAGGAGGCTACAGATTTTTGGTTATTGAGCCGAGCCACTACTTGTGGGAAAAAAAGCTGTTTTTATGTCTGGCTGTGGCAGCTTTGACAGTCCGGAGTCGCCTTCCAGAGGGAAGTGATTCAAAGAGTTTATGGCCAGGGTGAGAGGGGTCAGAGATGATCATACGCGCTCGCTTCCTGGCCCTTGCAGTGTACAGTATAGAGGGGTTAAACATCAGGGGCACAGATTTTGAGCAGCTTGTAAATGGGTTGGCAGGGAGACGAGGAAACCGCTAACACACACACAGTCTCTGCGGGAGTCTGGGACTCATTGCTTGAAGGGGCAGGAGAGGTGGAAGGCATCGTCATAGTTAGACATGTCGCTCTGTGGGTGTGTACTTGAAGATCCGTAACCCACAGAGCCACAGACCAGTGCAGGAGGTAGGGTCAACGTGACACACACTCAGCCCAGGGGCCTCCTGCTGTGCCACAACTTCCCCGACTGTGTACGTAATGTTGTCAAACCAACAATATGCTCTGTTGTCATCTCTAGGATTCAGGGGGATCTACTGCCAGATCGACATAGACGAGTGCGAGAGCAATCCGTGCGTCAACAATGGTGCATGTACAGACATCGTCAATGGCTTCGTCTGCAGGTGCCCTTCAGGTAAGGTCTCACGTGACAAGATCTTACAAACTGAAAATGAGATTGTTCTGGCATTCAATAATGATTCTTCTTCTACGGCGCGGCCCATGTCGAAACGGCCTCTGCAGTCCGTCTGTCTTTTTATTTTTTGTCTCGTTTGAGTGTAGTTTATAGTGTTTTTTTTTAACTGGGTATGTGTGGGGGGAGCGGGGGGGTGGGATGGGGAAACTTTTAAATTATTTTCCCTGTACGGAGGACCCGATCTTTTTCTGTTGGGTCTCCGTTGTCGTGGAGCGGCCTCCAAGCGGAGCCTGCGGACTACTCACCATCCGAGTTTGGAGCATGGAGAGCTGTGGTGGCTGTGGCCCGACCCAGGAGCTTCGGAGGCTCCAGCCGCCGGCCCGGTGGACGGTGACAGCGGGAGCTCGCGGGTCCCTGGTGGGAGACCGCTTTTCGGAGCTCCCGCAACAGCAACTTCTCCCGTCCGAGTTGCGGGTTTGAAAATGACCCGGAGCAGGGCCTTACATCGCCCGGCGTGGCTTTAATGGCCACGGGACTTTCTAGCGCCAGCCGGGGGCTCCAACATCAAGACCCGGAGCGCGGCCTTGCATCGCCCGGCGCGGCCTTGCATCGCCCGGCGCGGCCTTAATGGCCGCAGGACTTATTTACCATCGCCCGCCGGGGGCTTTGACTTTGACATCGGGAGGAGAATGGGGAGTGCAGGGGGAGAGATAAGACTTTGCCTTCCACTACAGTGAGGAGATTCACTGTGATGGATGTTTGTGTAAATTGTGTTGTGTCTTGGTTCTTTTTCTTGTTTGTATGACTGCAGAAACCAAATTTCGTTTGAACTTCAATGAGGTTTAAATGACAACAAATAAATTGTATCGTTCTATCAGTATTAATGTTGGAGAACTCTCCTGCTCTTCCTCAAAATCCTTTACGCCTCGTGAGGCAAATGGAGCCTAGGCCTAACGTTTTATCCAAAATGCGGTTTCTTCTACAAGGGAAGTCATAGGGAGCATGGAAACAGGCTCTTCGGCCCAACTTGCCCTCACCAAGCAACATGTCCCATCTACACAAGTCCCACCTGTTTGTATTTGGCTCAAGATCAAGCAAGCTTTTGTCCGTGGAAAAATGTTCCCAATATTGGGCGAGTCCAGAACCAGGGGCCACAGTCTTAGAATAAAGGGGAGGTCACTTAAGACTGAGGTGAGAAAAAACGTTGTCACCCAGAGAGCTGTGAATTTATGGAATTCCCTGCCACAGAGGGCAGTGGAGGCCAAATCACTGGATGGATTTAAGAGTTGGATAGATCTCTAGGGGCTAGTGGAGTCAAGGGATATGACGATCAGCCATTATCATAATGAATGGCGGTGCTGGCTCGAAGGGCCGAATGGCCTCCTCCTGCACCTATTTTCTATGTTTCCATGTTTATCTATGTCCTTCTGTTCCATGGGAGGTTTCTGTCCTCCCTGAGCTTGTCGAAGGACACTAACTTTACCGTATGTCGAGTGTACCGCCCCAGTCACAACCTGCGCCTGCCACTGTCCCCAGAGCAGATTGTTCCTGCCCAGGCAGCCTAGATGTTATGCTGATGTATAGTTCTGAGAAACAATGTGGAAACAGGCCCTTTGGCCCGACAAATCCACGCTGACCATCGATCACCCCTTCACAGCAGTTCTTTGTTGTCCCACTTTTTCCGCCACTCCCTACACATTTGGGGGCAAGTTTTACAATTAACCAACATAGCTGCAGCTCTTCGGGAAGTGGGAGGAAACCTGGGCGCCCGGAGGAAACCCACGCAGTCACAGGGCGATGAATCGGTGTAATTTATCGGTGCAGAAGGCTGTGGAGGCCAAGTCAATGGATATTTTGGCAAGATTCCCAAATTGTACGAGGAAAATAAATGACATTGTGTGGACATTTTACAAAAGGCAGGATTCGTTTTTTGATCAGAAAATGTTGAGAAGAAACATTAAGTGAGGAAATGGTAGATAGTCATTGCTACGGATTTTTGGCTTAAACTGACGATGAACTCTGAACATCTATCCATGTGATAAAGTTCAGGCAAATATCGGTGGAAAATCCACCTGAAAGGCTCTTGAAAACTCCTGCCAATCCACTTGGATTTTTATTACAACCCAGTTAAATGTCGCAGTGACCCTCGAGAGCAGCTTGCACTGTGACTGGCTTTGTCTTGAGTCCAGGGTATACGGTTCCCATAGTGACAGTCCTGCCAAAACCAAGGAAATATCCGAGGAATGCAATTGCACATGCTCGGATAGCATTAGATCCAATAAAAATGTTGGGATTTTTCCGAGGTCCTGGATCTGTACCAGCCGTCATTCACTTTTTCCCCCCGAGCTCTGTTGAGGCTACACTTTGGGGCGGTGTGTCGGAACAATGGAGAAGCCAGCAAAGGCAATGGTTCCATTATTGCCCCAACAGGACTGAGGGAATCATGGGGTATGGGGAGAAAGCTGGAACGGGGTACTGATTTTGGATGATCAGCCATGATCATATTGAATGGCGATGCTGGCTCGAAGGGCTTAATGGCCTTTTCCTGCACCTATTGTCTATGTTTCTATATAGAATCTTACAGGATCCCTCTTAGTGGGTACATGGAACAAGCTGCCAGAGGAGGTTGTTAAGAACATTTAAAAGCAATTTGGACAGGTACAAAGATACAAATGATTAAGAAGGATATGGGCCAAATATGAATAGATGGGACTAGTGTAGATGGTGCACTATGTTCGGAATGATAGATAGGGCTGAAGGGCCTGGTTTCATGATGTATGAACCCATGGTCTTATCTCTGAGCTATTGTGTCATACAGCATGGACACCAACCATTTGGCCCGTCAAGTCCACACTGACAAAGCATTCATTTATTTAGATCCTACACTAATCCGACTTTATTCTCCTAGTATTCCCATCAATAATTTACAGCAGCCAAAGAATCTACCAACCCGCGAACCTTTGGGATGTGGGAGGCAAACGGAACGGCCACACAATCACATGAAGAACATGCAGACTTAACATGGGCAACACTGAATGTACAATATACAAGCGCGGAAACAGGCCTTTTACATCGGCCACTTAATCTACCAACCTGCATGGCTTTGGGAAGTGGGAGGACATGGGAGCATCCACAGGAAACTCAAAAGGTCACTGAGAGAATGCAAACTCCACATAGATAGCACTCGAGGTCAGAATTAAATCAGGGTCTATGAAGCTCTAATGCCCCTGTCCCACTTAGGAAACCTGAACGGAAACCTCTGGAGACTTTGCGCCCCACCCAAGGTTTCCGTGCGGTTCCCGGAGTTTTTTGTCAGTCTCCCTAATGGTCGAAAATGGTGTCCGTTTTAAAAATCGGTAATTTTTTAATCGAAGCCGGTTGCGATGCTAGTTGAAGGTGGTTGCCGGAGGACAAAAACCTCCGGGAACCGCACGGAAACCTTGGGTTGGGGCACAAAGTCTCCAGAGGTCTCTGTTCAGGTTTCCTAAGTGGGACAGGGGCATTAGGATGTAGCTCGGCTATCAGTTCCAGAAGGAGGAATGTTGGCCAGGAACCTATTTCTCGTGAAATCGTGCCGATGGAACAGTAAAATGAGCAGATGAGAATGCTTGGTTAGAGAATTTCTGATCCTGCATCAGATCTTCACTATTGCACTGCGATGTCATCTCTGGTTATTATGATGCAATACAAAACACCAGCCTGTATTCCTAAAGTGTGCATATCTTTGCAAAATGCAGGAGTCCCATCGTGGAAGCTTATATTTGAATTCACTTTTCATGATCTGGACATTGAGAGACAAACACCATTGCCCCACCTTATCTACCTTTGATAAGGTATCTTGATCATCTCCAACATTGGCCCATTGTGGGCTCCACTGTTCGTGATGCAGGCTCTGCCTTGTCCTGTACCTTCTCATACCTTTAGCTTCCTTCTCCCTGCCTCTCAGTGTGAAGGCCCAAAACGTCACCTGTTCCTTTTCTCCAGAGGTGCTGCCTGACCCACTCAGTTTCTCCAGCATTTTGTGTCTATCTCCATAGATTGCTCCTGGTTGAAATACTGCCACAGTGCCATTGGAAGAGTTCCGGGATTTGGAATTCCTCCCAGGTTCTCCCCGCTTGCCCATCTCTCTCGCTGAACCATTTGGTCACCAAGAGGATTCGAATATAGGCGCAAAGAGGTCCTTCTGCAGTTGTACAGAGCCCTAGTGAGACCACACCTGGAGTATTGTGTGTGCAGTTTTGGTCCCCTAATTTGAGGAAGGACTATTGAGGGAGTGCAGCGTAGGTTTATAAGGTTAATTCCCGGGATGGCGGGACTGTCATATGCTGAGAGAATGGAGCAGCTGGGCTTGTACACTCTGGAGTTTAGAAGGATGAGAGGGAATCTCATTGAAACATATAAGATTGTTAAGGGTTTGGACGCGCTAGAGGCAGGAAACATGTTCCCGATGTTGGGGGAGTCCAGAACCAGGGGCCACAGTTTAAGAATAAGGAGTAAGCCATTTAGAACGGAGACGAGGAAACGCTTTTTCTCAGAGAGAGTGGTGAGTCTGTGGAATTCTCTGCCTCAGAGGGCAGTGGAGGCAGGTTCTCTGGATGCTTTCAAGAGGGAGCTCGACAGAGCTCTTAAAAATAGCGGAGTCAGGGGGATATGGGGAGAAGGCAGGAACGGGGTACTGATTGGGGATGATCAGCCATGATCACATTGAATGGCGGTGCTGGCTCGAAGGGCCGAATGGCCTACTCCTGCTCCTATTGTCTATTGTCTATTGTCTTACACCTTGACCACGTCACATTCAGTTTGATAGCATTTCTGTTTTTAATTGTAAACCAGCATCTGCAGTTCCTGGCGTCTGGCATTTCTTACAAGTGCCTGAGAGATTATCAATGTAGTTCGTTGCTGTTGACAATGAGAAGAACCAATATAATGTGCCAAGGATTGCAGTTACATTATCTTTGATAATGAAGAGATGCTGCCGTAATGTCCTTAAAGAGTTAACAACTTGGGAGTGCTGAATATTTACACTGTCTGAACTGGCAGGCTGAGCTCCTGTCTAGAAATATTAGCTAATTGCATAGATGATCAAATTGCAGATAGGAAAATAGGGCAGCACGGTGGTGCAATGGTCGAGTTGCTGCCTTACTGCGCCAGGGACCCGATTTTGATCCTGACTACGGGGTGCTGTCTCTGCGGAGTTTGCCCGTTCTGCTTGCGATGGCGTGGGTTCACCACGGGTTCTCCAGTTTCCCCCCACATTCCAAAGACGTGCAGGTTGATTGGCTTCGCTAACATTGTAAATCGTCCCCAGCGTTGGTGCGCGGGTTCGCTGGTTGGCGCGGACCCGGTGGGCGGAGGACCCGTCTCCTCACTCTATCTCCAAACTAAAGTGAAATGAACTACACTGGGCACTGTCATGTTTGGCGGTACAGCATGGGAAGCAGGCCCTTCGGCCCACCGGGTCGATGCCGACCATCGATCACCCGTTCACATTATTTAACCACTGCAGTGCCTCCCTCCCTCCCGTATGTGCTGTGTCTAACGAGAGCGAGGCCTTCGCATCAGGCCTCAGCAAACTCTCTGGCAACGGTGGGGTTATTGAAGGGTCAGGGTGCAGCGTACCTCAGGCCGTCCTTTGAAGAAGCTCTCTGTTGGTGGCTGGTTGGCAAGAGGGGCCGTGTCTGTTATCTCCCCGAGGCGGACAATGAGCCAATTGTTCCGCGGGCCTGTGCCTCCCTCGCTCCAGCGGTAGCTGCCCTTAATGAGAGGGAAGGCTCAATTCTTTCAGCCACAATTTACATTTGGGGCAGACACAGGGCCCCTCGTCCGCTCACTGCATCTCACATGCAGCCATTGAAAGGCTGCTTGAAGGAGCAGCACCTCAGAATACAACTGTCAGATCCAGTCACTTCTCCCACTGCTCCCACTCTCCTTTCTTGTTCTGAATGTTCATTCTGTTCCTGCCTTTCTCAGCAAGCTGACACAGGAATACATTGACGGAGAGCCCCCGAGTTCCTGAATACATTTTTGTTTTGTTGCGATCCTAGCGCGCTCCAGAATATAAATTTCTGATGTGAGTTTATGCAGCTGATGTGCTGTAATGCTGAGAACTATATTCTGCACTCTGTATCTTCCCCTTTGCTCTATCTATTGTACTGGAGTTTGACTTGATAGTATTTTGGTAAAGTACATCTAATCTGTACGGTTAGCATGCAAAACAAAGCTTTTCACTTACGTCGGTACTTATGACAATATTAAGTACCTAAGATAAAACTAAGATAATTTCGCCCATTAAAAATGATCCTCAGTTAATGTGACATTTTGTGAAGATTTATATCTACAAATATACCTCTCTCCCTCTGTCTGGTTCCCTTTTCATTTATTTTGCCTACCTTGAACTTGTGTCACAGCCCATTAATTATATCTTGTCTGAAGAAGGGTTTCCACCCGAAATGTTGCCTTTTTCCTTCGCTCCATAGATGCTGCCTCACCCGCTGAGTTTCTCCAGCATTTTTGGAGCAACTTTCCATTTTCCAGCATCTGCACTTCCTTCTTAAACAAATTATATTGTGGCTTCTGCTTACCTCAACTCCAAAGAGGTTTTAGATTAGGTTTAGTCTAGTTTTGAGATACAGTGTGCAAATAGGCACCAGGGCCCACTGAGTCCACGCTGACCAGCGATCCTCGTCCTCAGGGAACTAGGAACAGTTTACGATTTTTACCGAAGCCAATTAACCTACAAACCCGTACGTGTTTGGAGTGTGGGAGGAAACCCGAGCACCTGGGGAAAACCCACGCGGTCGCGGGGAGAAGGTACAAACTCCGTACAGACAGCACCCGTAGTCAGGATCGAACCTGGGTCTCTGGCGCGGTGAGGCAGCAATGCTATCGCTTCACCACCGTGTGAATTCCCCAAATTCCTTGCCAGCATGGGGCAGTTGGCCCGGGTTACCCACTCTACCTTGAGAAGAATCTTTCCCTTTGAGGGAGAACTCATTATTGGCTAGAAAAAGTTCATGACCAACCTGGTGGGTCATTGGGAGCCACTCGGGTCACTCAGATAGAAAACAAAATGTCAGACGCTAGAGGGCATAGCTTTAAGGTAGGAGGGGCAGGTTTAAGGGAGATAAGTTTGTTTTTACTCAGTAGGGGTCTGGAATATGCTGCCGGTTGGTGGTGGAAGCAGGTACCTTAGTGGTGTTTAGATAGCCCCATGGATGTGAAGGGAATGGATCACGTGCAGGCAGATGATCGTAGTTTATCTTGGCCTGTTTATATGTTCGGCACAGAAATTGTGGGCCAAAGGTTGGCACAGAACGCTGGAGTAACTCAGCGGGTCAGCCAGCATCTCTGAGAAAAGAAATAGGTGACAATTTTGGTCGGAACCTTCCTTCAGACTGAAAGATGGAGGTGGTGAGGGAGGGGGGGGGGGGGGTGACTGGAGATGAGAAAAGGCCAGAACAGATCAGAGCCAGCAAAACAGATGGGTCAAAGGGCCTGTTACTGTGCTTTAACTATTCTGTGTTCTTATTCCTTTGATCATGTGCAGCACAACCTTGTTTATGCCTTCACCCACTATTATTCTCCATGACACACATACAAGATGTTCAGATTGCAAATCTACTGAGTAGCGATCGAAAGCTTGTTCATTTTGACAACTGCCTTTCGTTAAATGGTCACCAAAACCAAATGCACCTCAGTTTGGGGATAGCAAATTGTAGGTCCCAACCTGAAGTCACCCATCAGTCTGAAGTAGGGTCCCGACCCATAAATGCCTCCTACCCACGTCGTCCTCCACAGATGCTGCCTGACCTGCTGAGGTATTCCAGCACTTTGTGTTTTGATCAAGATTCCAACATCTGTAGTTCCTTTGGTTTCTACCTGATCCTCCACCCCCCCCCCCCCGTCCCACACACACCCCCACACCCCCCCCCACCACCCACAACCCCCCGACACTCCAGCCCCCCCCCCCCCCCCAATTCCAGGTGCCGTGAATGGGATGAGGGGACAGAAACCAGCACAGAAATCCCACAAACGCGGAAGGGTCGTGATGTCTGTCTTCCACGTCATCAATCTTTGACCTCTTCAAAATAGTGTCATGGTATTTTTTTTCTCTCCTCTCATCCAAAGCACGGCTCCACTGACAGTGTAGCTCTCCTTTGGTGCCTGATGTGCCTCAGCAATCATCGGGGTTTTTTTTGGATAAGATTGTCAGATGAAGGCAAGGTTTTCCAGAGGAACAGCACCTTGTATCCTGCTTAGATAACTCACAAGTATGGACATTGAATTCTCCAATTTTAAGTAACTAAGTTACACACAACTCCGTTCCCCCCCCCCCCCCCCCCCCCCTTCTTCACTGTGCCCCACCTGGATGCACATCCATTTTGCTTTTCCTTCTGCCCCTTCCATCTACATTCCTTCCTCCGGCTTCACATTTGACCTCTCTTCCACCCTTGCATCCTTAGCTCACATTTCTCACATTTTTTTTATCTTTCCATCTCTGGCCTTTATCCAACCATCAGCCATTCAACCCCTCCCCCCCCCCCCCTCTCCTGCATCCACCTATCACTCACCAGGCTTTGTCCCACCCTCACCTCTCTTCCAGCTTCTCCACCCCCCCCCCCCTCCTCACCTCTACTACAACCAGTGTGGAGAAGAGTCCCGATCTGAAACGCCACCTATCCATTTTCTCCAGATTTGCCGCCTGAAACTCGCTGAGTTACTCCAGCACTTTTGTGTCTTTTTGGTAAATAAGCACCTGCAGTTTCTTGTGTCCAAAGTCCACGGGTGCGCTTCTGAGAAGGACATCTGCTGTCCTCGACTGGTCAGGCGGAAACGTGTCTCCAGAACTGTAGCAGGATGGGGGCTCTGAGCAGACCAGCAATTCAAGGGCTAATTGAGGGAGGGCAGTGGTTATTACAAGTGCCCACACCCTGCTGACTGATTGAGTTGCTTTAAAAAAAACCACCAATGAATAATGAAAAAACAGGTCGACATACTTTGCTCATCCGGATTCCAGCTGACTATCTGTGCGTCTTTCCTTGATCTTGAAGTATCACATTCCAAAATTGTTTACTTCGCTCAGGAATGAACTCAGTCTCTCCAGAGATGCCGCCTGACCCGCTGAGTGACTGCAGCATTTTCTGTCTCTCTTGGGTTTAAACCAGCATCTGCAGTTCCTTCTTGCACAAGGAATGTGCTTGCCTAACGTCAAAGTATCACCTCGCCAGGGTCAGGGAAATGAAATACTTATCGAGGTGCAGCCACTGTTGTAGAACAGGAAACACTGCAGCCAATGTGCGCACACCAAGATCCCACAAGCAGGATGTGACCGTTGGGTTTACTGATGATTTATTGACAGATACAGCATCTTTGGCCCATTGAGTCCACGCCAACCATTGACCATTCGTTCCCTCTAGCCGTATGCTATCCCACTCTCGCATCCACTCCCAACACATACGGGCAATTTACAGAGGGCCAATTAACCTGCAAACCTGCACATCTTTGGGATATGGAAGGAAACTGGAGCACCCAGAGGAAAGCCACACTGTCACAGGGAGAACGTGCAAACTCCACACAGGCAGTACCTGAGGTTAGGATTGAACCCAGGTCTCTGCCACCCTGCTTAGTTTAGAGAAGCAGCGCGGAAACAGGCCATTCGGCCCACCAAGTCCCAGCCGACCAGCCATCCCCACACATTAACACAATCCTACACCCACTAGGGACAATTTTTACATTTACTAAGACAATTAACCTACAAACCTGTACGTCTTTGGAATGTGGGAGGAAACCGAAGATCGAGTAGATGCACAGAGTCTCTTGCCCAGAGTAGGGGAATCGAGGACCTGAGGACATAGGATTAAGGTGGAGGGAAAAAGATTTAATAGGAATCTGAGGGGTGACGAGGGGTAACTTTTTCCACATAAACGGTGGTGGGTGTATGGAACAAGCTGCCAGAGGAGGTAGTTGAAGCAGGGCCTATCGCAATGTTTAAGAAACAGTTAGACAGGTACATGGATAGGACAGGTTTAGAGGGATATGGGCCAGACGTGGCCAGGTGGGACTTGTGGTAGATGGGACATGTTGGGTGCTGTGGGCAAGTTGGGCCAAAGGGCCTCTTTCCATGCTGTAGGTCTCTGCGATAGATAGCGCAAAGTGCAGAATGTAGTTCTCAGCATTGTAGCACACCCAGTTTCAAAGCCCAATGTCTGCAAAGGGGTGGAGGTGAATTGGACAGCACCCTAGCTCATGGAAGCACCATTCGGAAGCCTGATGCCAGAGGGGAAGAGATTGACTGACCTATTTTCTCCCTTTCTCTCTGCAGGCTTCACTGGAGCGATGTGCCATGTTGACATTGACGAATGTGCAAGCACTCCCTGCCAGAACGGGGCCAAGTGCATCGACAGACCCAATGGATACGAATGCAAATGTGCAGAGGGTGAGCCACTGACCTCTGAGCACTCAAAGCCCGGGATCACGTACAACCAGTTATCTCAGACATAGGGCAGTCCTCTCCTCCCCTCCTCCCCTCCTCCCCTCCCCCGACAGCTCAACAGATCCTCAGTGCCGTCCTGCTTGCGATGCCTCCTCGGTCAAAGGGTGCAACTCTGTTCACTGATTACCTAAAGAACTGAGCGCTTGGAAAATAGCAGCTGCAGTATTTAAGCTAGTTTTACACTCAGTCCGTCTCTGGCAATCGAGCATGTTTATGTAATAAGATAATTCCGCATCCCCGCGGCTATTCAACTCCAAAGACTCCAACCCCAGTTGCAGTTTAGTTTATTGTCACGTGTACCAAGGTAGAATGAAAAGCTTCCCTTGTGTGCTAACCAGTCAGTGGAAAGACTGAACATGCCAGAGAGGCTTTGAATGTAAAACTAGCTGAAAATGGCCTACAGTAACCTACTTTTGACGAAGGGTCTCGATCCGAAACGCCACCCGTTCCTTCCCTCCAGAGATGCTGCCTGTCCCGCTGAGTTACTCCAGCTTTTTGTGTCCATGTGAATTGAATTGAATTTATTTGTCATTCAGACCTTTCGGTCTTGGGCTTGGGATCAGGGGGTAGGGTTCATTCTTGTCGCTCCCCGCTGCCCACCATCATCCTTGGCTTAGGTAGAGAGGCTGACTTGAACCCAACGTTAGTGAAGAAGGAGAGACAATCGGATGGGATGTGGGGTCGGAAAGGGGGGAGAATATAATGCAGCAACTCAAAAGGTAGGTTATGTGCAGGAAGGAACTGCAGGTGCTGGTTTACACCGAAGATAGACTCGAAGTCTGCAGAAGGGTCTCAACCAGAAATGTCACCCATTCCTTCTCTCCAGTCACCCATTCCTTCTCTGCCTGAGTTACTCCAGCTTTTCGTGTCTATCTTCGGTTCAAACCAGCATCTGCACTTCTTTCGTACACAGTTCCCTGACGAGTTCTTTGTTGCAACTCCTTTTAGCCACAGCTGAACATTGCACTTGGCAGTTCAAAGTGCGAGGGGCATGAAAATAAGAACTCAACTATTTTATCTTTTTGCATAATTGAGCCTCAGCTGACGATATTTATGCTCCCACAGATATTTAAATGATAGAACTATAAAATGATTTCAGATAGTCCCACATAACAAATACATCTGCCTTTGCTCAAATGTCAACGTGTTGGAAACAGGAAGGAAAATATCGAGAGTGCCAATGAACTTGGGAGCCAGATATTAAAAGACCTTTCAAATGCTTGATACCCAGGTTTGAGACAAAGGTTTATCTCGGTCCTGTCAAGGAGGTTTCTTGTGTCATTTTTCAGAAGATGTTACGTTTATATACAGATGAACAGTGAAAAAATAAAAGCAAGCCCCTGTGTGTGTGTGTGTGTGTGGACTGATACTAACAGGGCCCTTTGAATAGATAAAGCTGTATTGTTCAGGCAAGCCTGATTAGTATTCACAGGATCTATACCCAGGCACCAGGGAGGCCTGTTGGATATGATGTCCATTGTGCGGACAGCTCATAGAATATTCTGCCGAACAATAGCAGGTTTGTGCAATTTTTCCACGCAGCCCCCCTCCCATTTTTTCTTTACTCTGCTGCAAGAGGGGCTCGGGGCTTCAGGGCTCGGTCCAGAGGTGAATGCATGGGTGTGAGAACACTCATGGCAGTCCGCAGCACGTGCATGAGAAGCAACTGTGAAACCCATTTAACAAATGCTTAAGAGGTTAGCGATGCAGCACGGAAACAGGCCCTTCAGCCCACGGAGTCCACGCTGACCATCGATCACCTGTTCGCCGTAGTACCATGTTATCCCACGGTGGTGTCCATTCCTACACACTAGGGGCAAGTCACAGATGCTGCCCGATCCCGCTGAGTTACTCCAGCATTTTGTGTCTATCTTCCAGGCCAATTAACTTACAGGTTATTTGTGGAGTGGAGGAAACCGGAGCACCCAGAGAAAACCTACGCGGTCACAGGCAGAACGTGCAAACTCCACACAGACAGCACTTGTAGTCAGGATCGAATGCGGATTTCTGGCACCGCAAGGCAGTGGCTCCACCTGCTGCACCATTGGGGTGGAAGTTAATGTGATTTCCGATGATTTTGGATACATAAGAAATTCCAAGGCTGTTACTGGGTGAATCATTGCTGGAACGTTCAAAACCATACACGTACATGTAAAACAAGACTCAAGTTGCACTCAGACGAGACGGGTCCCAATCCTGGCTGGAGCATCGCTGAACAGTTGTAGGACCAGCACAAGGAAGAACATTGTACCTCATACATACATGAGCTAAACACAAAGCACTGGAGTAACTCAGCGGGTCAGGCAAGCATCTGTGGAGGAGATACATAGATAGGCGATGTTTTTCAAGGTTTCAAGACCGGTTTATTGTCACATGTAATAACTAAGGTACATTGAAATTCAATGTTAAGGTCAGGCCCCTTCGGACCTTGAAGCGTTGCCTCTCCATTTCCTCTTCATTCCCTTAACATCCACAAATTTGCTTAAACTCATCAATAGATCCTCCAGACCCCTCAACAATGAATTGTTCGGGAGACTTGTGTCCCGAATACAAGGAGACTTTGTCCTATATCATTCTGAGGTAGTGGACTCTTAGAGAGACACACATTCCTCGGATAATTTAGCGGGTCAGGCTGCATCTCTGAACTCTTATTCTAGACTGTTCAAATGGAGGAGCACCTCCCCGCATCTGCCCTGCTTACCCCTTCTGGAATCTTACACATCCCATTGGAAATGCAATCCATTCCAAATGGTGACGTTGAGACCGCAATGGAATCTCGGGATTAGCACAAGGCATTTCCCAATGTTGCCCGCGCTTCCTGAGTGAGGGACTGCCTTGTGTACTGACAGCTGGAGGTTGCATTTCATGTCTCGTGTTAATCCCAAGGCTAAAGCTTTAAGCCTTGTTTTGAACATCCAGCAAACCCCAAATTGGACTCAGCAATCTATCATCAAGAGAGTAATTCTGTCTTCCCGGGGTGGCGGTATAATTCTCCCTTTAGTTATCAAGTGGGTGAGAAGAGTTGTATTAATATCACCCAAGTTATTAGCTCAGTTTAGTTTGGAGATACAGAGCGGAAATGCGCCCTTTGGTGCAAACTCGGCGATCCCCACACACTAACACTATCCTGCACACACTCGGAACAATTTATAATTTTACCAAGTCAATTAACCTACAAACATGTACGTATTTGGAATGTGGGAGGAAACCGGAGCACCCGGAGAAAACCCACGCAGGTTATGGGGAGAGCGTACAAACAACGTACAGACAGCACCCGCAGTCAGAATCGAACCCGGGTCTCTGGCGCTGTAAGGCAGCAACTCTACCGCTGCGCCACCATGCCGGCCAATGTCGTCTCGGTGTAACATGCCTTGTGTTTAATCCCCGATGGCAGGATTCGAGGGGAAGGTGTGCGAGAGGAATATCGATGACTGCAGCCCCGACCCCTGCCACCATGGCACCTGCAGCGACGGCATTGCCAGCTTCACCTGCCACTGCGAGCCTGGGTACACCGGCTACCGCTGCGAGAACCAGATCAACGAGTGCCACAGCAGCCCCTGCCAGAACTCGGGCAAGTGCATGGATCTGGTGAACAAGTACAGCTGTCACTGCCTGCCGGGAACCTCAGGTACAAATAAGTGATGCTCTATCTCTCTGCTCCACCTGTAAAATAGAGGATTTAGCATCAAAATGTACAACATTGTGGGTGGAAGAGCCTATTCCTGTACTGTACTGTTCTACGTTCTAGATATATTCATATCGTTTTATTATTCCCAGGTGTACTGAGATGCAGTGAAAAGCATTGGCATACTGTACATGAATAGAATTAAACCGTACAAGGCTACAACTAGTATCATAGGTTACCAAATAAAGAGGAAGGAAGGCTCGGACTATTCCTTGGAGAAGGATGATGAGTGATCTTATACAAAATCATGAGAGGAATAGATCGGGTAGTCTTTTGTCCATGAGGCAGGTTCTCTGGATGCTTTCAAGAGAGAGCTAGATAGGGCTCTTAAAAATAGCGGAGTCAGGGGATATGGGGAGAAGGCAGGAACAGGGTACTGATTGGGGATGATCAGCCATGATCACATTGAATGGCAGTGCTGGCTCAAAGGGCCGAATGGCCTTCTCCTGCACCTATTTTCTATTGTCCATTGAATTGAGAGGTTGAGGGCTTCATGGTTTCAGTAATGCACACATTAAGGAACAACAAGATGGTTCAGAGTAAATGTACCAGGATTTTGTCAGGGCTGGAATATGAGAGCTCTGAGGAAGGATAGTTGGATCGTCTGGGGTTGGGCTCTGTACTACCCAAATGGTAGATTAAATGGGCTGAAGGCTGAAACGGCCTCCTCCCATTCCCTGCTGTGATTGTTGATAATTGTTGCCATTATCTGCAGGGGTCAACTGTGAGATCAACCATGACGACTGTGCCAGCCAGCCTTGTGATTACGGGATCTGCAAGGATGGCATCAACCGCTACGACTGCATCTGCAAACCGGGCTTCATGGGTGCGTATCCCGGGCTTGTCCGCGATCTGGGTCTCGCATCCTTGACATTGACCATGTTTAGTAAGACTGACAGATAGACACAAAGTGCCGGAGTCACTCGGCAGGTCCGGCAGCGTCTCCGGAGAACATGTTTTAGTTTTGTTTACTTTAATTTACGTTGCTGGCACGTGTACCGATGTACAGTGAAAAGCTTTTGTTGCGTGCTAACCAGTCAGCGGAAAGGCAATACATGATTACAATCGAGCTGCCCACAGTGTACAGATACATGATAAAGGGAATAACCTTTAGTGCAAGATAGCGCTAGGAAAGTTCGATCAAAGATAGCCCGAGGGTCTCCAATGAGGTTGATAGTAATTCAGTTTAGTTGTGGTCGGATGTTTCAGTTGCCTGGGTTTTGGATCAGGAACACTCTTCATATTAGGTAAGAGTTTTGATCCAAATTATCCCCTATCCTTTTTCTCCAGGGATGCTGCCTGACCCGCTGGGTTACTCCAGCACTTTGTGTCTATCGTTGGCGTAAAGCAGCATCTGCAGTTCCTTTTCATGGCATTTAGTAAGACAGGGTGCTGTGGGTTAGTTGGCATGTTGCAGTGATGTATAGTGTTGCGCGCTGTCTTGCTGTTGGATTGCCGTGCCTTCTGAGCTTGTAACGGTGCCCCTCCCTTGGTCCAGGCTCGCAGTGCAACATTGAGATCGACGAGTGTGCGTCGGGCCCGTGCCAGAACGGGGGCACCTGCATCGACGGCGAGGACAGCTTCTCCTGCCAGTGCCCCGAGGGCTACCATGACCCCCTGTGCTACTCCGAGGTGGACGAATGTAGCAGCAGTCCCTGCGTGCACGGGTCGTGTCACGACGACATCAACGGGTGAGGCAACCAGGGATCGCGCGCGCGAGGGCGTTGCCTTGCACTCTCCTGCCCTTCCTCAGTTTGGACACAGCGCCTGTGGTCTGAGAGCCAGGCTCAGTTCTCCCCCCTCTCTCTAAGGTGCAGTGGAGAAATGAAGTTCTCACCACTCAGGGGTCCCATGGAATTGGGTTCAACACTGGGTTTCGTTTAGCTTAGAGCTATAATGCCGTGCCAACCAGCGATCCCACTACACTAACACTATCCTACACACCCTAGGGACAATTTACAATCTTTACCAAAGTCAGTTAACCTACTAACCTGAAGATAGACAAAATTGCCGGAGAAACTCAGCGGGTGCAGCAGCATCTATGGAGCGAACGAAATGGGCAACGTTTCGGGCTGAAACCCAAAGGAAATAGGTAACGTTTCGGGTCGAAACCCAAAGGGTTTCGGGCCGAAACGTTGCCTATTTCCTTCGCTCCATAGATGCTGCTGCACCCGCTGAGTTTCTCGGGCAGTTTTGTCCACCTTCGATTCCCCTCTTGAACAACCTACTAACCTGTACGTCTTTGGAGTGTGGGAGGAAACCGGAGCACCCGGAGAAATCCCACGTGGCCACGGGGAGAACGTACAAACTCCATACAGACAGCACCTGTAGTCAGGAACACACGGAGAGAATGGAATCGAAACGAAGGACTGAACTGTGGCTGAACACTGCAAATGGATGCAACCCGGCTCCCTGCCCTGCTTCTATTAACTTACCCAATGGGGAAGTGTAGCTCTTTTCCTCTTTCCCTGCTTTTTTGATCATTATTCATATTAAAAAAATATTTTAGCTTTATTCTTTTACTTCCATTCTGTACCTCCCCAATTTCTCCGTCATTTTTATTCCTCTACTTGTACCAGCTCTCTCCCCGTCCTTCCCTCCCTCTTCTTTCTGTCTCTTTCTCTCTCTCTCTCTCTCCCTTTCTTTCTTTCGCTCTCCTGCTCTCCCATTCAGGAGCTCCTGCATCTGCCATCTCCTTCTCGCACATGCCCTCTCGTGCTCCTTCTTTTTCACCCTCCCGTTTTCTCACTCTGCCTCTTCCTGGCGTTCTCGCTATAATAATACTTTCAGGACCCTCAGGGACACCTTACAGTTAAAACAAGCATGAAACAAAAGCAACATATACAGCAACAATCCACAATTGGGAGAGAGAGCAGCGGTAGCCAATCTCACCTCCAGCAGCCATGTTTTGCGAGCCATGTGCAGCACGCCAAAAATAGAACACAACATTAAGAATTTAAGACCAAACATAAAAAACATCCCCCCACAATGGTTCCCACTGTGAGGGAAGGCCACAAAGTCCAGTCCACTTCCTCTTGTTCACCCATGGTCGGGGCCTGCTGAGGCCTCCGCATGTTTCAGGCCCTTCTCGCCGGGTGATGGAGCTCCGGCGTCGGGGGAACACTCTCCGCGGCTGGGAGTGTCTGGAACGGCCGCTTCCTCCCCGGACACCGCGGCTCCCGAAGTCCACATGCCGCGCTGGTCGGAGCTCCGACACTCGGCGTGAGATCCCAGGCTCCGCGGTGTTCAAACCCAACACCGCCACAGCCGGATGCTCCGCAGCTCCGCGATGCTGGAGTTGTTGAAGCTATCACACTGCTTCTCTCTTTCTCATGCTTTCTTACCTCTTTTCCATTCCACCTCTTTCCCTCAAGTGTCAACTCTTTCCCACATTCTCCATCTCCTGCTCTTTCTCTCTCTTTTTCGCACTGGTCTCTCTCTTTATATCCCTCCCTCCTGCACTGTATCTTACTGCCTCAGGCTTCCTCTGGACCTGGGGCGTGGGTTGACCATTGTGAGAGGAGGGGGGTGGGGGGGGAACAAAGGAGGACCCGGCGCAGAATACTTTGTAATTGTGTCAGTGCCCTTTAAGTGGCGACTATTTGTATACCTTGGGTATGCAAGCAAATTACTTCACTGTGACAACAAAACATTCATTTGTTCAATCATTCATTCTCTTGCACTGCCCCTCTCTTTTGGTCACACTAATTCTCCCTCTCACAATCTCCTTCTCTAGCGAGCTGCCTTTCCCTCTTTTCCCAGCCTCATCCCGTGCGTTGTATTGTCCTTTTTCCTTCCATTTTTCTCTTGCTCCTTTTTCCTCATGCTTTCTTCCTCTCGGTCTCCTTTATCGGACTCGTTCCCTCTTTCCCGCCTCCTGCCCCCACCGCATTCCTCTCGGGATTTACCTTCAACTTATTCTGATTTTTGTTGTTTGTTCCCCGGCTAAATTAATTGCGGTAACTTAATATCCAGGTACAAATGTGACTGCGAGTCGGGATGGACTGGGGTGAACTGCGGCATTGACAAGGACGAGTGCCACTCCAACCCGTGCCAGAATGGAGGGAGCTGTTCTGACCTGGTGAACGGATACATCTGTAAATGCAAGGAGGGCTTTCGAGGTGCGTAGTCCAACTCTTATATAACTTTACCATAACTGGATATCGAATTATCCTAATTGGAATTCATGGCCACTGAACACTATGAATGTAACGTTAATAAAATGTGATTAGTGTGATTGGATATTTGATGGTCAGTACACACTCGGTGGGCTGAAGGGCCCGTTTCCGTGCTCTAACTCTTTGACTCAAAGTTCCCTCTCAAAGTTGTCCTTCAATGTGATACCATGTCCTTTAGAACATGTAGAATATACCTGTTCTTAATAACTCCCAGCAGAAAAGACAAATTCTCAACTAACTTATTTAGAATTAAAGGACGCAGATACTTACTTGTATTACTAAATATGATGTGGCCCCTTCAAATCCTCCGAGCCTGGAGGTATCCTGCCTGCCTGACTAAACTTAGACCTTGTAGTAAATCCATTGTTATTGCTTCACGCAGGCCAGCACTGCCAACTCAATGTCAACGATTGTGCCTCGAACCCATGCTTGAACAAAGCAGTGTGCGTGGATGGGATTGCTAGTTACTCCTGCCAGTGTGAGCTGCCTTATACAGGTAAGAATCCAATCTCGGGTGGATTGAGCCATCTCGCTAGTTACCGCTTGCGACTGCTTTGAATTTAACATTAACAAGGTTCATCTGTGACCAGCCAATGACCCCCAGATATACCCAAAGCAGTAATGGGCGTCATAAGGTGATACAGTGTGGAACCAGGTCCTTCGGCCCAACTTGCCCACACATGTTACCGGCCAACATGTCCCAGCTAGACTAGTCCCACCTGCCTGCATTTGGTCCATATCCCTCCAAACCTGTCCTATCCATGTACCTGTTTAACTGTGTCTTCAACATTGGGATAGTCCCAGCCTCCACTACCTCCTCTGGCAGCTTGTTCCATACACCCACCACCCTTTAGAGTGAAAACGTTTCCCCTCAGATTCCTATTAAATCTTTTCCCCTTCACCTTAAACCTGTCCTCCTGTCCTCGATTTGTCTACTCTGGGCAAGAGACTCTGTGCATCGACCCGAGCTATTCCTCTCATGATTTTATACACCTCTTTAAGATTACACCTCACCTTCCTGAGCTACAAGGAATAGAGACCCAGCCTACTCAACCTCTCCCTATAGCGCTCACCCTATAGTCCTGGCTGCATGTTTGTAAAATCTCCTGTGGGTGTAACATTCTAATGCGTTGCTTGCAACTTGAACCAGAAGAATACTACCTGTTAATTATTAATACGAGTCACCCATGGGCAGCGAAGATTCATATCATGAAACAAACTTCACCATTAAAGGGGGATTCCAACTGTAAATGACAAATTGGCAACCCACCCCCACTGTGCCACTCCCAGGTTTTTTTTTGTTACAGAAATTGCCACCGACTGTAGGCTGGCTGCTGCGTGCACAGCACCTAAACCAGAACGGACAACAAACAAACAAACGCAGGCTTATCCCCTCTGGGCAGAAGATTCTAAATCTAAAGTACCCCCCCCCCCCCCCCCGCCGGGTCCTCCATTGTTCTTCATGGCAGTCCCCCCACGCCGGGTCCCCATTGTCTTCCCCCCCTCCCCCCCCCTACATTCCATTACCGCCAAGGTTCCCACCGCTGCTGAGGCTCCTGTTGCCGCTGAGGCTCCTGTTGCCGCCGAGGCTCAATCACTGCCGAGGCTCCTGTTGTCATCAAGGCTCAAGCTGCTACCGAGTTTCCCGCTGCCGCATCCAAGGCTCCTATCGCCGCTGCCACTGAGGCTCCTTCGACCCTCACCGCCCGGCTTCTCCGCAGTCCCCACGGAGGCCTGTGGGGGGAGTCGGGTCTACCAGGGCGCGTTCCGGTTGTCGGCGCCCAGGTTGTTTGGCGGGTGGATCGGGCCCGAGGGGCTCCCTGGGCCACTCGAAGTAACCCAATTGCTTCAGTTATATGTTCTTCAGGCATCAAGACAATCCTGTTAATGCCGTTGGGTGGATTCATGGAGGGAGTTTGAGTTTCAATTTAGTTTAATGCCACGTGTACAGTGAAAAGCTGCAGTGAAAGACAATACATGATTCCAATCAACCCGTCCACAGTGTTCAAATAAACGAGAAAGGGAGTAACATGAACAACATACAGTGCAAGATTAACATCAAAGCATAGAAAATAGGTGCAGGAGTAGGCTATTCGGCCTTTCGAGCCAGCAACGCCATTCAATATGATCATGGCTAATCATCCAAAATCAATACCCTGTTCCTGCTTTCTACCCATATCCCTTGATTCCATTAGCCCTAGGAGCTGTATCAAACTCGAGTCCAGAAATTAATAACTAATAACTAGAAACGAATAAAGTCCAGTAAAGTCGGATCAAAGGTAGTCCGAGGGTCTTCAATGGGGTAGATAGTAGCTCAGGACTGCTCTCTAGTTGTTGGTAGGATGGTTCAGTTGCCTGATATCAGCAGGGAAGAAACTGTCCCTGTATCTGGAGGTGTGCGTTTTCACACTTCTATACTCCTTGCCTGATGGGAAAGGGGGATTGGCCGGGGTGAGACTCTGTCTGATTCATGCCACCGGAGTGACTCCTGCTAACACAATTGAGTGGGTGTGTGGAGACACCTTCACTCATGTGACTGGCTGGGTGTATGGAGGGGCTATTCCTCTTGCCACTGGGAGGGTATATGGATAGACCAGTATTCAGAATGTTGGATGTGCATATGAAGAGACCATTACTCATGGGTTTACAAAAATGTCCAGTTAACACTGTTAGACAATAGACAATAGGTGCAGGAGGAGGCCATTCGGCCCTTCGAGCCAGCACCGCCATTCAATGTGATCATGGCTGATCATCCACAATCAGTACCCCGTTGCTGCCTTCTCCCCACATCTCCTGACTCCGCTATCTTTAAGAGCCCTATCTAACTCTCTCTTGAAAGCATCCAGATAATTGGCCTCCAATAATTGGCAGAGAATTCCACAGACTCACAACTCTCTGGGTGAAAATGTTTTTCCCCATCTCCGTTCTAAATGGCTTACCGCTTATTCTTAAGCAGTGGCCCCTGGTTCTGGACTTGATTGGGAATACAGAAAATGTCCTGCAAGTTAGAACGTCATTGCTCTGTTGTGGGAACACATGACATTGAAAGACTCTTGGTGTTTGTCTGACCTGTTGGTGGGTTAACGGTGATGAAATGCTGCCAGTGCCACTGAGCCGGCGGTACCGTGAATGCATTAGCCCAGGCGACCCTGCGATCGCCACTTCCATCGAGCAATAACCCTTGGGTGACAACTGTTCCTTTCTCGGTCGACAGGAGAAAACTGTGAGAACGTCCTGATTCCCTGCTCTCCCAACCCGTGTGGGAACGGCGGCTTCTGTGACCACACCCCTGACTACGAGGACTTTGTGTGCACCTGTGCGGACGGATGGCAAGGTAACGGGACTCTGAACTTCCCCTTTCTTCCCCGGCAGTGGGGATTGAGGAGGGACACAAGAAACTGCAGACGTTGCAATCTAGAGCAAAGTGCTGGAGCATTTCAGTGGGTCCGGGCAACATCTGGGGAGAAAATGGCCAGAAGACATTTCAGGCTGTGACCCCCCCCCATTGTAAGACCGACAGGGGATATTTTGGGCCGAGACCCTTCTGCAGACCGACAGGTGATGTTTTAGGTCTGGACCCTTCAGACTGGCAGGTGACGTTTTGGGTTTGGACCCTTCTTCAGACTGACAGGTGATGTTTCAGGCCGGAACACTTCTTTACAATCAAGGATCAGAATAAGAATCCCGACCTGAAACGCCGCTTGTCCATTCTCTCCGCAGATGCTGCCTGACCCACTGAGTTCTTCCAGCGCTTTGTGTGTTTTGCTGGTAATTTTGTATGTTACGCAAATGCACTTGAAGCATTCTTTGCTTAATGGTATTTTATCGTTTCCTTTCTCTCTCTCTGTCTCACACGCACACACCTACACCTACACCCTCAGGTCGGATCTGTCAAGTGGATGTTGATGAGTGTGCATCCAACCCTTGCAAGAATCGAGGTAGCTGCACCAACACGTTGGGAAGCTACATGTGTGCGTGTGGGCCGGGCTTTGCAGGCCACAACTGTGAGACCGACATCAACGACTGCTATCCAAGTGAGTGTTTATTCATCATTCAGCAAATCAGCGGTTCGTCTTCAGTGCAATTGCAGCAAAATAAAACCTATCCTAACAGTTTTACTTTCTGCTCTCTCAGTTGGTTCCTGAAACCGACCCTTCCATTAGATTCCGTTCTGCCTGTGTGGATTTCTCCGGGTGCTCGGGTTTCCTTCCACATCCCAAAAGTGTGCGTGTGTAGGTTAATTGGCCCCCTGTAAATTGCCCCGAGTGGATGGAAAATGTGGAATAACATAGAACTGGTGGGAATGGGTGAGCGATGGTCGGCGTGGGCTGAAGGGCCTGTTATAGATACATAGATACATAGAAATTAGGTGCAGGAGTAGGCCATTCGGCCCTTCGAGCCTGCACCGCCATTCAATATGATCATGGCCGATCATCCAACTCAGTGTCCCGTACCTGCCTTCTCTCCATACCCTCTGATCCCCTTAGCCACAAGGGCCACATCTAACTCCCTCTTAAATATAGCCAATGAACTGGCCTCAACTACCCTCTGTGGCAGAGAGTTCCAGAGACCCACCACCCTCTGTGTGAAAAAATTCCTTCTCATCTCGGTCCTAAAGGATTTCCCCCTTATCCTTAAGCTGTGACCCCTTGTCCTGGACCTCCCCAACATCGGGAACAATCTTCCTGCATCTAGCCTGTCCAACCCCTTAAGAATTTTATAAGTATCTTAAGAATATAGCTGTTTCCATGCTATATCTCAAAACTATATCTTAGAATAAAGGGGAGGCCATTTAAGACTGAGGTGAGAAAAAACTTTTTTCACCCAGAGAGTTGTGGATTTGTGGAATTCCCTGCCACAGAGGGCAGTGGAGGCCAAATCACTGGATGGATTTAAGAGAGAGTTAGATAGAGCTCTAGGGGCTAGTGGAATCGAGGGATATGGGGAGAAGGCAGGCACGGGTTATTGATAGCGGACGATCAGCCATGATCACAATGAATGGCAGTGCTGGCTCGAAGGGCCGAATGGCCTCCTCCTGCACCTATTTTCTATGTTTCTAAACTGAACTGCAACGCGAGTTCTTCTTGGCTCTCCCAAAGTCTTTAACTTCCTCCAGCCCTGTGGGAACCCTGCGCTCCGACACCTTGAAATCACTCCCCCAGACACTGGTAGCCAGGCTTCAGATGCCTGGATGCCATGCTATCAAGAGAGAGTTAGATAGAGCTCTTAAAGATAGCGGAGTCAAGGGATATGGGGAGAAGGCAGGAATGGGGTATTGATAGGGGACGATCAGCCATGATCACAATGAATGGAGGTGCTGGCTCGAAGGGCCGAATGGCCTACTCCTGCACCTGTTGTCTATTGCCTTTTGTCTATTTCAAGATGAGCTTCTTCATTTCTGAAGAAATATCCATCGACCCCAACAACGAGGCCAGAACTCGCCTCCCCTTAACTTCCAGGGTTTGGCCTCTTCGTCTTCAGCCCGTTTTGACTCCTGCACCCATGGAGGTAAAAGATCTGGTCCAGTGCTGGACCTCACAGTTAATGGCAGGGCTCTGGGGAGTGTTGTAGAGCAGAGGGATCTAGGAGTGCAGGCACATAGTACATGGTGAGCGTGGTATCACCTGGATGGTCAAGAAGGGCTTCGGCACATTGGCCTCAATCAGTCAGGGTAGCGAGTGTGGAAGTTGTGCTGTTATGTACAGTTATACAAGATGTTGGTGGGGCCACATTTGGAGTATTTTGGTCACCCTGCTATAGAAAAAATATCGTCAAGATGGAGAGAGTGCAGATATTTATGAGGACTTGCTGTTCCTGATATTGGGGGAGACCAGAACCAGGGGCCACAGTTTAAGAATAAGGAGTAAGCCACTTCGAACGGAGACGAGGAAACACTTTTTCTCAGAGAGAGTGGTGAGTCTATCTGCCTCAGAGGGCAGTGGAGGCAGGTTCTCTGGATGCTTTCAAGAGAGAGCTAGATAGGACTTAAAAATAGCGGAGTCAGGGGATATGGGGAGAAGGCAGGAACGGGGTACAGATTGGGGATGATTAGCCATGATCACATTGAATGGCGGTGCTGTCTCGAAGGGCCGAATGGCCTACTCCTGACCTATTGTCTATTGTCTATTGGCCTGAGCTACAGGTTGGGAACCGCCACCTATCAGTGTTCTCCAGAGATGCTGCTTGACCCTCTGAGCTACTGTTTATCCGTTTTTGCCAGCGTTAGTTATTCTTTTCTCACCCTCAGATCCCTGTGTGAACGGTGGCTCGTGCCACGACGGCGTCAACTCGTTCGTCTGCAGCTGCCTGCCCGGCTTTGCGGGCGCCCGGTGCTCGGACGAGGTGAACGAGTGCGAGAGCAGCCCCTGCCGCAACGGGGGCACCTGCGCCGATTACGTCAACAGCTACACCTGCAGCTGCAAGGCTGGCTTCAATGGACTACACTGCGAGAACAACATTCAGGACTGCACAGAAAGGTCAGTCAGTTAGTTAACCCTGCCCCTCCCTTCCGCTGCCAAAAGATGTTCCAACATAATAATCACACCTGCATGACTCCACTGTCAGATAGAGTCATAGAGGCTGACAGCGGCCCATCTTGCCCACACCAAACAACATGCCCCAGCTACACTAGTCCCACCTACCTGCATTTGACCTATCCATGTACCTGTCCAAGTGTTTCGCAAACGTTGCAATAGTACCTGCTTCAGTTACATTCTCTGGCAGCTCGTTCCATACATTTACCACCCTTTGTATGAAAATATTCCCCCCTCAGTTCCCTGTCTTTCTCCCCGCACCTTGAAACCCCTGTCCCACGGTACGAGTTCATTCCAAGAGCTCTCCCGAGTTTGCCCTGATTCGAACGCGGAGATTTATGGTAATGGCCACTCGTCGGTACTCGGGGCTCTCGTGGACATTTTTCATCATGTTGAAAAATCTTCACGAGTCTTCCCGTGCTTACCTGCCGTTAGTGAGTCTTCCCGAGTACCTGCCGTTAGCGTTATGAGCCGCTAAGAGATGTCCCGGAGCTCCGACGTACCCGCAATGTTCATTCTCCGTGATGACCACGAGTTTGATTTTTTTTAAACTTGGGAGAGCTCTTGGAATGAACTCGTAGCGTGGGACAGGGCTTTAAATCTCTGATTCTCGATTCCCCTGCTCCTGGCAAGAGACTCTGTGCTCCTCCCAATCTATTCCTCTCATGATTTCCATGAAACATATTTGAGGTGCTGTCACGACCGTAACGTTGGAATATTATCCTGAGTAGCTCTAAAGATAAGGCAACCAATTTGAAACAATGAAGATCCTCCTTCATGAAGAGGGACTCGACCCGAAACGTCACCCATTCCGTCTCTCCGGAGATGCTGCCTGTCCCGCTGAGTTACTCCAGCATTTTGTGTCTTATCTCCAGCTTGTCTCAAATGTACAGGCCAGTTATGTTTATTTATCTCATTAATCAACAATTACCACTCATTATTTACGTTATATTACAGGTAGGTACTGTCAGTGAATGATGAGATGTTAGTGCTCCCAAAATGACAACTCACACAATGGAGCCATAATCATCCAGCGTGGAAACAGGCCCTTCGGCCCAACTTGCCCATGCCGACCAAGATGTCCCATCTACGCTAGTCCCACCTGCCCACATTTGGTCAATTTACCTCTAAATCTTTCTTATCCACATACCTGGCCAAATGTCTTGTTATAGTACCTCCTCAACTACCTCCTCTGGCAGCTCGTTCCACATACCCACCACCCACTGTGTGGAAAAAGTTAGCCCTCAGGTTCCTATCAAATCTTTCCCCTCTCATTAGACCATAGGTGCAGGAGTAGGACATTTAGCCCTTTGAGCCAGCAACGCCATTCAATATGATCATGGCTGATCATCCACAATCAGTACCCCATTCCTGCTTTCTCCGCTATCTTTAAGAGTCACTCTTAAACTCACTTTAAACCTATGCCCACTGGTTCTTGTTTCCCCTACATTGGCTAAAAGACTGTGCACTCACCCTCTCAACACCCCTCATGTCTATATACACCACCATAGGATCACCCTTCAGCCTGCTGCGCTCCAAGGATTAAAGTCCTAGCCTGCCCAACCTCTCCCTGTAGCTCAGGCCCTTAAACAGGGTTGTATCGCGTGCCTGGGGTTGTTTGTTCTGCAGCCTTGTGCAACCGTGTGAAATACTTTGTCTTGCGTGCACTAGCTGTCCGACAAGTTTGCTATCAGTCTACGTGAGGTGCAGTTCGATACTCCAGTAACATTCCCATAATCCAGGATGCCCAGGATTTTGGCGCTGGACGAGCAGATTTTCCGGATTATGGAACGATGATCTATTATTGAATATTATTCCTTTTTAACATCGCAAGATGTATTTATTGCACTTTGTGTTTTCCAACGTGAGTTTAAAGGGAGTGGGAAATAGTACCTGTTGAGGTTAAACGTACAAGTTTTAGCTTGTATGTTCCTGCTTGTCAGGACTGCTGTGCTTTGTGTGAGTCACACAGAGACTGGAGCTGTTGATGTAACAGCTCTTTATTCAGCCCAAGAAAACAAGCAGGGACTCCCTGCTGGGAGACTCTCAATGAACCCAAAGCATTACAAGTTTTAATATTCTCTAGAGATTGTCGCAGATAGTTTTGCCAAGTAAACCTACCTCCTCTTGCCTGCACAAGATCCCGATCGCTCCTGAAAAAGGGTTTCGGCCCGAAACGTTGCCTATTTCCTTTGCTCCATAGATGCTGCTGCACCCGCTGAGTTTCTCCAGCATTTTTGTCTACCTTCGATTTTCCAGCATCTGCAGTTCCTTCTTAAACACATCCCTATCGCTCCATTCATAGAAACATAGAAACATAGAAAATAGGTGCAGGAGGAAGCCATTTGGCCCTTCGAGCCAGCACCGCCATTCATTGTGATCATGGCTGATCGTCCCCAATCAATAACTCGTGCCTGCCTTCTCCCCGTATCCCTTGACTCCACTAGCTCCTAGAGCTCTCTCTAACGATCTCTTAAATCCAGCCAGTGACTTGGCCTCCACTGCCCTTTGTGGCAGGGAATTCAACAAATTCACAACTCTCTGGGTGAAAAAGTTTTTTCTCACCTCAGTCTTAAATGGCCTCCCCTTTATTCTAAGACTGTGGCCCCTGGTTCTGGACTCACCCAACATTGGGAACATTTTTCCTGCATCTAGCTTGCCCAGTCCATTTATAATTTTATATGTTTCTATAAGAAAGCCCCTCATCCTTCTAAACTCCAGTGAATACAAGCCTAGTCTTTTCAATCTTTCCTCATAAGACAGTCCCGCCATCCCAGGGATCAATCTCGTGAACCTACGCTGCACTGCATTTCCACCTGCACACTGTTCTCCAAATGCAGCCAACTCAAAGTCCTATGAGGCTGCAACATGACCTCCTGACTCTCATAGGACACCAACCGATGAAGGCAGGCATACCATACACCTTCTTTCTCACTCAGTCATAGAGTGATACAGTGTGGGAACAGGCCTTCAGGCCCAGCTTGCCCACGCCGACCAACATGCCCCATTTACACTAGTCCCACCTGCCTGCTTTTGGCCCACATCGTTCTAAACCGGCCCTATCCGTACCTGTCTAAATGCTTCTTAAACCTTGCGATAGTTCCTGCTTCAACGACCTCCTCCGGCAGCTTGTTCCATCCACCCACTACCCTTTGTGTAAAAAAATAGTTACCCCTCAGGTTCCTATTAAACCTTTCTCCCCCCCCCCCCCCCTCCCCCACCTTAACCTTGATTCCCTACTCTGGGCAACAGACTGTGAGTTTACCCAATTTATTCCTCTCAGGATTTTGTAAACCTCTATAAGATCACCCTTCATCTTCCTGCGCTCCAAGGAATAAAGCCCTAACCTGCTCAACATCTGCCCAGCTCACTCCCTCGAGTCCACGCAACATCTTGGTAAACCTTCAATGCACCCTTCGAAGATCTATCCACTAGTGTTGCAACTGTAGGGGAGCTGTGGACTTGGGTTCCAAGATCCCTCTGTACATCAGAGAATGCATTCGGGGATTGTGAAATCCATTGCCTGAACTTCACCGCTACAACTGATAAAATTCCCACATGGCAACAATGGCAGCACTTCAAAAGTGCTTCAGTGGATATCATAAAATGGATGTGGGGGGTTCCTTGGAGGTGTGATTATTCTTTGATTGTGGAGAAATATCACTGCAGGTCATTGGCAGCAGAATATCCTGCTGTTTTGACTTTAGACCAGGGATACAGAATGGAAACAGGCCCTTCGGCCCAGCAAGTCCATGCTGACCAGTGATCAACCCGTACGCAAACACTATCGAACACACGGGGGATAATTTATAACGATGTCAAGCCAATTACGATGTGATACGATAAACGATGAAGTGATCTGCCAACTGTCACAACGCACAACGAGGTAAACGAAAAAACTTGAGATTGAAATTAAATTAAAAGTGAGAAAAAACAAACGAGCGACTGTAGGCTTGCTGCCATGTGCACGGTGCCTTCACCGGAACGAACGGACCGACAAACTGTACGTCTTTGGAGTGTGGGAGGAAACCGGAGCACCTGGAGAAAACCCACGCAGGCCACAGGGAGATCACATAGAAACATAGAAACAGGTCACATAGAAACTCCTCACAGACAGCGCCTGAGGTCAGGATTAAACCCGGGTCTCTGGCGCTGTAAGGCAGCAACTCTACCGCTGTGCCACCTTGTTTATGTGCTGGCATCTCTCACTAGCTGGATGGGCCATCGTGCCTGAGGGCTGAGGGGATGGAGTCAGAACACTGCTCCAAGTCACAAGGCCAACGTCCGTCTGGCACTTTTGTTTCAGCTCCTGCTTCAACGGAGGGTCCTGCACAGACGGCGTTAACACCTACACCTGCCGCTGCCGCACCGGTTTCGCCGGCTCCAATTGCCAGCACGACATCGATGAATGTGATTCACAGCCATGTCTGAATGGTGGGGTGTGCGTGGACGGGCTGGAGTCATACAGGTGTACCTGTCCACAAGGCTACACTGGGGAACGGTGTCAGGTAAGGGACTACCTCACAACATCTCTCTATTACATCCCCACTACATATCCCTGCCCCCTCTCCCCCTATACTCCTCTCTACTGCACCATCTCTATCTCTATATCTCCCCTTCTAACTCTCTCTGTCTCTCGTCCTCTCCCTCTATCTCTCTCCCCATCCCTCTTTAGCTCTTCCCCTCCATCTCTCTCTAGATCCGTCGCTATCTCTTGCTCCTCAGAGGCTCTCTCTCTATCTCTCTATCTCACACACCTTCCTCTCCCTCTCCCTCTCTATCTCTCTCCCTCTCCCCCTCTCCCCTCTCCCTCTCTCCCTCTCTCCCCTATCTTTCTCTGTCCCTCTATCTCTCTATTTCACTCTATCTCTCTATCTTTCTCTACCTCTCCCCCTACTCTCTATTTCTCCCCCTCTATTTCCCTCTCTCTCCTCTCCTATCGCTATTTATCTCTTCCCGCCACCTCCTCTCTCTCGCTCTCCAGTTTCCCAGCCGGCCCTCAGTGTAAACCAGTGAGGGGGGCACAGTGAGGAGCCACAGGTGGACCTGCTGTGACAACAAAGCAGCAGGCCGCAACCCTGCATGCCTGACGGGATGTCCTCTCTTCCTCCTGCAGGTGAGCACGGACTGGTGCAGCCGCTTCCCCTGCAAGAACGGCGGGCACTGCCGCATGACCGGGCTGTCCTTCGCATGCGAGTGCGCGAGCGGCTGGACTGGGCGCTACTGCGACATCCCCAACATGTCTTGCGAGGCAGCTGCATCGCAGCGAGGTGGGTGGAACATGCGTTGCTGTGTGTCCAGTGCATGGTGGGATGATGCATGCAGTATCTCGAGGATGGAACTACACCAATAATTGGCATGGAATTGTGTGTTTGTCGGCACCGGGCCTCCAGTTGCTGAAGTTTAGAAGGATGAAGGGGTGCCTCATTGAAAATTACCGAATAGTGAAATGCCTGGATAGAGTGGATGCGGAGAGGATGTTTCCACTAGTGGGAGAGTCTTGAACCAGTCATAGCCTTAGAAAAAAAGGACGTAGATGAGGAGGAATTTCTTTAGTCAAAGGGCGGTGAATCTGTGGAATTAATTGCCACAGAAGGCCGTGCAGGCCAAGTCAATGGATATTTGTAAGGCAGATATTTTTAGGAAACTGGAGCACCCAGAGGAAACCCATGGGGTCAATATTCAAGAGATTCAAGTTTATTGTCATGTGTCCCAGATAGGACAATTAAATTCTTGCTTTGCTTCAGCACATGGAGAACGTGTAAACTCCACATAGATAGCACCCATCAGGATGGAACTCGGGTCTCTGGCGCCGTGAGGCAGCAACTCTACTAGCTGTGCCAGTATTGCACCTTCTCGCGTAGTGCAAAGATGTATAATATGGGAACAAATGCTTGCAGATTTGTTTGTTGTTGTATGTTGTTGTTGTTTTGAAATACATGTTTCTATTTTTGTGACGAAAGGAGCGCCCGTCGCCCAGCCTTGCAATCACGGCGGCTCGTGCTTGAACGCTGGGACCACGCATTACTGCGTCTGTCCCAAGGCCTACACGGGCAGCTACTGCGAGACGGAGGTAGACCAGTGTGCCTCCAGCCCGTGTCACAACGGCGCCACCTGCAGGAGCTTCATCGAGAGCTACAGATGTGAGGTGAGCAAAATGGCTGAAAGCCAGTAACAGGAACTTGACAATCTCTATTACATCACTAAACTGGTGTGTAGGAAGCATTCGTTGCCACCTTCTAGCTAACAATGATTTGTTTCTCCATTTTTCCCTTTGATGTCTCTTTTTCGCACCTTGCCCTTCCTTATCTCTGTGTCTCCCTCTCACCTGGTACAGTCTGAACAAGGGTCTCCACTCAAAACGTCACCCATTCCTTCTCTCCAGAGATGCTGCCTGTCCCGCTGGGTTACTCCAGCGTTTTGTGTCGATCTTGGGCGTAAGGACTTGTTTAGGCTGTGGACTCCATGACTTATTGCGCGTTCCATCGCCCGCTATCATCTGCGATTGTCGCGGCTCAATCATGCTGCCTCGCTGAGCCTTATCTTCCTTGTGATCGTGCCGCCGAACTAAACTTTGGCCTCGTTCCCTCAGTGCACGCCGGGCTACAAGGGCAAGACCTGCAAGGTGGAGGTGAACGAATGCGAGTCCAACCCGTGCCAGAACGGAGGCACCTGCCTGGACCTGATCGGCCGTTACATCTGCTCCTGCCCTCCGGGAACTCTAGGTAAGGGCAACTGGATCGCAGGGATTGTGAGCGACTTGCAGCGGTCTGATGGGTCGCGGTGTGGTGGGATGTGACAGGGAAAGTCAGTTTAGAAGGAGGGGGGACCTCATTGGAAATATACAGAATAGTGAAAGGCCTGGATAGAGTGGAGGATGTATCCACTAGTGGGAAAGTCTAGGACTTGAGGTCATCGCCACAGAATTAAAGGACATTCTTTTAGGAAAGAGATGAGGACAAATGTC
Organism: Raja brachyura; assembly: GCA_963514005.1. The sequence continues at coordinate 18,691,431 of OY740816.1, forward strand.
TTTAGTCAGAGGGAGATGAATCTGTGGAGTTCTTTGCCACAGAAGGCTGTGGAGGCAAAGTCAGTGGATATATTTAAGGCAGAGATAGATAGATTCTTGATCAGTACGGGTGCCTTATGGGGAGAAGGCAGGAGAATGGGAGAGATAGATCAGCCGTGATTGAATGGCGGAGTAGACTTGATGGGCCGAATGGCCTAATTCTACTCCTATCACTTATGACCCGGTGTGGGGGCCGCCAAGACCAAAGAGGGGATGGAGTGGGGGTGGTCGGGGGAGGAGGAAGTGGGAGTATATTGAATGCTTTTGTGACTCTGTCAGCACCCTGTACTTGGCGACTGTTGCATACTTGTACTGTACGCATCTCACTGTACCAAGTACCCCTGATAATAAAGTATCAAGCAACGAAGCCTCATCAGATCAAGTAACAATAAGTGCAGAATTCCAGCGATCTGGCTACTTAGATTTGTTCAAATCTGGATCAAACGTGTAGAGTTTGACTTGTTTAGTTTTGTTTAGAGTTAGTGCAGCCCCACTGGCAGAGAAGATTAGATTAACTTGGCAGTGGATCTTATGGGTGGAGGAGCTTGGATGTATGCTGTATTGTTATCTGGTCAATGAGACCAGGGATGTGTGCAGAGGTGGAACAGTAGGTTGGTCTGCAATGGGATTCCGACCCGAAACGTCACCCATTCCTTCTCTCCAGAGATGCTGCCTGACCCGCTGGATTACTCCAGCATTTCGGTGTAAACCAGCACCTGCAGTTCCTTCCTACATGTGCAGTCGGCTGGCCTGGCCTGGGCTGGGGTGTTTTGAATCACTCGGGCTTGTCTTTTCCCAGGGGTACTGTGCGAGATTAACGAAGACGACTGTGGCCCGTCTCCTCACACCAACGCGCCCAAGTGTATGAATAACGGGACCTGCGTGGATAGAGTCGGAGGCTACACCTGCAACTGCCCCCCGGGGTTCACCGGCCATCGGTGCGAAGGCGACATCAACGAGTGCCTGTCGAGCCCGTGTAATGTGCAGACCACCATCGACTGCATCCAGTTGCCCAATGACTACCAGTGCGTCTGCAAGCATGGCTTCACAGGTTAGTCCATGGTCAACGCTGTGCCAAGCATCAGCTTGCTGCTCTCTCTCTCTCACTGTTGCTCACTATCTCTCTTTTTATTTGGTTTTGGATATTTATTAGGTTCATTTATTACACCCAAAACAGCTCCTAATTAGTGAAAGGACACTTACAATTACCCGTCTGAAGAAGGGTCTCGACCCGAAACATCGCTCCATAGATGCTGCCTCACCCGCTGAGTTTCTCCAGCATTTTTGTCTACTTACAATTACACTGGTAGCTTTGGAATCTACATTTAGAATCCATCATTCCTATCCTGAAGTTCTTTCGATGCATCTTAAGTAAATAAATAATATGATAAATAAATACCATTTATGGCCATACAAACACACATGGTTCGTACGGAATTTTGTCCCTGCAGTCATAACATCAAAAAAAAAGCCCACACACACAATTAACACAATTTACATAAACACCCATCACAGTGAGTCTCCAAACACCTCCTCACTGTGATGGGAGGCAAAACTCCAGTAACTCATTCACACACATATTTGGCTGGTAATGAATAAACGTATTGGTGGTGCCAGTCTCAGATCTTGGTGGCTGATGGTGATATTCACCTCTGGCTTATTATTTTACTGGCAGCCTGGATGGCCACTACCACTCTGGGCTTGCAATCAGCTCTGCACACACCCTGGCAGCCACTCACCAACAGACAGTCTCACTCGCACACCCTTATGGCCCCATATACACCGGCCTGCACATCGTTGTGGCATGCAGACACGCATTCATACTCCAACAAAAGCCAACTTGCGTAAAATCAGATTCAAAGATACACATACGCACATTCATACTGATATTCACACACAAAGTGCTGGAGTAACTCAGTAGGACAGGCAGCATGTTTAAGGAGGAACTGCAGATGCTGGAAAATCGAAGGTAGACAAAATTGCTGGAGAAACTCAGCGGGTAAGGCAGCATCTATGGAGCGATGGAAATAGGCAATGTTTCGGGCCGAGACAATTCTCAATCGGAAATGTCACGCATTCCTTTTCTCCAGAGATGCTGCCTGTCTCACTGAGTTACTCCAGCACTTTGTCTATCTTCGATTTAAACCAGCATCTGCAGTTCCTTCCTACACAGATATAAACACATGCTACACAGTCTCACTCTCGTGCACACACACACACACACTCATCCACGTGAGAAGACACAAAGTCTGGCAGCATTTCAGGAGAACATAGATTGGAAATGTTTACCATCAGGACACTTCTTTAGACTGACTGAGGCACTGCCTGACCTGCTGAATTACTCCAGCACTCTGTGCCTTCTTTTGTAAACCAGCATCTGCAGTCCCTTAATCCTACTTGTTCACATGCAATAACATACATGCAGCCAAACATGCATGTACCCATACATAACATGCAAACACGTGCACACACATGCCTGCACCCACCCGCGTATGCACGTGTGATTTCTCCGTTACACTGAATGGCAGGGATCCTCTAATCTCTGCATGCATTGGTGCCCTGACCATGCCTGCTTGGCAGCCTGGCTCATCCCGTTTGCGTTTCTCTCCCCTCTCCAGGCCGCCACTGCAAGAGCGTGGTCAACATGTGTGACTCGCAGCCCTGTCAGAATGGAGGTCACTGCAAAGTCACAGTCAACACCCCCCTCGGCTACACCTGCAGGTGCCAGCTGGTGAGTGACCATACCACCGTGAGCCTTCGTCGCAAAATCCCTTCCACCGAGACCCCAACGGCGTGGCCGATCCCACCTCTAGAGTCATACAGCGTGGAAACAGGACCTTCAGCCCAACCTGTCCACATCTGCCAACGTGTCCCATCTACACTGGTCCCACCTGCCTGCTTTTCGCTCATACCCCTCTCACCCTGTGCTATTCATGTACCTGTCCAAATGTGTCTTAAGTGCTATACTAAAGGAGATGTTCTGGGCAAGAGGTGGGTCACATGCAGCAGAGAAGATGAATTGAATCTAGCATCATATTTGGCACAGATACTGTGGGTGGAAGGGCCTGATCCTGTGCTACATTCTACAGTCTACAGTCTGGACTATGGTACCATATACCATTCATTTAAATTACATGAAATGCATATCCGTATCCCTCCAAACCCGTCCTATGCATGTCCATGTACCTGTCTATGATGTGGAACTCAATCTGAAACTATCCCATCACAGATGCTTCCTGACCTGCTAACCCTCAAGGTTTCTGGCATCTTCTCGGCCAATGTGTTCCATCGGTCGATATTTCAGATATGCAGCACCTGCATTTTATTCAGATTAGAAACATAGAAACATAGAAATTAGGTGCAGGAGTAGGCCATTCGGCCCTTCGAGCCTGCACCTCCATTCAATATGATCACGGCTGATCATCCAACTCAGTATCCCGTACCTGCCTTCTCTCCATACCTCCTGATCCCATTAGCCACAAGGGCCACATCTAACTCCCTCTTAAATATAGCCAACGAACTGGCCTCAGCTACCTTCTGTGGCAGAGAATTCCACAGATTCACCAGATTGTCCTGCACTTACTTTTAGACTTTCGATTTTACTTCAGACATTAGAGACACGGTGTGGAAACAGGCCCTTCGGCCCACCGAGTCCGTGCCGCCCAGCGATCACACCGTATCCCTGCACTATCACCATGATCATGAAACACTCGGCCGGTCAGGCAGTGACTGTGGAGATAGAACACAGAGTTTTTATTGATGACCTTTCATCAGCTTCAATTACATGCGAATTGGAACCCCAGTATGCCGCAGATGCCAAAAATCTGAAATAAAAACTAAATCAGTACACTAAGGTTGGTCAGCATCTGCCCCTATTCGGAGGTTATGGCCTCTGGTTCCAGACTCTCTCACGAGTGGAAACATCCTCCGCACGTCCATTCCATCCAGGCCTTTCATTATTTGCTAAGTTGCAACGAGGTCACCCCTCATCCGTCTGAATTTAGAGCGGTGCCCGATCCAGTCGAGCCCCAGGCTGCTGCAGGGCCTCCAGCGGCCCGCTCCACCGACACATACACTTGTGAAAGTGCCGCCCCTTGCCTCACACGGCCTCTCATGTCCTAGAGGCAAGGGGAGGCAAGACCCCAGCCCGTTCCTCTCCTCCATCTGCTGAAGGATGCAATTAGTTTAGTTTAGTTTAGAGATGCAGCGCGGAGACAGGGCCTTGGGCCCACCGAGTCCGCACCGACCTGCAATCCCCACGCACCCACACCCAAAGATCCTATAGCGGAGCAAGATAGACCACTCCTGCTAAATGCAATGGGCTGACGTGTAGTACGCAACGGAGCGGAACGTGGGCCTTTTTTTCATCCATTTCAGTAACCGGACCCGACCCGACCCGCAGTGTAATCAACGTTGCAGGGGAACAGTTTGTGTTAGTAAATTATAATTCTGAAAATGAAGAGAACATTTTTACCAACTAACTTTTATTTTTACGAGGATGTTTCCGTAACCGGCTTCCATCTCCGCACTAGTTATTTTTACTCTGTTATGGGATCTTTTGTGCAGAGACAAAAGCCGGTTACGGAAATGGGGCCGATGACCGTACTACGTCTTTTTCGTCAAGTGATCTATCTTGCTCGTTATAGGATCTTTGCAAACACCTACATACACTGGGGACAATTTTACATTGATACCAAGCCAATTAACCTACAAACCTGTACGACTTTAGAGAGTGGGAGGAAACCGGAGCACCCGGAGAAAACCCACGTGGTCACGGGGAGAAGGTACAAACTCTGCACAGACAGCACCCGTAGTCAGGATTGAACCCGGGTCTCTGGCGCTGTGAGGCAGCAACTCTACCGCTGCGCCACCTTTGCGGAGGTAACCCTAAAGCTAAACCGCTTTGCCACAGGGGAATATAAGTCGATGCCTGGTCTTCTCTTGCAGAGCTACACCGGGCCCAACTGCGAGCGCAGCGTCCAGACCTGCCGGAGCCTGGGGTGCCGGAGCAGCGAGCTGTGCATCGACACCCCTCTGGGTGCCCGCTGCCAACCGCAGCCCAGCACCGGCGCCAACGCCACCTGCTCCAGCCGCCCCTGCCGCAACGGCGGGCTGTGCAGGCAGGTCCGCCAGCCACCCTTCTACCACTGCCTGTGCCCCAAGGAGTTTGGAGGGCGGCACTGCGAGATCCTGCGGGTGTACACCCCGCCGCTCAAGGAGCTGCCGTGCCCCCTGGCGGAGTGCCAGCGCAAGGCTGGCGATGGCGTGTGCGACCGGCAGTGCAACACCCACAGCTGCATGTGGGATGGGGGGGACTGCTCACTCTCTGTCGACAACCCCTGGAAGGAGTGCAGCTTCCAGCACTGCCGGAGCAACTTCAACAACAACGTCTGCGACGAGATCTGCAACACCCACGAGTGTCTCTACGACAACTTCGACTGCCAGAGCCAAGAGCGCGCATGCAAGTAAGTTCAGCAATTGGAATATTTCAGCGGGCTGCTCCTTGCTTACTGCCTCCACTTTAGGCCCAACATCCTCGTCTTTGGGCTACATATACAATATATATTAATGATCTGGATGTGGGAATTGAATGCAACATCTCCAAGTTTGCGGATGACACGAAGCTAGGGGGCAGTGTTAGCTGTGAGGAGGATGCTAGGAGCAAGATAGACCACTCTAAGTGACTTGGATAGGTTGGGTGAGTGGGCAAATGCATGGCAGATGCAGTATAATGTGGATAAATGTGAGGTTATCCACTTTGGCGGCAAAAACAGGAGGGTAGACTATTGTCTGAATGGTGGCCGATTAGGAAAAGGGGAGATGCAACGAGACCTGAGTGTCATGGTACATCAGTCATTGAAAGTAGGCATGCAGGTGCAGCAGGCAGTGAAGAAAGCGACTGATATGTTGGCATTCATAGCAAAAGGATTTGAGTACAAGAGCAGGGAGGTTCTAATGCAGTTGTACAGGGTCTTGGTGAGGCCACACCTGGAGTATTGCGTACAGTTTTGGTCTCCTAATCTGAGAAAAGACATTCTTGCCATAGAGGAAGTACAGAGAAGGTTCACCAGACTGATTCCTGGGATGGCAGGACTTCCATATGAAGAAAGACTGGATAGACTCGGCTTGTACTCGCAGGAATTTAGGAGATTGAGGGGGAATCTTATAGTGACTTACAAAATTCTTAAGGGGTTGGACAGTCTAGATGCAGGAAGATTGTTCCCGATGTTGGGGAACTCCAGAACAAGAGGTCACAGCTTAAGGATAAGGGGAAAGTCTTTTAGGACCGAGATGAGAAGATCATTTTTCACACAGAGAGTGGTGAATCTGTGGAATTCTCTGCCACAGCAGGTAGTTGAGGCCAGTTCATTGGCTATATTTAAGAGGGAGTTAGATGTGGCCCTTGTGGCTAAAGGGATCAGGGGGTATGGAGAGAAGGCAGGTACGGGATACTGAGTTGGTTGATCAGCCATGATCATATTGAATGGCAGTGCAGGCTCGAAGGGCCGAATGGCCTCTACTCCTGCACCTATTTTCTATGTTTCTATGATTCTTTGTGTTGTTTTCTTTTTACACTATTATTGATTGCTTGACTTTTTTAATGTGTGTGTGTGTATATATACAGTGTGTGTGAATGTATGTGTGTATATATAGTGTGTGAATGTATGTGTGTGTGTGTAAAGTATGTGTGTGTATGTGCATATATGTGTGCGTATGTATGTGTGCGTATGTATGTGTGCGTATGTATGTGTGCGTATGTATGTGTGTGTGTGTATGTACAGTATGTGTGTATATATATGTGTGTGTATGTATGTGTGTGTGTATGTACAGTATGTGTGTATATATATATGTGTGTGTGTGTGTGTGTGTGTATATACATATATACCCTTTTTTTCTTAATTATTATATTGTTTACAGTGTACTATGTTTACACATTGTGTTGTGCTGCCACAAGTAATCGTGTCATTGTTCTATCTGGGACATATGACAATGAAACACTCTTGACTTTTGACAATGCGTAGGGGAGTGGGTAAAAGCGATAATGTCCTGGCTGGGTTGCTCCTGGGCCTGGGCCAAGCTGGCCTTTCATGGTCACGGTGGCAGGCAGCTGAGGGCACTGCCCGAACCGACTGCCTGCCCCTTTTCTGGGGCCACGTCGGTGCTCAGTGGTCCGTTGAGAGAGGGCCTGCGATTCCTTAAAAATGCCCCTGTCCCAGGAATAAATACAGGCGACTTAAAAATTATCATATCTAAAACAGACCTAAAATTGAACTCAAAACAGTCATTCAAACCAAACAGTGACTTTACCTTGACAGGTGTCTTGCTGTCAAGGTTTGGGCGAGGTTAGATGTGGGGGCGTATGTGTATGGGGAGGGGACACAGTCCGTAAACCATTTTTAATGCTTGTGGGAAGAAGCTGTGTAGCATCCTGCTGGTTCTGGAAACCTGAACGGAAACCTCTGGAGACTTTGCGCCCCACTCAAGGTCTCCGTTCAGTTCCTGGAGGTTTTTGTCCTAAGAAAATTACCGATTTTTAAAACGGACACCACTATCGACCATTAGGGAGACTGACAAAAACCTCCGGGAACCGCACGGAAACCTTGGGTGGGGCGCAAAGTCTCCAGAGGCTTCCGTTCAGGTTTCCTAAGTGGGACAGGGGCGTTACAGACATCATGGAGGCGTCGTGAGGGGGGTGGTTAACTGTATCCTGGATCAGGTTTGTAACATGGTCGTTTGATATGTGGTGTTATATATACTGTAGGATGTGGGTGGAAACTGTATTACCCAGAGGAAACCCAGGTGGTCACAGAGAGAAGATGCAAACTCCACACGGGCAGTATCCGAGGTCAGGGTGGAAGTCTGGTGCTCTGGTGCTGTGAGGCAGCAGCTCTACCCACTGCACTAGTGGCGTGGATATGATGGTGGGAGGTTGAGAGTAAATGATGACAAACATGCAATGCAGGGGCAACGTTGCTCCATCCATGGGCAGTGCCACAGGGGGGGTCGTTGCCTTGTCATAAGGTCGTAAGTGATAGGAGAAGGCAAAGCAGGATTGTGAAGACAGCCAGCAGGATCATTGGTGCTCCACTCCCTTTCCTGTTGGAGATCTACCAGAAGCGCTGCATCCCCAGAGCCATCTCCATCATTAAGGACCCACATCACCCAGCACGCCACATCTTCTCCATTCTGCCATCTGGGAAGAGGTACAGGAGCATCAGCTGCAAAACCAGCAGGATGCTACACAGCTTCTTCCCACAAGCATTAAAAATGGTTTACGGACTGTGTCCCCTCCCCATACACATACACCCCCACATCTAACCTCGCCTAAACCTTGACAGCAAGACACCTGTCAAGGTAAAGTCACTGTTTGGTTTGAATTACTGTTTTGAGTTCAATTTTAGGTCTGTTTTAGATATGATAATTTTTAAGTCGTCTGTATTTATTTCTGTTTTTATTAATTGCACTGACAAAAACTGAGGAGAAACAATTTTTCGTTTCTTCTGTGTATGCACATACTCGGTGAAATGGCTATAAAGTAAATACTGAAATTAGGCCATTGGGCCCATCGAGTCTACTCTGCCATTCAATCATGGCTGATCTACCTCTCCCTCCTAACCCCCTTCTCCCCGTAACCCCGTACTGATCAAACAAACGTCTGCCCGCAGCCCGTTGTACGAGAAGTACTGTGCGGACCACTACGCGGACCAGCGCTGCGACCAGGGCTGCAACAACGAGGAGTGCGGCTGGGACGGGCTGGACTGTGCGTCCGACGTGCCGGCCCGCCTGGCCGAGGGCACCCTGATCGTCATCGTGCTGCTGCCCCCCGACCAGCTGCTGAAGAGCAGCGCCAACTTCCTGCAGAAGCTGGGCTCCATCCTGCGCGCGACCCTCCGCTTCAAGAAGGACAGCAGCGGCGAGTACATGATCTACCCCTACTACGGCGCCAGCTCACAGATCAGCAAACGCTCGGCAGCCCCGAGCCGCGCCCGGCGCGAGATGGAACAGGAGGTCATCGGGTAAGCGGTTCCCGTTCCCACAGCCTCCCGTTCTCCGTCTCCCGTTTCCACAGCCTCCCGTTCCCACAGCCTCCCCGTCCCCCCCCTCCCTTCCTTTATCCCATCTTGCTGTCCTTAGACATAGAGCCGTACAGAACACAAACCGGCCCTTGCCCTTGCCAACCACCAAGCCCCATCTACGCTATTCCCACCTGCCTATGTTTGGCCCACATCCCTCTAACCCGTTCCTATCCATGTACCTGCCAAAGTGTGGTTATACTACCTGCCTGTTGTGTTTCGGCTGTTGTAATAACTGAAGCCTTACACCATGTAAAGATCCAAAGACTCTATTAACAACAGAGCATATATAACTTCATGCTAGCACCTCTCTCTAATTCTAAGTAAGTAGGTAACTAAGTAAGTAAGTAAGTTTATTGGCCAAGTATTCACATACAAGGAATTTGCCTTGGTGCTCCGCCCACAAGTAACAACATGACATACAGTGACAGTTACGATTGACTCAGAAAACACTAAACATTAATAATAATAAAACATTAGCGATAAAACACCATTGACCATCTAAAGGGAACATCAGGGAGGACTAATGTAACTACCAAAGCATGACTCATAACACGAGTGACTGATCTACACTGCCTCAGCTACTTCCTCTGGCATCCCACAAACTCACCACCCTGTGGAAAGAAATGCCCCTTAGGTTCCTATTAAATCTCTCCCCCTCACCTTAAACCTATGTCCTCTGGTTCCTGATTCCCCTGCTCTGGGTAATAGACGCGATGCATTCATCCTATCTTTGCCCCTCATGATTGAGGTGGGGGTGTTTGCAGGTAATGGAGTCAGGCTGTGAAACATCCTTGAAGACACACAAAACCATAGATGCTGTTTAAAAAAAAAAAGGGCACGAATTGCTGGAGCATCTCCGCGGGCCAGGCAGCATCTCTGGAGAACATTTTGGGTCGGGACCTTTCTTCAGACTGGTTGTCGAGGGGTGGGGGGGGGGGGGGGGGGGGGGGGGAGAGAAGTGGGAGCAAGACAAAGCCTGGCAAGTGATAGGTGGATACATGCGAGAGGCAGGTAGCCGGGCAAAGGCCAGAGATGAAAAGATAAAGGTTTGCGGTAAGGGTGGGACAAGTGCGAATTGTGAAGTTAGAGTGAGGATAGTAGGCGAAAGAGGCGGAGGGAGAGAAATGGGTGAAGCACAGGGTAGAGAGGGGGAAAATAGCAGATGCAAAAGTGAGAGGGGTTGGGTTAGCAAAATTGGAGAATTCAATCCTGGAATCCTGGAAATGGTCGCAAGGCAGACTGTTCAGTTCATGTTTAAGAAAGATCTGCAGATGCTGGAAAATCGAAGGTAGACATAAATGCTGGAGAAACTCAGAAACTGGGTGAGGCAGCATCTATGGAGTGAAGGAAATGGGCAACTTTTCGGGCCGAAACATTGCCCATTTCCTTCGCTTCATAGATGCTGCCAGACTGTTCAGTTCAGTTTAGTTTATCGTCACGTGTACCGAGGTACAGTGAAAAGCTTTTGCTGCGTGCTAACCAATCCTCCGGCGGAAAGGCAATACATGATTACAATCGAGCCGTCCACAGTGTATAGATGCATGATAAGGGAATAACGTTTAGTGCAAGGTAAAGCCAGATCAAGGATAGTCCGAGGGTCTTGATGAGGTAGATAGTAGTTCAGGACTGCTCTCTGGTTGTGGTAGGATGGTTCAGTTGCCTGATAACAGCTGGGAAGAAACTGTCCCTGAATCTGGAGGTGTGCGTTTTCACACTTCTGTCCTGCGGGGAAGATTGGATGTTGGAACCCCGCGCCTGTTCCCCGCGGAGATGAGACGAACCACCTCCATCGACCGACTTGCTCTTGCGATGTCTCGTCCCCGTTAACACTGTCCCGTGGAGCCTGACGTTGAGCCCTGTCTGTGCAGGTCCAAGGTGAACCTGGAGATCGACAACCGCCTGTGCCTGCAGGCGACGGGCGAATGCTTCCCAACGGCAGAGAGCGCTGCCGCCTACATCGGGGCCCTGTCCACAGTCGGCAGCCTACACTTCCCGTACCCCATCAAAGATGTCGACAGTAAGTGTCTCTCCTTCTTTCACTGCGCAGGGAAACTGGCCACCAAAATTGCTTTAGGTAGACACAAATGCTGGAGAAACTCAGCGGGTGAGGCAGCATCTAAGGTGCAAAGGAAATAGGCAACATTTCAGGTCGAAACCCTTCTTCAGAACCTTTCGTTGTCCCTAGGGACTTCCAACTTTATTTTTTTCATTTGCACTAAATCATTTATTTAATAAAATTTATTGAAATTTTTTTATGTTTCTATATTATATTATCTATTATCTACAAACCTGTGCAGGAAGGAACTGCAGATGCTGGTTTAAACCAAAGGTAGACACAAAAATGCTGGAGTAACTCAGCGGGTCAGGCAGCATCTCTGGACAGATGGAGTGGGCGACGTTTCGGGTCGAGACTTTTAGACTGAAGAAGGTCTCTATCCAAAATGTCACCCATTCCTTCTCTCCAGAGATGCTGCCTGTTCCAGAAAAACATAGAAACATAGAAAATAGGTGCAGGAGTAGGCCATTCAGCCCTTCGAGCCAGCACTGCCATTCAATGTTATCGTGGCTGATCATCCAGAATAGTACCCTGCTCCTGCTTTCTCCCCGTACCCCTTGATTCAGTTTGCCCTAAGCTATATCTAACTCTCTTGAACACATCCAGTGAATTGGCCACTGTCTTCTGTGTGGCAGAGAATTCAACAGATTCACAACTCTCTGGGTGAAAGAAAAATCCTCATCTCAGTCCTAAATGGCCAACCCCTTATTCTTAAACTGTGACCCCTCGTTCTGTACTTCCCTAACATGGGGAACGTTTTTCCTGCGTCTAGCCTGTCCAATCCCTTAAGAATTTTATATGTTTGTATTAGATCCCCTCTCATCCTTCTAAATTCCAGTGTCCCGTTGATTGTCCCGCTGAGTTACTCCAGGGTTTTGTGTCTATCTTCATGTTTACAAACCTGTTGTGCCGGCGCAAGTGAGAATGTAACCGTTGGCGTTTCGGGAGATGGGAGGATGAGACGGCTCGTGACCCGTGTTGTTTGCCCGTCCCGCAGGCGAGCAGTTGCCGCTGCCGACGGCCCCCATGAACCTCCTGCCACTGATGATCGTCGCTGCCGTCATCCTCACCGTCATCCTCATCCTGGGCGTGCTGGTGGCCCGGCGCAAGCGGGAGCAGAGCCTGCTCTGGTTCCCCGAGGGATTCACCCTGAAGAAGGACAACAGCAACAAGAACCGTCGCGAGCCGGTGGGACAGGATGCCCTGGGAATGAAGTAAGTCCTCAGCCTCCACCATGGGCCATTGCTGGAGTCCATCTTCACTGCCATCATATCCCTCCCCCATCCTAGTTTAGTTTACTTTGGAGATACAGCGCGGAATTAGGCTCTTCTTCCCATCGAGTCCGCACTGACCAGCGATCTCCGATCACAACAGGGCCTGTCCCACTTACGTGACCTTTACAGGCGACTGCCGGCACTGGTCATATGTCGCCAAAATTTTCAACACGTTGAAAAATCAGCGGCGACCAGAAATATGCTACGACTCTTTGGAGACCTCTCACGACCATACAGGCGACCCCTGGCGACATGTCACGGGAGACCTCTCACGACCGTAGGAGACCTCTCACAACTGGGGTCATGAGAGGTCTCCAATGGTGGTGAGAGGTCTCCAATGGTGGTGAGAGGTCTCCAATGGTGGTGAGAGGTCTCCAATGGTGGTGAGAGGTCTCCAAAGAGTCGTAGCATCTTTCTGGTCGCCGCTTGAATTTTCAACGTCGGAAATTTCGGCGACCTATCACGGGTGCCTGTAAAGGTCACGAAGGTGGGACTGGCCCTTAACGCTATCCCACGCTAGGGACAATTTTTACATTTGGCCCGAGCCAATTAACCTACAAACCTGTACGTCTATGGAATGTGGGAGAAAACCAGAGAACCAGAGGTCACGGGGAGAACGCACAAACTCCCTACAGACAGCATCCGTGGTCAGGATCGAACCTGCGTTGTAAGGCGGCCACTCTACCGCTGCGCCATCGTGCTGCCCCGATCAATTACCATTGATTGTGTAATGTCTGATTCATAGACAATGCGTGCCCTAGTCAACACCGTTACTTGGGCCTCGTGGCTTCCTGCTGCCAGCAGTTAGGTCCTAGTCAAGGAACCTTCTCGGGCCTGGTTTCCAGTCATTGTCATCATGTTTCTACCCAGGCACATCTCCAAATCGATGGTGGAGGAGGGTCTGATCAGCGATCGGGAACTGCAGACGGGGCAGTGGCTGGACACCGAATGTCCCGAGGCAAAGAGGCTTAAGGTGATCCCTCTCTACTTTTCATTCACGCTATGACCTGTTCCTTTCATCTTAGTTTCCATGTACAGCATGGAAACTAGCCCTTTGTTCAACAGAGTCACACTAGTTCAATGTTTATCATTCACTCCCTGCACACTCGGGCCAATTTTACAGAGGCCAATTAACCTGCAACATCTTTGGGATGTTGAGGAAACCCACGCAATCACAGGCAGAACATGCAAACTCCACACAGACAGCACCCGAGGTCAGGATCGAACCCAGGTCTCTAGCGCAGGGAGGCAACAACTTTACCATGCGCCACTGTGATGCCCAACTTCATTGCAATTGTCTTTGCCCCTGCAAGTATGTATAGGGCCAAAGGCTCAATATATAGAGAACAGGCCCTTCGGCCCAACATGCCCATGCTGACCATAATGTCCTCATCTCTAATACCATTTACCATCACCAAGCTGGTAAGTGTTTATGACTTCCCACTTCAAGGGCAAGACATAGTGCAAGAGGTTTTACCTCTACCCCCCCCCCCCCCCCCCACCCCCACCCCTCAGCTAGTGTTTCCCAGATTGCAATCACCCTCTGGCTGATAATTCTGCCTGCAATTCCCTCTAAACCTCTTCTATCCTTGTACCCGTCCAAAGCTATTGATTTAGCTTCAGCCCAGCGCTCAGCACCACTGTATGTTGTAGGAACCACAAGGTTTTTGCGCAGTGCCTGAGGGAGCTCCCTGCACTTTCCTGCCATCAGTGGTGTGTTAAGGCAATCCAAACGTTTGAAGTGGCCAGCAGGGTCTTTATCAACCTAAGCTCCCTTGCATCACTGTTACTCTGCACTTGGAGTTGACCCAGTCCTCTGATCTACCTGAGGGAGCCTTGCGGTCCTGGCAGGCAGTAGATAGGCCTCTTCGGTACCATTGCGGGCATCACGGCCTGGTGCGGCAACTTGGCTGCAAAAGGTTGTGACCATTGTCCAGTCCATCACCGGTTCCCACCTCCCCACCAGTGTGCTGTGTTTACATACCCTGCTGTGCTGCGACAAGTAAGAATTTCATTGTTCTATCTGTATAGAATATAATAAACGAGAAAAAAAAATCAGTGTGTATACTCACATGTGTACACAATGAGTGTACACACTGACATTTCTTAATATGTAAAATCTCACACACACTCACTCACGCACCCACACACGCACACACACACGCACACACACACGCACACACACACACACACACACACTCCCATACACACACACACACACACACACACACACACACACACACACACACACACACTCCCATACACACACACACACACACACTCACACTCACACTCACACTCACACACATTCACACACTCACACACACACTCACACACACACACTCACACTCACACACACACACTCACACTCACACACTCACTCACACACACACACTTACGCACACATAAAAATCAAACTATAAAACTGCAATCTTAACAATAATAGTCTGTGCAGTTCAGAGCTTATTGGAGGTTGTTGTGTTTAATAGCCTGATGGCTGTAGGAGCAGTTCCTGAACCTGGACGTTATAGTTTTCAAGCTCCTGTGCCGATGGCAGGGGTGAACTGAGTGTGTGGCCAGGATGGTGTGGGTCTCTGATGATGCTGGCTGCCTTTTTGGGGCAGCGTCTCCGTTAAATCCCTTTGATGGTGGGGAGGTCAGAGCCGGTGATGGACTGGGCAGTGGTCACAACTTCTAACTATAATCATTATTGATTGCAACTCCAATACCTCTACTGCTCCTCAGGTGGAGGAACCCAGCACCCTGTCGGATAGCGAGGATGCCGTCGACTGTCGCCAGTGGACACAACATCACCTTGCGGCAGCGGACATCCGCATGCCCCCCTCCATGGCCCTCACCCCACCTCAGGGAGAGTTTGACTCGGACTGCATGGACGTGAATGTCCGAGGCCCAGGTAATGGCATGTCCCCGCGCGGTCCTGAGCCAAGCAAGGGCTTATTCCATGAGGGAGGGCTGAGTTATGGTGCTCCTGTGGGTTAATGTTGAGCTGTCTCGCAATGTAGAGGCCCACAATCCTGGCCACAGCCTCTGGTCTGGAAATGTTTGGTGCATAGAAATATCTGCCTCAGAAGATAGTGGAGGCCAATTCTCTGGATGCTTTCAAGAGAGAGGTAGATAGAGCTGTTAAAGATAGCGGAGTCAGGGGATATGGGGAGAAGGCAGGAACGGGGTACTGATTGTGGATGATCAGCCATGATCACAGTGAATGGCGGTGCAGGCTCGAAGGGCCGAATGGCCTACTCCTGCACCTATTGTCTATTGTCATAGTCATACAGCACAGAAACAGGCCCTTTGGAAAGGCCTGGATAGTGGATGTATGATACGCTAAAACTTTATCGTAGGGAAACAGTCATAAAGATGAAATGCAGCGATGGGGGGGGGGGGGGGGGGGGGGGGGTAGGGGCGTGGGGCGGGGGGGGACAGTCTGTCATGTCTGCTCATGTGCAGCTGCTTCATGTGTTCGATGCCCTGATTACCACGGCAATTAAAAGAAGGCTGGTTCAGCATGAAGCATGGGGCCGAATGGCCTGCATCTGTGATATGAAATCCACGGACCACTGAGTTTGCTACGAATATCACACGTAGTGTGAATTAAAGTCATAGTCTTCCAGCGTGGAAACTGGCCCTTTGGCCCAACTTGTCCACACCGGCCAACATGTCTCATCCACGCCTAGCATTTGGCCCATATCCCTCTAAACCTGTCCTATCCATGTACCTGTCTAAATATTTCTTAAACGATGCGATAGTAGTTGCCTCGACTGCATCCTCCGGCAGCTCGTTCCACACACAGTGACTGTGTCACTACACACATAGTGAAAGGCCTGGATAGAGTGAACGTTGAGAGGATGTTTACACTAGTGGGAGTGTCCAGGACCAGAGGCCATAAATTCAGAATAACAGGATGTACCTTTAGAAAGGAAATTAGAAGGGATTTCCTCTGTCAGAGGGCGGTGAATCTGTGGAAGTCCTTGCCACAGATGGCTGTGGAGGCAAGTCAATGGATATTTTTAAGGTGGAGATTGACAGATTCTTGATTAGCAAGGGTTATGGGGTTGAGCGGGCGAGATGGATTATCCATGATTGATAGAATGGTGGAGTAGACTTGATGGGCTGAATGGCCTAATTCTGCAACTTGAAGTTATGAATCTATGAACACCCACCACCCTTTGGGTGTAAAAGTTAGCCCTCAGGTTCCTATTAAATCGTTCCCCCCTCTGCTTAAACCGATGTGTGCTGAAGGTGAGGTCTGCTTGTGCTGTGTTTGTAGATGGTTTCACCCCGCTGATGCTGGCATCCTACTGTGGCGGGGGACTGGACACGGGCTTGGCGGAGGAGGAGGAGCAGGAGGACTCGTCTGCCAACATCATCTCCGACCTCATCTACCAGGGCGCCAACCTGTGCGCCCAGACGGACCGGACGGGCGAGACGGCCCTGCACCTGGCCGCCCGCTACGCCCGCGCAGACGCTGCCAAGCGGCTGCTGGACGCCGGGGCCGACGCCAATGCCCAGGACAACACTGGCCGCTCTCCCCTGCACGCGGCCGTCGCGGCCGATGCCCAAGGAGTCTTCCAGGTAACAACTCCAGGAAAGATGCCAAGCTGGTGGAAGGGTGACATGGGCAATGGTCAGTGTTCCCCAACAGCCCTTAATATTAGCAAGGAACAATAAATGGCAAGTAGTCTTCCAGGTGCCATGTAAAGATGCCAAGCAAAGCAGTAACAATGCTCCTTCATATCAGCCAGGAGCCTTTCAGGCAACGTGGGAAGATGTCCCAAGTGATGCTCCTGGCTTAGCCCTTAACATTAGCAAGGATCAATAGCAAGGGGTCTTCCAGGCAACATAAGATCCAAGCAGAGTGGGGATACTGCTACTCCTGGGTTCGTTCTTAATGCTATCATTCTAATATGAGCAAGGAGTCTTTCAGGTAACATGGAAAGATGCCCCAAGCCATACTTGTTCTCCTGGGTTAGTCCTCAATACGCAGCCCGACCCGCTGAGTTACTCTGGCATCTTGTGTCTATCTTTGGTGTAAACCAGCATCTGCAGTTCCTTTCTACACAGTATTCTGGTAAACCTCCGTTCCAAAGCCTCCACATCCTTCCCGGGGTCCAATGAGGTCCAAATTATAAGTCACTTATTAATGTTTGCTTTTCAGCAATGTACAAATGTTGAAGTCTGTTCCCTCTCTCTCTGCCAGATATTAATAAGAAACCGAGCCACGGACCTGGATGCGCGAATGGTTGATGGCTCCACCGCCCTGATTCTGGCAGCTCGGCTTGCCGTGGAGGGAATGGTGGAGGAGCTAATAGCCTGCCATGCTGATGTCAACGCTGTTGACGAGATAGGTAAACTGGAGAACGTCTTACACCAATGCATCCACCAACGCATCCGCTAACGCATCCACCAACGCATCCGCCAATGCATCCACCCACGCATCCGCCAATGCATCCGCCAACGCATCCGCCAACGCATCCACCAACGCATCCGCCAATGCATCCACCAACGCATCCACCAATGCATCCACCCAATCCATCATGCACACACTGCGGCTCAAATAGTTGCTACTATTCGTTACTCACAATTAAGTTAATGAGGGATAGGAGCAGAATTAGGCCATTAAGCCCATCAAGTCTACTCCGCCATTCAATCATCTCTCCCTCCTATCCCCATTCTCCTGCCTTCTCCCCATAACCCCTGACACCCGTACTATTCAAGTATCGGTCAACCTCCACCTTAAAAATATTCATTGACTTGGCCTCCACAGCCGTCTATGGCAATGAATTCCACAGATTCACTGCCGTCTGAGTAAAGAAATTCCTCCTCATCTTCCTAATACAACCTAAAACTAAACTACAGCGTGGAAAGAGGCCCTTCGGCCCACCGTGTCCATGCCGACCAGTGATCCCTGTACACTGACACTATCTTACACACACTGGGGACAATGTCCAAGTCATTCAGCCTTCAAATCTGTGCGTCTTTGGAGTGTGGGAGGAAACCGAAGCGCCCGGCGAAAATCCATGCGGGTCACGGGGAGAACGTGCAAACTCTGTGCAGACAGCACCTGTAGTCAAGAACAAACCCGGTCTCTGGC
Source organism: Raja brachyura (assembly GCA_963514005.1). The sequence continues at coordinate 18,709,989 of OY740816.1, forward strand.
GCTGTCTGGCAGCAACTCCGATGCTGCCCTCTTGTAGCCTAGTTGTATTAAAAATGTCTCAAGGTGGTGCATACAGGTCAGAAAAAAAAGTCCATTTAACCCCCCGTATCGATGTATAGACACAAAAACCTCCTTCAATCCACCAAGTCCGAGCCAGCCACTAACTTCCCACATGTGTCTTGCATGAATCCCATGTTTTATTCTCTCCTCATTCACGTCTACTCACTCGCACTCTGGTGACAATTTGCAATTGGCAATTAACCTGTCAATCCACGCTTCTTTGGAAAGAGAGAGGAAATCACAGCTCCCGTGGCTGCAGGGAGAACATGCAAACTCCACACAGCCAGCATTCCTGATGGTCAGGTTTGAAACTTGGTTTGCTTTGAGGCAGCGGCTCGACTGGCTGAACCACCTGCAGGGGTGTTGTAAGTCAAAACCAAGCCACCTCTGGAGGTACCAGGACTAGACGACAGGTCAAAGTAGCGTGTTATACCAGGCAGCGGGATACGAGGGTGATTCCCGCCTTTAGGATCTGCCTGGTTGAAGGCACAGTCTCAATTGTCAGAGTGGGGAATATCCTGGATCATCAAAGAACGGGAGAGACGGGAGTGGCTTGGAGTGTTGTCCGGACAAAAGTGGTGGAGTGGGGTGGGGAGCGGAGTCAGTGGGCTTTGAACAAGGGTGAGCACTTCAAAATCAAGCCAGCAAGCTCAGAGGTAGAGGATGAACGAGACTCACGCACTTGAATCTTGAATGAGGACCAAGTTAGAAACCTAGAAAACCAGTGCAGGAGTAGGCCATTCCGCCCATCGAGCCATTCAATATGATCATGGCTGATCATCCAAAATCAGTGCCCCATTCCTGCTTTCTCCCCATATCCCTTGATATAAGTTGACACGTTGGGGGAGAACTTATAGTATTGGGGGAGAGTAGTAAAGGAGCTCTGACTACCCGGGGCCTTGCTGTGGTTCTGAGGTGAATGGACCGTTAACTCTAAGATTGGCACAAAACGCTGGAGTAACTCAGCGGGACAGGCAGCATCTCTGGAGAGAAGGAATGGGTGTCATTTCTGAAGAAGGGTCTCACGGTGCTGGCTCGAAGGGCCGAATGGCCTCCTCCTGCACCTATTTTCTATGTTTCTATGACCCAAAACATCATCCATTCCTTCTCTCCAGAGATGCTGCCTGTGCCGCTGAGTTACTCCAGCATTTTGTGCTTATCTTCAGGAACAGCATCTGCAGTTCCTTCCTGGACGACCTTTTTTACTCGTGGACATTTCTCATCAGGCTAGAAAAACTCCCCGACCTACTTGATGCCACGAGTACCTACGACTAGCATCACGACCTACCTACGAGCTACCCACGACCTCGTGACGACCATGCAGCGAGTATGAGTCAAGGGCAAACTCGGCAGAGGTGGGGAATTAGGTTGTGAAAGTGGGACAGGGCCTTAACTCTGCTTCTCTGCCCGGGTGTTTAGGTAAATCAGCACTGCATTGGGCTGCAGCCGTCAACAATGTCGACGCCACTCTGGTCTTACTGAAGAACGGAGCCAACAAGGATATGCAAGACAGCAAGGTAGGGGCATCTTCCCCTGTGGCTGAAACACCAGCTCCACAACTTACATTGTCCTTGTACACTTCCATATCTCTAGTTTCCCTCCCCCCGACTTTCCTTGGCGTGCAATATTAATTCCTTCCTCGCTGCTAGTTTCCCGCACAAGGTGTGATCTCCCAGTCCAATAGACAATAAGTGCAGGAGTAGGCCATTCGGCCCTTCGAGCCAGCACCGCCATTCAATGTGATCATGGCTGATCATCCCCAATCAATACCCCGTTCCTGCCTTCTCCCCATATCCCCTGACTCAGCTATCTTTAAGAGCCCTATCTAGCTCTCTCTTGAAAGCATCCAGAGAACCTGCCTCCACCGCCCTCTGAGGCAGAGAATTCCACAGACTCACCACTCTCTGTGAGAAAACGTGTTTCCTCGTCTCTGTTCTAAATGGCTTACTCCTTATTCTTAAACTGTGGCCCCTGGTGCTAGACTCCCCCAACATCGGGAACATGTTCCCTGCCTCTAGCGTGTCCAACCCCTTAACAATCTTATATGTTTCAATGAGATATCCTTTCATCCTTCTAAACTCCAGAGTGTACAAGCCCAGCTGCTCCATTCTCTCAGCATATGACAGTCCTGCCATCCCGGGAATTAACCTTGTAAACCTACGCTGCACTCCCTCAATAGCAAGAATGTCCTTCCTCAAATTAGGGGACCAAAACTGCACGCAATACTCCAGGTGTGGTCTCACTAGGGCTCTGTACAACTGCAGAAAGACATTGATATCTTCTCTCCACCTATGTTCCAGGAGGAGACGCCGCTCTTCCTGGCTGCCCGGGAAGGAAGCTTCGAGGCGGCCAAGATGCTGCTGGACCACTTTGCCAACCGGGACATCACGGACCACATGGACCGCCTGCCCCGGGACATTGCGCATGAGCGGATGCACCACGACATCGTCCAGCTCCTGGACGAGTACAACGCCGTGCGCAGCCCCCAGGGTCTCGGCGGCCACTCCATGTCCCCCCTCATGTGCCCGCCCAACGGCTACATGGGCAACCTCAAGCAGACTCCCCAAGGGAAGAAGGTTCGGAGGCCCAGCTCCAAGAACCTGGCTTCCGGGAACTCGGGCAACATGGCGAAGGAGGCGAAGGAGGCGAAAGCGAGGAACAAGAAGTTGAGTTTGGACTGCCAGGCCTCTCTGATGGAAAGCTCCATCACGTTGTCTCCTGTGGACTCCTTGGATTCGCCGCGTGCCTATATTGCCAATCCCACCTCCCCGGTCATGACTTCCTCGGGGATCCTGCATCCTGGCAGCTCCTTGTCGGTCCTGGCTGGGACGCCCGTCAACGGCATCCTGGAGGGGCCCTTCACCGTGTCTTTGGCCAGCCTGGGTGAGCTGGCGGGCCAGAACGCCACCATCTTGTCCATGAGCCGCATGCAGCCGCGTCTCTCCATGGCGCAGGTGGCCGGGCAGGCCAACTGCCTCCTCAACGCCGGCGGCTTGGGTCTCAACGTGGGCATGGTCAGCCCCATCACTGCCGTGCCCTTCGAGTGGCAGCCCAGGATGTCCAGCGCCGTGCAGCAGCCCTCCGGGCCGCAGGGGAACATGCGCCCGGGGCTGGGGCTGCAGGCCCACCGGCAGCAGCTGATCGCCGGCCAGCCCAGCCCGGTCAAGCCGCAGAACCCGGCGGAGCAAGCTGCCAGCGGGCAGCCCAGGTGCCTCCCTCCAGCACCCGGCGTGGCCACTGCCCAGCAGGGCATGCTGAGGAGCGAGATGGGCCGGATAGCGGACCGCTGCAACCAGGCCCTCCCGCCACAGGAGGTGCCACCTCCCCAAGCCCCTGTGCCGGCCTTCTTCAAGCAACACAGCAACCCCAGCACGGAGGACTATCTGCCTCCCGCCTCCAAACACAGCTACACGGCAAACCGTGACAACACCCCCAAACATTACCTCCACATGAAGAACGAGCACCCATACCTAACACCCTCACCAGAGTCCCCAGAACAATGGTCCAGCCCGTCTCCCCACTCCATGTCTGACTGGTCAGAGTCTACCCCCAGCCCCACCATCATGGGACACCAGCCCCAAATGCAGCACATGGCTGACCAAGTAACCAAAATGCAGGTTTTTGCATAAAACTCCCCGTTCTGTCCTCTTTCTTCTTATTTTGTCTCGAACGGAAAGGATCGGATCTATTGGATGTTAGGACCCTGGGCTGCTGTTGGCTTTCATCTTGCAAGTTCTCCTCTCATTAACTACAAAGAGACACGGGCGGGAAGAAACTCGTTCTGCAGTGGACACTGGCGGGATCTCCGACGGCAACCGCCTTTTGAAATCATTCTTTCTTTATATAAAAAAAAACACACATTTCCAAGACGGGAGGATTTTGGCCTCTTACTGCCAGTTGAAGCTACTGAATTGAAGGAGGGGTTTGCAAGATATTGCAGCCTGTTACATTCCTTATCACTCTTGCCGAGGGTCAAAAAAGCCTTTGCCATCAAACCTTCTCTCCCCACCACCCATCCCCACTCTGCTGCTGGGCTCTCTGGACTTTGCCGGCCTACTGACGCTGACATGACTAATGCCAGACCATCCAGGGCCATCTCCGAACTCTCGTTTTTCCCCAGGCGATCGATCATCCATGGCTGCCATATCCCACTGGGGGGGAAAAAATAGTTGCTTCAGAACAGTTTGGGCGAGAAGACTGTCTTTCCGGGAGAAGGAGAAACCAGTGTCACACAACTAATCTGTAATTATAGATCCAGCTCCTTTGTCCATGGAATGCCACAATGTGGTATGGAAGCTCTCCAGTGAACTGTAAGCATTGTAATTTAACTGCCTGTAAATGTCCCTGAGGTTTGGGTCTAAACCAGCGTAGCCTCAGCTAAGGACACTCTGCCATTTCATTATATATAATTATTGAGTATTTTTTTAAATGCGACTTCTTTTCCTGAAGTCCTGTTCTTTCGCCCAGTATAAAAACATTTTTAAAAACTTACTGCCTTTGCAACTTGCTACGCTGCCAAGTATTACTGTACAATTATTTAACTCTTTCTGAGGGACACTGTTATTTTATTTTGTATTGTCCATTATCAGCAACTTTCGCAAAGGTCCAAAATCTAGACTTCCCCAGTTTGGAAAGCCAGATTGGAACCACAAACCTCGTTCTCAAAAGCCAACCCAGCTTCAGATGGTCTCAGTGGAGGGACCACTAACCATAGAGTTCGTCATTTGGCCAGTATATAATCGCTGTAGTTTTCTGATCACGTCAGACCCGTACTCAGTGCGTCAAGATAATGAATTAATGATTACCTAATGCTTTCCTTTTTTTAAGGAAGAGCGACGTCACAATTTCTGTCCATTTTAATTATCGGCGGGAAGTTTAATTTCATATTGCCCTTCTACCATTGGAAGTGAGTAGCTAACCTGGCTCTTTTTTTTATTTATCAAAAAATTTATTCAATTATTAAAAAATAATATTGACACTACAATAAAACAAGCCAGAGCCCACCACCATAATACAATACAAACATATATCCTAAATAAACTACTATACAATCCTTGTCGACGATACATTCCACCCCCTGCGGTGCCCAGCGGTCCCGGAAATCCCCCAGGGTGCCAGTGCACAGCGGGTATTCCCTCTCTAACACCACCCGGGCACGGACGTAATCCCGGAAAAGGGGCAGGCAGCCGGCTCGGGCAGACCCCTCTTCCGCCTGGCGCCGTGACTCACGGATAGCCAGCTTGGCCAGGCCCAGGAGCAACCTCAAGCAGACTCCCCAAGGGAAGAAGGTTTGGAGACCCAGCTCCAAGAACCTGGCATCTTCAGCCCCACCCTCTCCCCTACGCACAGGGTGTCCAAAGATGAGGATGGTGGGTGAAAAATGCAGCCAGATTTTGAAGGCAAGGAACAGCCCCTTTAGGTATTGCAACAGTGGCTGCAGCCTCATACACTCCATGTCCACGTGGTACACAGACTCTTCCGGCCTGCAACAGTGGCAGGCAGCAGGCAAGTCTGTGAACCTTGAGAGAAACAGGTTGCAGGGGACTCCTCGGTGCAGTACCCACCACCCCAGCTCCCCATTGTAGAGGGGGACAGGATCCCTGGGTAGAGGGACCCCCCACTGGCTCTTCTTAATGGCCATGAGTCCGACATTTGGTTTAAAATCACAACCAAATGCGGGATTAGTTGATTGGAATCATACCAGCCACACTGCCTTGGTTTAGAAACTTTGTAATCCCTTTTATGTCCGGCCTGGGCAAGTCTTCTAGAGTTTTGTTCAGTGACATGGGACTTTAGCCTGGTACACCCACTGCTAATTATCCAGCAGAATCAGCAGCAAGACAAGAGTCCTGATCTAAATATGATAGGGAGGATTGACCGGGGTTTGGTTTCAAACCTGTACTCTGCATCTTTCTCACCCAGAGTCAGTAGGCCCCTGGTCACATCATGCTGTGTAGACTCTCAGAAGATGTCTGGGTACACAGGCCTCACGAATAAGAGAACAGGGCAAATGCGGGGAAGTGAATCTGGGGTGGATTATTTCTGATTTAATTTAGAGGCCTATTGGACATCTGGAGTAAAACCTTTGCTAATTTCTCCATTATCCCAGAATGGGGGGATGCATTCCTTGGCTTCACTATGGGGCCACCTTTGGCTGCTGCTACAAAACGATGGGCTTTACACCAGGGGCAGCCTTGCATGACCCGGAGCGAGAGAGCCAACACGGGGAGGAATTGATCCAAAAAGACTCAAAGACAAATTGAGTTAAACCTCCAGAGATGCTGCCTGACCTGCCGAGTTACTCCAGCACTTTGCGCTCTGCGCACCATCCCAGCATCTTCACTTGCTTGCATCTCTCTTGAATCTGAACAGCGTGCTTTCATAGAATCATAGAAACATAGAAAATAGGTGCAGGAGTAGGCCATTCGGCCCTTCGAGCCAGCACCGCCATTCAATATGATCATGGCTGATCATCCAACTCAGTATCCTGTACCTGCCTTCTCTCCATACCCCATGATCCCTTTAGCCACAAGGGCCACATCTAACTCCCTCTTAAATATAGCCAATGAACTGGAGAGAATTCCACAGATTCACCACTCTCTGTGTGAAAAATGATTTTCTCATCTCGGTCCCAAAAGACTTCCCCCTTATCCTTAAACTGTTGACCCCTTGTTCTGGACTTCCCCAACATCGGGAACAATCTTCCTGCATCTAGCCTGTCCAACCCCTTAAGAATTTTGTAAGTCTCTATAAGATCCCCCCTCAAGCCCTTTCAAATCAATGGGCTTGAGATGGCGTGAAGTGGGAGAGATGAGAACATGAAAGAGTACAGTGCAGGAGAAGGGTAAGGCTTTCCTCCACTCCCTCTGGGTTCATTTCAAGTCTTGGCCTCATTGGGTAACCCCCCCCCCCCCCCCCATCCCCAAATTTGGCTCTGGGCCCAATGGTGGGCACGACAGGAAAGAGGGGGCTCATGTCCACCCTAGGTCAGGTTCCTATGCCAGACATGGAGGGCACAATGCTTTAAGGGGTTTGCCCTATTAGATAAAGCTTCATTGACTGCCAACACATGACCTTGAAGGAGAGGACAGGGACAATTTTCTTGTGTCCAATGTTTCTTGGCCACAAAAGATAGGCCTGGACAGTTGGAGTTGGGGAATGCGCAGCCAAGAGAAGGAAATTAGTTACATATAGCAGCACAGTGGCTTAGCTGTTAGAACTGCCGGAAACATGGGTTCGATCCTGACCTTGGGTGCTGTCTGTGTGGAGTTTGCACACTCCTTTGCACGAGTTCCTCCCACAACCCAAAGACGTGCGGGCTTGCGGGTTAATCGGCCTCTGCTAAAGTGCCCCGAGTGTGTAGGGAGTGGACGAGAAAGTGGGATAATGTACAACTAGCGTGAACGGGCAATCGATGGTCAGCGAGGACCCGGTGGGCCGAAGGGCTGTACATCTCCACGCTGAATGTGGCAGAGTGTGGGGGGGGGGGAGACCAGGCATGGCAAGGGGAGGGAGATGCAGGTCTGGAAGGCAACAGGTTGCGATGGTAACCCCTGGAAGATAAGGGCCATGCAGAGATCAGGCAGAGGGTTGGGAATGAGGGATGCTGCTTCTCTTGGTTTCACTTCTCCTATCTCTTTCGTGGTTGGAATGGACGAGGTAATGCCAGGTCAAACGTGGATTCTCTATTTAATTCTTGCTAAGCACCTGTAACAGTGAGAGCATCAGACAGCTGGGTTATATTCTGCCAGAGGAACTGAAATTATGAAGGACCTATATATATATTTTATATATTTTTTCTCAATATTCTTGGTCAGAAACACAACTCGAAACAGTAGAGTGTACATTTATAGCATTAACTGATTTTTTTTTAAAGAAAAAAGACTGTAAATAAATCAAACTGAAGAACAAAAAAAATCATTTACTCATTTCAAAAATACGTTGTTCGTTGTTGAGATGTTTTATGTACTCAGACAAAATTCTATTTCCTATTAGTTATATGTCACACAGAAACACAGCCAATGTATTTGGCAGTTTATTCTTAGAAGGATTTTCTAGATATTTTATAATACTTCAAGACTTTTTACAAAAAAATGTAGCTTTAATCTGTACAGAAAAGTATTTTAAGTCACATCTTTTGTATGCAAGAAGTACAGGTTGTGAGGTGAATATACTTCTAAATAAAGCTGTAGCAAACTACACGCTGTGGCTCTCAACTATTTTGTTTGCAATGAAAACGCACATGCCGGGAACTATTTGCAGTTATCCTGTTAATTGGGGAATATTTTTTCCCATGGAATGCAATGGGACATGTCTTGGGGCGACACGGTGGCGCAGCGGTAGAGTTGCTGCCTTGCAGCTCCCGAGACAATAGACAATAGACAATAGGTGCAGGAGTAGGCCATTCGACCCTTCGAGCCAGCACCGCCATTCAATGTGATCATGGCTGATCATCCCCAATCAGTACCCCGTTCCTGCCTTCTCCCCATATCCCCTGACTCCGCTATCTTTAAGAGCCCTATCTAGCTCTCTCTTGAAAGCATCCAGAGAACCTGCCTCCACCGCCCTCTGAGGCAGAGAATTCCACAGACTCACCACTCTCTGTGAGAAAAAGTGTTTCCTCGTCTCCGTTCTAAATGGCTTACTCCTTATTCTTAAACTGTGGCCCCTGGTTCAGGACTCCCCCAACATCGGGAACATGTTTCAACCCGGGTTTGATCTTGACTATGGGTGCTGTCTGTACGGAGTTTGCACGTTCTCCCTGTGACCGTGTGGGTTTCTTCTGGGCGCTCCGGTTTCATGCCACACTCCAAAGATGCACAGTTTTATAGGTTAATTGGCATCGGTAAATATTGTAAATTGTCCCTAGTGTGTAGGATAGTGCTAATGTACGGGGTGGTCGCTGGTCGGCACAGACCTGGTGGGCAGAAGGGCCTGTTTCCGCACAGTATCTTTCAAATCTAAAGTCTTCCTTTGTCTGAAATCACTCTTCACCAGCTCCAGGGGCGAGGGTGTTCCTTCCAATGTGACTCCATCCCTAGCTCAGTCCACTGGTCTCACACGACAGCTCTGACAGCCGACAAGGTCCCACCTCCTAATTGTGGGAGGTCTGAAGAAAGGTTTCGGCCCGAAACGTTGCCTATCTCCTTCGCTCCATAGATGCTGCTGCACCCGCTGAGTTTCTCCAGCATGTTGTGTACCCTCGATTTTCCAGCATCTGCAGTTCCTTCTTTCCCACCATCCTAATTCATCAGTTGTCTCTGAATGCCTGAGATAATCACGTTCTATAAGACTCACAAAATAAAAAAAGTTCAAATAAAGATGAAAAAACATTTTCATAACTCCAAGGAACACTAAGGATGTATAAAGTCACACTTGCTTTTATGCCAGTGGCCAATGTGTCCAGTTGGTTGAGTAGGACCCACTGCGTGACTGTACATTTATCCTGCACAGGCTTGGTGGGAGGGCTGAGAGCTGTGAAGGTGTCAATGTTACCACTCTCCCAATGGAGTCCATGAACAGACTACTGGAGCTGCAGAACCTGTGGCTTGGGGTCCACTGAAGAATTGGAACCTCTGCTTCCCCAGGGAAATGAGGTTCACCAGAATGCTGTGTGGATTTGAGGATATCTGCCATGAGGTTGAACAAACTCAGGTTGTTTTTTTTGGAGCATCGGAGACTGAGAGCTACCTGATATAAGTATATAGAATCATGAGAGGCATCGACAGTTTAGACCAAGGGTTCCCAACCTGGGGTAAATTTTGCCTACGCAGGGGGTAACTTTGTTGCTTCTGGATTTCTACATATTTTTTCTCATTGACGGACTGTGTTTGGGTCCGGTATACCGATATTTGTTCATCATTAGTTGTTCATAAATAAGGGAAATAACACTGTTATGTGCCATTAAAGTTGCCGGGGGTAAACGGGACAAAAATGGTTGGGAACCCCTGGTTTAGACGGTTATCACCTTTTACCCCAGGGTGGAGACGTCAAAGGCGAGAGGACACAGCTTTAAGTGGGGAGTGCCTCAAAGGAGATGTGCGGGGCAAGTTATTTTACATGATAGTGGTGGGTGCCTGGAACACGCCACTGGGGGTGGTGATGGAGCCAGGTGAGATAGTGGCATTTAAGAGGTTTTTAGATAGGCACATGGATTTGGAGGGATATGGATCACGTGCGGACAGAGAGTACTAGTTTAACTTGACAACATGTTCGGTAAGTAAGTTTATTGGCCAAGTATTCACATACAAGGAATTTGCCTTGGTGCTCCACCCACAAGTAACAACATGACATACAGTATTACGAATGACTCAGAAAACACTAAACATTAATAATAATAAAACATTAATGATAAAACACCATTGATCAAGCATGTGAACCAACAAAATACCAGATCAAAGGGAGGCTACAGATTTTTGGCTGTTGGGTAGGGCACAGCTCGCATCTGACTCCCGACGTCTCTGGCCACCCATGGAGGGGGGGGGGGGGCACTCGGGTGGGGACGGGACAGCGCCGGAGACCCGGCCGGGATCGATCTTGACTGCGGACGAAGCGCAGGTCTGTGCCACGTCTCCCTCCTCCAATCATCGCGCTGAATTATCATGTCCCGCCCCCATTGCCTGCTGACCGACGTCACTCTCGTCCAATCGGCGCCCTCGATCAGCAGTCCCACCTCCACTGTCTCGCGGAAAGCGGAGATTTTAAAATCCGGATTACAAAAACTTGGGGGGGGGAGTCCCCCACCTCTCAAAACATGGGGGGGCGTGTCCCCTCTGGCCCACCCCCCGTGTTTTCCTCCCCTGCTTCAGAAGATCCCTTTGGGTTTCGGCCCGAAACGTTGCCTATTTCCTGACATTCCTGGGATGTCAGGACTGTCTTATGAACAAAGACTGCATAGACTCGGTTTACACTCTCTAGAATTTAGGAGATTGAGAGGGGATCTTATAGAAACTTACAAAATTCTTAAGGGGTTGGACAGGCTAGATGCAGGAAGATTGTTCCTGATGTTGGGGAGGTCCAGGACAAGGGGTCACAGCTTAAGGATAAGGGGGAAATCCTTTAGGACCGAGATGAGAAGAATTTTTTTCACACAGAGAGTGGTGGGTCTCTGGAACTCTCTGCCACAGAGGGTAGTTGAGGCCAGTTCATTGGCTATATTTAAGAGGGAGTTAGATGTGGCCCTTGTGGCTAAGGGGATCAGAGGGTATGGAGAGGCAGGTACGGGATACTGAGTTGGATGATCAGCCATGATCATATTGAATGGCAGTGCAGGCTCGAAGGGCCGAATGGCCTACTCCTGCACCTATTGTCTATGTTTCTATCTATGTTTCTATGATTGACCCTGAGCCTCGTGATCACGGCCTTTTACATACCTCGCGAACCTGTGGGCCGAACCACACGGGGGGTTGTCTTACAATTACCCAATTACAGATAGCGATTAACCCCATACATAACAGACAGTTCCCTAACCCAATGATACAACAGTTCAATACACTGTATTGAACGGACTTCGGGATGAAGTCAACTAATGAAAGATTTTGTGTTTAAGAAGGAACTGCAGATGCTGGAAAATCGAAGGTAGACAAAAGTGCTGGAGAAACTCAGCGGGTGCAGCAGCATCTATGGAGCGAAGGAAATAGGCAACGTTTCAGGCCGAAACCCAAAGGGTATTTCCTTTGGGTTTCGGCCCCAAACGTTGCCTATTTCCTTCACTCCATAGATGCTGCTGCACCCGCCGAGTTTCTCCAGCACTTTTGTCTGCCTAATGAAACATTTACCCTGATTAACAGAACTCTCAGACAAGGCTCCACACCACATCCAATAAATATCCAGCAGAGTCAGATTCTGCAACACTATTTACAAGCGGTTTACAAAATGTATGTCTAGTTTGCAGCCACCCAATCCATTCTATGCATTTGGTATCAGATTGACAAGGCTTGCAAGGTTTCCTATTCTTTGCATATGGGTTGTATCTAAGTTTCGATCTCTCTGGCACCTCACGCAGCTTGTCCCAGCTCTGCAGAAAGCAATCGCAAATCTGACCAAATCTCCCAGCAAGCCCTGACACTTAACCCCATTTTGAAGTCCTGACTGATCCAATTTAGCCAAAAAAGGATTAACAGATTCAGATAGACCATGGCATTGCGTCAAGACCCTGGCATATGTCTAAACCGGAATGTGCAGGAAGGAACTGGTTTAAACCGAAGATAGACACAAAATGCTGAAATAACTCAGCGGGACAGGCAGCATCTCGAGAGAAAAGGAATGGGGTGACATTTCGGGCTGGGAAGTGTTCCTCCAGCTATCTTTGGTCTAAACCAACATGTCTCTCACACAAAAACATGATTGGAAGAAGTAACAACTCTTTTGGTCCTGCTGCGGAAAGATTCAAACATTATCCATGCAGCAAAAACAAGCTCAACCTCACCTTTAATTTATGCATCAACTCTCCAGCCCATTTCCTGGCCCAATAATTAAATGAGCTGGTGCAGACCAGGAAATTGAAAATGAAACCGTAGAGATACGGTTGGTGGGACGTTAAGGTTCAATACCTGGCAGCATGCATCAGGAAATGGACGATGAAATTGAGGTAACTTCTTTGTGTTATAATTATATGGTCTCATTGCAGATGTTGGTCATTGTTAAAGAAAGATTCACAACTGTGCTTAACTGACGGGTTGTGCCAAGATTAGTTGGCACCATCGGGAATAATATCAGCAAACATTAGACTCAGCAAAAAAGATTGCGCCTTCATGCTTCTCCCTGGCCCAACTTCCGCTGAAAAAGCCACGGAGGTCGTTTTCCATCCCCCTATCTCTCGTTCTGAAGAAGGGTCTCAACCCGATTCCTTCCCTCCACAGATGCTGTCTGACCCGCTGAGTTACTCCAGCTTTTTGTGTCTATCTGAGGTTTTGGGAGTTGGGCGCTTAATCAAAGACTTAACTAAGATAAACAAGAGTTTATTTGCTGCCGGAATTAAACAGGATATGGATTCAATCAGAATATTGCAGTTATTTAACAGTGCTACAATTCTTTGAAATGCCATCTTGTCTATATTCTCCAGAGATGCTGCTTAAAGCAGCTGAGTCAGTCCAACACTTTGTGCCTTTGTCAACCCAGCTGCCGTGTTGCACGGATTTTCTCCTTTGCATATCTATTTCGGAGGAACTAGACATTAGGAGAAGTAGTCATGTACTTGATTTATTTGTGTGTGTGTGTCTACGTGAGTGTGTGTCTACGTGTGTGTGTGTGTCTACGTGTGTGTCTCTCTACTTGTGTGTGTGCGTTGCTACTTGTATGTGTGTGTGTGTGTGTGTGTGTTGCTACTTGTGTGTGTGTGTGTGTGTGTGTGTTCATTGGTTTTAGGAGCAGAATTAGGCCATTCGGCCCATCAAGTCTACTCCACCACTTAATCATGGCTGATTTATCTTTCCCTCTCAACCCATGATCATATTGAATGGCGGTGCAGGCTCGAAGGGCCGAATGGCCTCCTCCTGCACCTATTTTCTATGTTTCTATGTTTCTAACCCCATTCTCCTGCCTTCTCCCCATAACCCTTGATATGTGTGTGTAGTTTAGACTTGCAGCATGGAAACAGGCCCGTCAAGTCCATGCTGACCATTGATCAGCTATATACACGAGTTTTATGTTTTCATGTTATCCCACATTCTCACCCGCTCTCTATGCTCCATGAGGTATAATTTAATGAGGTCAATGAACCTTGAAACCCGCACGTCTGCGGGATGTGGGAGGTAATCCGAGCACCTGGAGGAAACCCACGTGGTCACTGGAAGAACATGTAACCTGCACATGGACAGCACCTGAAGTCAGGATTGAACCCGGGTCCCTGGCACTGAGGCAGCAGCACTACCCGCTGTGCCACCGTCACATGTTTAATAGACAATAGATACAGGAGCAGGCCATTCGGCCCTTCAAGCCAGCACTGCCATTCAATGTGATCATGCCTGATCATCCCCAATCAGTACCCCGTTCCTGCCTTTTCCCCATATCCCCTGACTCCGCTATTTTTAAGAGCCCTATCTAGCTCTCCCTTGAAAGTATCCAGAGTATGGACCTCCACCGCCCTCTGAGGCAGAGAATTCCACAGTCTCACAACTGCCTTTGTGAAAAAATGTTTCCTCATCTCCGTTCTAAATGGCTCACCCCTTATAAGGGCTCCTGGCACTTCAGCAGAGGCTGTTAGTTGTAAATGCACAGCCCAGTGTTCAGGCATCGTAGACTCACAGTTGCCAGAATTACATTGAATGGACTGCCACAGACCCCACATGGGTGTGTGTGTGGGTGTGTGTGTGTCAGTGGGTGTGTATGTGTGTGTGTGTCTGTGTCTGTCTCTCTGTCTCTCTGTCTCTCTGTCTCTCTGTCTCTGTGTCTGTGGGAGGAAACCGGAGCACCCGGAGGAAACCCACACGGTCACAGGGAGAACGTGTAAAACTCCACACAGACAGCACCAGTAGTCAGGGTTGATCCCGTGTCTCGGGTGCTGTGAGGCAGCAACTCTGCCGCTGTGCCACTGTGTCTCCCTGGGGAACAGGTTTTGTAGGAATGTCAATGTATGTTCCGCAAGCCTGAAGCAACTAGCGATGGACAGGAATGTGACCAATTTTGAACTGCGAGGATCCTGTTGCACAGCGGTAGAGTTGCTGCCTCACAGCACCAGAGACCCAGGTTCGATCCTGACCGCGGGTGCTGTCTGTACAGAGTTTTACGTTTTCCCTGTTCTCCGGGTGCTCCGGTTCCTCCCACACTCACACGACGTGCAGGTTTGTAGGTTAAATCGTTCCTAGTATGTAGGATAGCGGTAGTGTACGGGATGGACGTTGGTCGGCGAGGCCTCGCTAGGCCGAAAGACCTGTTTCCACGTTGTATCTCTAAAGTTTAAAGCTCCCCCCATATATTCTGGGCAGCACCGATACTCTGTGCAGGGGCGGTGGGGGAGGGGAAACTAAAGCTGTGACCTTAATTGGAAATCGATAATAGTTAAAATTAATAATTAAGCCAAAAGGACACAAAGTGCTGGAGTAATCGCAGCAGGTCACGCAGCATCCCTGGAGAACATGGATAAGTGACAAGTGTCGGAAGGAACTGCAGGTGCTAGTTTAAACTGGAGAGAAGGAATGGGTGGTATTTAGGGTCAAGGCCGTTCTTCGACCCAAAGCATCACCTCCAGAGATACTGCCTGACCTGCTGAGTTACTCCAGCACTTTGTGTCCCTTTTATGTAAACCAATCTCTATAGTTCCTTATCTCTACATAATAGTTAATCCAGTTTGTTTGAGCCCGGTTTTCATTTGGTGCCAAGCATTATTCCTCCCTGACAACCTTCTTGGAGGCAATACTGTTATTAACAGGTCTTCAAAACCCCCTTTCCATGGAAGTCCATGCCTAAAGGATTGGACAGGGTAGATGCAGGAAAAATGTTCCCCATGTTGGCGGAGTCCAGAACCAGGGGTCACAGTTTAAGAATAAGGGGTAGGCCATTTAGGACTGAGATGAAGAAAACATTCTTCACCCAGAGATTTGTGAATCTGTGGGATTCTCTGCCACAGAAGGTAGTGGGGGCCAATTCACTGGATTTTTTTTAAGAGAGAGTTAGATAGAGCTCTTAGGGCTAATGGAATCAAGGGATATGGGGAAAAAGCAGGAAAGGGCTACTGATTTTTGATGATCAGCCATGATCATATTGAATGGCGGTGCTGGCTCAAAGGGCTGAATGGCCTCCTCCTGCACTATTTTTCTGTTTTCTATGACTGTGTTACACGAACCCCTACACACCTCTCGACCCGAAACATCACCCATTCCTTCTCTCCAGAGATGTTGCCTGTCATACTGAGATACTCCTGCACTTTTTGTCTCTCCCCACTCGAATAGCCTGGCCTACCTGCAGTCACATTGTGTTTGAGTCCAGTTGGAGCTCTTTGGAAGTTTCCAGAACTCAGCGTGCTATTGTCACACTGACCAGCAACCCTCAAAGTTGTTTACTCTCCCGAAAAAAAGGTCAACGTTTTCCCAAGAAGAATTTCTGGCACGTTTTCCTTTTAGGTTTTCGTTTCCACGTTGAGATTCACTGGCGTCACTTCAAATGCCAAAAGTCCCCAAAAAAGCTGGAGGAACTCAGCGGGTCAGGCAGCATCTCTGGAGAGAATGGACAGATGACGTTTTGGGTCGGGACCCTTCTTCAGACTGAGTAGACAGGAGATCTTCTCCTGAGCCCAGCCCCTGTAGTAGAGGGGGAGAGAAAACTGGAAAGGAGAGGTGGGGATTGGGACAACACCTGGCGAATGATAGGCTGTGTAGGAAGGAACTGCAGGTGTACAATTTTGGTCGCCTAATTATAGGAAGGATGTCAACAAAATAGAGAGAGTACAGAGGAGATTTACTAGAATGTTGCCTGGGTTCCAGCAACTAAGATACAGAGAAAGGTTGAACAAGTTAGGTCTTTATTCTTTGGAGCGCAGAAGGCTAAGGGGGGACTTGATTGAGGTCTTTAAAATGATGAAAGGGATAGACAGAGTTGACATGGATAAGCTTTTCCCATTGAGGGTAGGGAAGATTCAAACAAAAGGGCATGACATGAGAATTAAGGGACAGAAGTTTAGGGGTAACATGAGGGGGAACTTCTTTACTCAGAGAGTAGTGGCTGTGTGGAATGAGCTTCCAGCAGAAGTGGTGGAGGCAGGATCGATTTTAACATTTAAAAGTAAAGTGGATAGGTATATGGACGGGAAGGGAATGGAGGGGTATGGTCTGAGTGCAGGTAGATGGGACTAGGGGAAAATAAATGTTCGGCACGGACTGGAAGGGCCGAGAAGGCCTGTTTCCGTGCTGTAATTGTTATATGGTTATATGGTTATAGATGCTGTTTTAAACCGAAGATAGACACTAAATACTGGAGTAACTCAGCGGGCCAGTCTGAAGAAGGGTCACGACCCAAAACGTCACCTTTTCCTTTTCTCCAGAGATGCTGCCTGACCCACTGAGCAACTCTAGCGTTTTGTGTCTATCTTAAGTAGGTGAAAGGGGGGGTTGATTAACAAATGTGTGGACAATTCTGGAGATGAAATGAAGACGAAAGTGTGTTGGATAAAATCCAGAGATTTGTAACAATAACCCCATTACCAAATATATATTTGGTTTCAGAGTAGTTAAACAAATGCTGGTTTGTGTACGGATCCATCTTATAGACAATAGCCAATAGGTGCAGGAGGAGGCCATTCGGCCCTTCGAGCCAGCACCGCCATTCAATGTGATCATGGCTGATCATCCCCAATCAGTACCCCGTTCCTGCCTTCTCCCCATATCCCCTGACTCCTCTATCTTTAAGAGCCCTATCTAGCTCTCTCTTGAAAGCATCCAGAGAACATCTTTGCATTTATTTTCCAAAATAGTGCTGAGCTTAAGTTCTTGGGAGACACAAGGAACTGCAGATGTTGGGATCCCGAGCAAAACACAAAGTGCTGGAGGAACTCAGCGGGACGGGCAGAATTGGTGGAAGGAATCGACGGGTGACATTCCGGGTCGGGACCTTACTACCGAGCGATTGAAGTCGGGGGCAGAGAGCTGGAAAGAAGAGGGGGCAAGGGGCGGGACAAATACCAGCAAGTGATAGGTGGATACAGGTGAGGGGGCTTTTGATTGGCAGCTGGGTGGAAAAACACTGCCCCAGCTTTCTCCCTTACCCCATCAATCAGCCGAAAGAAGTGTCCCGACCTATCCATGTCTTCCAGAGATGCTGCCTGGCCCGCTGAGTTGCTCCAGCACTTCATGTTTTTTTTTGTTAACCAGCATCTGCTTAGGTCCTGTTCGAGTCACCTCTACCTCATTGTGGACATTGAACTTTGTCGATGGAACTGATGTGCTACAATGCTGAAGGAACTGTTTCTGCGCCGTATCTCTACACTAAGATGAGAAAGTGGGAGAACATAGAACTAGGGCGATCAATGGTCGGCATGGACCCAGTGGGCCGAAGGGCCTGCTTCCATGCTGTATTTTAAAAACAAAAGCACCCATTGATGCTTGGTGGCAGCAGACATGAAATAGAGAAGTTAGACGAATGGGTGGTGCAGGCACAGACACGTACAACATTTAAGAAACATAGACACAATTAATCTAAACCACCAAAGCATAGAAGACTGCGGTTAACTCGTTGGCAAATAGGATCAATATGCATAGACTTGGTGGACTGAAGGGATGTTCTGTGGGCCTAGTTCTGTGCCTTATGAGCTTATACATTTTATTTAATTCATATGTTTAATTGATAATGTTTTATTATTAATGTTTAATGTTTTAAGTGTCATTCTTTTCTGTCACTGTATGTCGTGTTGTCATGTCGGGCGGAGCACCAAGGCAAATTCCTTGTATGTGAACATACTTGGCCAATAAACATATTCATTCATTTGACCACTTTTGAAGGAAAGTATAGGCGAGCAAAGCATACACAACTGCATAGACGCAGGAACTGCAGTTTTAGGTTTAGGTTTCTTATTGCCAGGAGTAACAGGTGCTATAGACCTGCACGGGAAGGTGGACGCTCCCGCCCCCACGGGTCTCGGGCAGATGGGGCTCGTCAGCCTGGGAAGGCAGTCCATCTAGGAAGAGGGAAAACTCTGATTTAAAACCTCCACTGCCTTGTGGCCATAACCAGTCATGGAAAAGACTCCTGGAGTAAACCTGGAGAAAACCCGGAGTCGGAGCCCCTAAGGCAGTTTGTCGTTGTCTACAACCTCGCTCTGGCAGCTCCTGCGATGGTGCTGGTGCCAAACTGTAACGGCCCTGCTGTTCCTTTGGATCGATCAGCGACGTGGAGAGGGGGGACGTGCTGCATGGGCAACAGCCTGTCCTCCATATGACATCGATCGCCCAGGCTTGCATCCGACCACACGTCACCTGCAAACTAGGATGCATCACCCATGGTCAGTCAATAGACTACCATTGAACCATGTGCTGTCATGTGTACTGAGGTACAGTGAACAGGTTTGTTTCCCACGCCTTCCAATCAGATGATACTGTAGACAAAAACAACCACGTTAAGCTCAAGTACAACAGGTAGAGCAGAGAGGAAGATACAGAATGCAGAATACAGTTTAGTGTCGAGATACAGCGTGGAAACAGACCCTTCAGCCCGCCGAGTCCATGCTGACCAGCGATCCCCGCATACTAACACTTTCCTACACGCACCAGAGACAATTTACAACTGTACCAAGCCAATCACCCTACAATCCCGAACGTCGTTGGAGTGCGGGAGGAAACTGGAGCCGCTGGGGAGGACGTACAAACTCCACACAGACAGCACCCGTGGTCAGGATCGAACCCTGCTCTCTGGGTGCTGTGAGGCAGCAGCTCTACCGCTGCGCCACCGTGCCGCCCCCCCCCCCCCCCCCCCCCCCGAAATGTGGGAGGAAACTGGAGCACCCAGCAGGGAAACCCGCTTGAGAACTCCACGCAGACAGCACGGAACGCAGGTTGGGCGTGAACCCGGGTCTCTGGCGATGCTGTGATGGCAGCAGCTCGCACAATGTGACATAAAACACAATTTTGTTGATCTTGCCGACAGCTGGAGAAGGGCAGCAGGCGGCTGAGAGAGCTGTTTCATGCCAAGGAGATCCCTGCGCCCACCGCCGAGACCCTGATGATTCGCTACAACAATGACTATGACATGGTGGCACAAGAGATCATTCGGCTGAAGGAACAAGGTGAAGGTAGGTTTGCAGCCACTGTGCCCTCGTGTGTCGGGAGTGGATGGGAAAGTGGGATAACATAGAAACATAGAAAATAGGTGCAGGAGGAGGCCATTCGGCCCTTCGAGCCAGCACCACCATTCAATGTGATAATGTCCCCCTATCAATAACCCGTGCCTGCCTTCTCCCCATATTCCTTGACTCCACTAGCCCCTAGAGCTCTATCCAACTCTCTCTTAAATCCATCTAGTGATTTGGCCTCCACTGCCCTCTGTGGCAGGGAATTCCACAAATTCACAACTCTCTGGGTGAAAAAGTTTTTCCTCACCTCAGTCTTAAATGGCCTCCCCTTTATTCTAAGACTGTGGCCCCTGGTTCTGGACTCGCCCAACATTGGGAACATTTATCCTGTATCTAGCTTGTCCAGTCCTTTTATAATTTTATATGTTGCCCCCACAATTAAAATGTGGATTACGGAAATGTCGGAGACCCTGCACTTGGAAAGAATCAGATTTGCCCTAATGGCCAAACAAGAAGTCTTCGTTAGAATATGGTCTTCTTTCATTGATTACTTAAAAGGGTAGATCGGTTCGGCAAGGAACCCTGACTGAAACTTGGACTCGGGATTAGATGAAAAGTTATATTTTATATTTCTTGATCTTATCTCCAATGACGTATTAATGGTAAATCATTCCATCTTTATGATTTCTTTTTTTTGATTTATATTTTATTTTTCTCTCTGTTTCTCTTTAAAAATAAATAAAAAACTATTAGAGACAAAATGATTCATTTGATAATATTAATAATGTACGATTGTTGCACACTAAATATTACTATCATAATATGTGTTTGCTAATGTACTGCTTACCTACTCTAATAAAAAATATATATAATAAAAAAATAATTTTATATGTTTCTATTAGATCCCCCTCATCCTTCTAAACTCCAGTGAATACAAGCCTAGTCTTTTCAATCTTAGCCTAGTCTTTTCAATCTTGGTACTAGCGTTCATGGTACTAGAGTGAACATTGAATACCCACCATGGGTGACAGAGGCTATGGGGAGAAGGCAGGTGAATGGGGTTTGGAGGAAAAGATAGACCAGCCATGATTGTACAAAGGAGTAGGCCTAATTCTGCTCCTATCACTTAGGAACGCGAATGCAATCATTCTTCATTGGCTGGAGCTATGGCCCAGAGAGATCGGTTGCACGCCCCACTCTTGGATCGAGACTGGCTTATTCCGAGAAGGACAGGAGATCTTCTCCTGAGCCCAGCCCCTAGTCCGCACCTGGGAGCTTTAAGTCAAGAGAGAGTGAGACTCATCCATTGGAGCTCTAACGAGGTTTGGTGGATGTGGT
This sequence comes from Raja brachyura, assembly GCA_963514005.1. Next base: position 18,731,101 of record OY740816.1, read on the forward strand.
GAAACTCAAAATACATTGTTCGGTGACTGGAGTTATAGGGCATTGCCCCAACATCCACACTTTACGCTGCCTCGGCAAGGCCAGCAGCAAAATCAAGGACCAGTCCCGCCCCAGTCACTCCTTCTTCTCCCCTCCCCCACCAGGCAAGGGGTGCAGAAAAATGTGACAACACACACCTCCAGATCCAGGGGCAGTTTCTTCCCAGCTGTTATCAGGCAACTGAACCATCCTATCAACAACCGGAGAGACCCCCAGGCTATACTTAATTGGACTTTATCAAGTCATCTTCCACTGACTGGTTCGCATGCAACAAAAACCCCTTCACCGTACCTCGGTACACGTGACAATAAACTAAAAACTCAACCCCAGTTTGGCGGAAGAGAATGGGTGCATAAGAAATGACAAAGTGACCTTTCTTTAAGCACTGACCAACTGTCCACATGGTGTAGTTTGTAAGAGATACAGCATGGATGAAGGCCATTCGGCCCACCAAGTGCATGCCGGCCATCACTGTTCACTCTAGCTCCATGTTAAACCACTTTCTCATCCGCTCCCTACACACGAGGGTTAATTTTACCGACAGCGGAAGAGTCGCAGGGAGAACATGCAAACTCCACATAGACAACGCCCGGGTCTCTGGCTCTGTGAGACAGCGGCTCTGCCAGCTGTGCCAGCTGTGCCAGTGTTGTGTTTCTGAATGTTTTAATAAAGGAACCTAAAATCCAGTTTTTCTGAAAGTGATTCCCAACGCAAGGGTCCCTGCATAAGAGTACATTTTAATCATTAACTATTGACCTGGTTACAAGCTAACATTTGCAATTATCCTCCATCCTCTGTGTGTGTGAAGCAATAGTTATCCAAAGTGCATCAGTGGCCAGATCCAATTGACAATCTTCCATATGAAAGGACTGGTGGTCACACCAAACTCTTCATGCCCTCGCTGGCTCTTGTCTTCTCCCACTCTTCGGTCCATGGATGTTGAATCCCAGTGCACGACCACAATTTCCATGTAGCTGTCCAAATCCCATCCAGAAGGGTGTCAGGGGTTACGAGGAGAAGGCAGGAGAGTGGGGTTAAGAGGGAGGGATAGATCAGGCGGAGTAGACTCGATGGGCCGAATGCCCTGATTCTGCTCCTGTAACATGAAATAGAACTTTGATCTCCTTCCAACAATGCTCCTTGAGTTGAGCTGAACTAATTGGCCCTAAGGTAGACAGGATCACTATACAACCAAGGGCATGCGCTCTGGTCAAGGTGATTGGGGAGTGGATAGTTGACCTTATACTGCTCAACGCATCACCGGTTCCTCACTCCTCTCCATTGAGTCTGTCCAGAGCAAGCGATGTCTGCAAAGGGCGCGCAGCATCGTCAAGGACTGCTCTCACCCCAACCACAGACTGTTTACCCTCCTCCTCCTCCTCCTCACTACTGCTACAGTACATACATCTATATATATTACTGTTCCGTTATTCTGTGTTCGCACTTCTGGGTGAGATGCTAACTGCATTTTGTTGTCTCTGTACCTGTACAAGGACAATAAGTTTGAATCTGAATCATATATCTACTCGTTAACTTGAGCACGACAACTGAGGAGAACGTAATTCCGGTAACTTTCTTATTTTTTTGGTTACAGATTCCGATCATAGTGACCCGGAACCTCAGGTAAAGACCAACATTGTCAGATTTTCTGTTAATGGCTCAGCTCGGTCGATGAATTGGACAACCCCAAGTCAAAGAGACAAAGTTCCCTTCAAGTAGAGGCGGCAAATGAGGCATCCACAGGGTTTTGGTTGCCTGAGTTGCCAAACTGGGGCTCCCCACGTTGGTCTCCTCTCCTTACCTGGAAACATAGATTTTGGAGTCAGTCAAGGCTTATCACAATGGGCCCAGGGTCTGAGAGAGGAGGTGCTGGCGTTGGAGAGGGTCCAGAGGAGGTCTACCAGAATGATCCCAGCAATGATTGGGTTAACGTACGATGAGCGTTGATGGCACTGGGACTGTACTCGCTGGAGTTTAGAAGGAGGGGGAACCTCATTGAAACCTACCAAATAGTGAAAGGCCTGGATAGAGTGGATGTTTCCACTAATGGGAGAGTCTAGGACCAGAGGGCATAGCCTCAGAATTAAAGAACATACCTGTGGAAAGAAAATAAGGAGGAATTACTTTAGTCAGAGGGTGGTAAATCTGTGGAATTCATTGCTGTGGAGTCCGTCAACGGATATTTTTAAGATGGAGGTTCTTGATTAATACGTGTGTCAGGGGTTATGGGGAGAAGGCAGGAAAATGGGGTTGAGAGGGAAAGATAGATCATTCATGCTTAAATAGCAGAGTAGACTTGATGGGCAGAATGGCCTAATTCTGCTCCTAGAACTTATGAAATTACGAATGCTGATAACTATATTCTGCGCCCTTTTACTCTGTCTATTGTACTTGAGTTTGAACTGAACTGTTTGGAGAACAAACTTTTATACAGTATGTCGGTAGACATCGGGGCGGAAATCTCGGGGGGGGGCAGGGGGGACATGTTCCTCCCCCTCCCCCCCGTTTTGAGAGGTGGGGGACGATCCCCTGCATTTTTTGTAATCCGGATTTTTAAAACCCGGTGAAATCTCCGCTTTCTGCGGAACAGTGGGAGTGGGACTGATGATCGAGGGCGCTGTTTGGACACGTGAGACGTCGGTCAGCAGGCGATGGGGGGGTGGGGGACCATGATGATTCAGCGCGATGATTGGAGGAGCAGTGTCCCCAGGCCCACAGCCAGCATAGAGAAGCAGCACTAAACCCAGCTCAACTCTGCCTGTCCCGTCAGGTTAACCTACAGCCCTGCCTGGACTTACGGGAGCGACGGCCCGGGCTTACGGCCAGCGCAGGGAAGCAGCGCTAGCTCCACTGCTCCGGACTGGTGTCCCGTCAGACCAGGCTAACCCTGGTCTGGTTAACCCTGCGGGACAGGCGGAGTTGAGCTGGATTTAGCGCTGCTTCTCTGCGCTGGCCGTAAGCCTGAGTCGTCGCTCCTGTAATTACTGTCCACAGAGCTCACGGCCGAAGCCTCCGAAGCCTCGCGTGTGTGTGAGGCGAAGAAATTGTGTCCCCCTCATGTTTTGATAGCGATTTCCATGCCTGGTCGACATGACAATGATAAGCTACCATATTGATGCGATGCCACTGCTGGTGCCTTAAGCCTGTTGTATCCTTCTCTTCGCAGGATGATGAAGAGGATGATGACTTAAAGGTAATGCAAGTCTCCTGCGAACCTGCTCATTAAGTTTATTGTCACCTGCAGATTGTAAGGAAAATTGGGCAGTGCCATGATGTAGCAGGTAGAGACGCTGGCATGTGGGCTATAGACAGGATGAATCCACAACCTCATTTCTCCAGGGTGGCGCAATCAAAAACAACAGGACACATGTAAGAGGGGCAAAAATTATTTTTAATATCCCCAAGAATTTATCTTTCTGGGTTGGTTTACTCTTGTGCCCAGGAGATTGAACCTGCAACTCCAGGAACAGCCTACAGGGCCGCATCTTGGTGCAGCGGTAGAGTTGCTGCCTTACAGCGCCAGAGACCCGGGTTCGATCCTGACTACGGGTGCTGTCTGTATGGAGTTTGTATGCTTTCCCCGTGACCTGCACGGGTTTTCTCTGGGATCTCCGCTTTCCTCTCACACTCCAAAGACGTAAAGGTGTTTGTAGGTTAATTGGCTTGGTATCAATGTAAAATTGTCCCTGGTGCGTGTCGAATAGTGTTAGTGTGCGGGGATCGTAGGTCTACGCAGACTCGGTGGGCTGAAGTGCCTGTTTCTGTGCTGTATCTCTAAACCTATTTTCTATGTTTCTATATTAAAAATAAACGATAGTGTATAGTACTTAAGAGCAGAGTTCTCCCCTGGTCTATTACCCATCTCTTCCCTTTTTCCAACCCAAGTCGGTCAGTTGTCCAGCTTGAATAACCTCGATTTTAGGCCCTGTGAGGTCGATGCACCATTGTGTTATCCCCATGTACATGGTTAATTGCTTAAGGAGGTCAAACTCTGCAATATATCCCCCAATGCCTCCTCTATTTTTGAAGTGTGATTGTATTCACTTCCTGTTTTCAACCAGCACATTGCAGACCGACTGAGGACTCTTCCACTGACAGCCAGGAACTTGGAAATGTTTAACTCGGCAAGAAGAAACGAGGTTCCCCGAGAGCAAAGGCAGTTTGCTTGCGTTAGTTGTCATCACATCTGGTGGAGAGAGGTACCTGAGAGAAAACAGGTAAAGCCGCTGCAATACTATACGCGTCAGGCACTCAGCGCGGTGGCGCAGCGGTAGAGTTGCTGCCTTACAGCGCCAGAGACCCGGGTTCAATCCTGACCACGGGTGCTGTCTGTACATTCTCCCTGTGACCCGCGCGGCTTTTCTCCGGGAGCTCCGGTTTCCTCCCACACTCCAAAGACGTGCAGGTTTGTAGGTTAATTGGCTTCAGTAAAATTATAAATTGTCCCTAGTGTGTGTGTGTGTGTGTATATAGGGTGATCGCTGGCCGGCATCGACTCAGTGTGTCTGCTTCCATGCTGTATCTCTTAAATCGAAAGCTAGGGAAAACATGTAGGTGTTGATTTCATACAAGCAATATTATGGTGGTACAATGCGCAGCTGGTAAAACTGCTGCCTCACAGTGCCAGAGACCTGGGATCGATCCTGATCTCTGTGCGGAGTTTGCACGTTCTCCCCGTGGGATGTGAGCGTGGGTTTCCTCCCACAAGGCGTGTGGTTAATTTGCCTCTGTAAATTGCCGCTGGTGTGTAGCGAGTGGACTCAATCACTTGCCAGGCTTTGTCCCTCTACGACCTCTCTTTTCCAGCTTTCTCCACCCTACTATAATCAGTTTGAACCCAAAACGTCACCTATCCATTCCTTCCACAGATGCTGCCTGACCCACTGAGATCTTCCAGCGCTTTGTGTTTTACCGTTGCATTAACCCATTTTTATCTCACACAGTCTGAGATATTGTCTTTCTCCTATCCACCTCTGACCCAATTTCTTTGTCATTGAAACCTAGCTTGTTTTCTCTCCTCCCCAAATCAGACTGAGCGTCTTGGTCCCTGAAACCTTTGCTCTGTTTTTCTCTCTCCACAAATGCTGCCTGACCCGCCGGGTGTTGCGAACATTTTTGTGTTTGTTTCAGAATTTCAGCATCTGCAGTTTTTCTGGCTTTCATAGAGTGATAGAGTGATACAGCATGGAAACAGACCCAACTTTCCCACAACAGCCAACATGTCCCAGCTACACTAGTCCCACCTGCCTGCATTTGGTCCACATCCCTCCAAACCTGTCCTATCCATGTACCTGTCTAACTGTTTCTTAAACATTGGGATAGTTCCTGCCTCAACTACCTCCTCTGGCAGCTTGTTCCATACACCCACCACCCTTTGTGTGAAGATGTTAGCACTCAGATTCCTATTAAATCTTTTCCCCTTCACCTTAAACCTATGTCCTCTGGTCTTCCATTCACCTACTCTGGGCAGGAGAGTTTAGGTTATCTACCCGATCTGTTGCTCTCATTATTTTATACACTATAAGATCACCCCTCATCCTCCTGCGCTCCAAGGAATAGAGTCCCAGCCTATTCAACGTCTCCCTATAGCTCGGTCCCTCGAGTCCTGGCAACATCCTCGTCAATCTTCTCGGCACCCTGTCCAGCTTGACTTTTGGATGTATTGTTTAATGGGTTTGATTGGCGACCGGGTTTGGCCGCGATATCTCACGGCCTCTCTCCACAGGTATCAAGATGCCGTAATTGTAAACAAAAATATAGACCGGTGCCGAAGGAGCAGGAATGGGGTATTGCCGAATATTGTTGCCCGCACTGCAACCATTCTTTCAGGTAAGGCCCAAGTATTGAGCAGAGAAGTAGAATGAATGAATGAATGAATGAAGGAAGGATATTGAGTATAGAAGTTGGGAGGTTACGCTGCAGTTATATAAAACATTGGTGATGCCACATATGGCGGCACGGTGGCACAGCGGTAGAGTTGCTGCCTTACAGCGCCTGAGACCCGGGTTCGATCCTGACTACAGATGCTTGTCTGTACGGAGTTTTACGTTCTCCCCGTGACCTGCGCGGGTTTTCTCTGGGATCCCTGGTTTCTTCCCACTCCCCAAAGACGTACAGGTTTGTATCCGACTTGTTATTCGGCTCCGGTAAAAAAATTGTAAATTGTCCCCTGTGTGTGTGGGATAGCATTCTTGTGCAGGGATCGCTGGCCGGCACAGAATCGGTTTCCGCACCTGTATCTGTAACCTAAACTCAACTAAACATTTAGAGTCTTGCGTTCAGTTTTCGTCGCTATGTTTAACGAAGGATGACGTCAAGCTAAACAGGGTACAGAGAAGATTTACGAGGATGTTGTGGGGACCCGAGGGTCTGAGCTATAGGGACAGGTTGAGCAGGCTCCGACTCTATTCCATGGAGCGCAGGAGGCTGAGGGGTGAGCTTATAGTAGCAATGTTACAAAATTTTGAGATTTTAAAAATCAAGTCTGCAATTTATCCCATCAGATAAAGCATAAAAAGAAGTTTAATTTGACACATAATTCACTTTCATATCTTCAGTATTAAAAAAGTTATGGCCATTTTCATACTCGGAAATTAGCATCTTGTTCCCCATTGCCTTTCCATTGACTTAACACAAAAGCTGTGATCAAGGACAGTCAAAAGCCCATAACTTTCTTAAACATTAAGAGAACTCAATGACATTTTCAGTTATTATAGATTGAAGCATTCTGAAACAAATATGAAACAATCTTACTTGGATGACCTGAAATTAAAGCATATAATTAGTTAGTTACCTAATTGTAGCTAATTACAAAATTCAATTACTAGATCTAAACATCTATCCATTTGTTAAGAAATGATAAACGTTTTTAAATTGCCGAAGTGTCCAAATAACATTCACACAATAATCCACAAAATAACATGATTTTTAAATCTCATTTTCATGAATGTATAGGCCAAATGGAAGTAATTTAGTGTTTAATGCCTGTAAATTAATGGCCATTTAAATCAACTTGTGAGTGGGTTTTAGTGGAATGCGGTGGATTGGAACGTTGCGGTTTGCGGTGAAGTCGGTATGAAAAATACAGCCGGTTCATACATTTTTTTTGGTCCCCTTTTTGCATGATGAAAATTTGATTAAATACTTCCTAAAAACCAAGCTTTTATTTAAAAATAAACTGTGTAGCTTCTTTTATCGCCTACGTTAGTTCCGTTCCGCTGTCAGCGTTCAGAGCTTTAGAAGATGATTTTTAAACTACTCTAGTTTTTTTTTGTTTTTTTTGTGTTTATTTTTGTTAGAAGTAAGTACAATAGTGTGGTGCTTGAGTACCTAATACATACATTCAAGAAAAGAGAGATTAGGAGAGATCTACCTATTTCGTATTTTTGCCCATCCGTCACCCGGTTCTAAACCATTTAATTTCTGAGGTTATGTTATGTTGCACCATATGCTTGCAAAAAGTTGATAAAAGGAGACCAAGTCTTTGAGAATTGGTCTACTTTGCCTAGTAGGAGAAATCTCATTTCTTCAAGATGAAGCGTTTCAGACATATTTGAAATCCACATTTTGAATGTTGGCGTGATTGCGTTTTTCCAAAATTTGAGTATAAGTTTTTTTGCTGTTATTAGACTGTAATTAAGAAAAGCTTCTTGGAATATAGTTAGTTTACTTCCCTCTTCCATTGATCCAAAGATAATCAGTTCTGTATTGGGGTTCAATTTTGTGTTAAATAGTTTTGTAAAAATTCCAAAAATTTCATTCCAAAATTTATACAGTTTTATGCACGAGACAAAGGAATGTGCTATAGTGGCATTTTGAGTAAGACATTTGTCACAGATGGGGGAAACATTTGGGAATATTATATTCAGTCTAGTTTTAGAATAATATAATCTATGTAAAATTTTAAATTGAATTCGGTTATGTCTTACATTAATTGAACATTTATTTACATATAATATTTTTTTTCCCATCTATCATTAGGAATTTTTATTAATTACTCTGGTTCCCAGTCCCTTCTAATTGTCTCTGTCGTTGGCGTTTCTATATTTAAAATTATATTATATAAGTAAGATATTAAATTGCTTGATTCTGCCTTTCTATTCATTCCTTCCTCCAATAAATCTGGGGTTAGGGTTTGATATCCTTGTATATATTTCTTCAAATAATCTTGAATTTGAAGATATTTGAAATACTGATTCTTTTTCAAATTATATTTTAGTTGTAATTGTTGGAATGATAAAAGTTTTCCCATATCATACATATCCCCCATTGTTTTAATTCCTAATCTTTCCCAATGGATAAACGTTTTATCAATAATGGATGGTTTGAATGAGGGATTATTAGTTATTGGAGAAAGAAGCGATAATTTTCTTAATTTTAAAGATAATTTTATTTGATTCCAAATTCGTATTATACTGTGAATAATTGGATTCTTCTTATATATTATATTGTTCAGTTTCATCGGGGAAAGAAGGATCGCTCCTATATTATAAGGGGAACAATCCTCTTTCTCCATTCTTATCCAATCTACCTGTTGGGCAGAATTATCCAACCAATAGATTATATTTTTAATATTCACTGCCCAATGGTAATACAATAAGTTAGGGAGTGTCAGTCCCCCTGATTCTTTAGATTTACACAAGTGTTTTTTCTTAATTCTATGTGATTTATAATCCCATATGAAGTTTATAATATCAGAGTCTAATTTTTTTAAAGAATTTTTTAGGTAAGTATATTGGTATTGATTGAAACAGGTACAGTATTTATTATAAGAAGATCATTTTTATCGCATTTATTCTGCCTATTAAGGACATCGGCAGTGTTTTCCAGAATTTAATCAACCCATTTAATTTAGTTATTAAAGGCATATAGTTTGCATTGAGTAATGATTTATATTTCCTAGTAATTTGGATGCCCTAAACTACTCTAGTTAATAAATAATCTAGCGTAGTTTAAAAATAGCTTCATGAATGAAATGTCGGAGCGATTTCTCTTTAGCGACGAAATCGCCCGACATGGATCGACTTGGACTGTCTGGGGAAAAACGGCATTTTAAACCCGCCCCCCTCTGAAAGGCGCCAAAGTCGCGCACACGGGGAGCGGCAGAAATGCAGCGCTGCTCAAGGTAGGTATTGTAACATACCTACTTATAGAGGTGTACAAAATCATGAGAGGAATAGATCGGGTAATCACACAGAGGCTTTTGCCCAGAGTAGGGGAATCAAGAACCAGGGGATATAGGTTTGTGAGGGGGTCACGGTGGAGCAGCGGTAGAGTTGCTGCCTCACAGAGACCCGGGTTCGATCCTAGCTATGGGTGCTGTCTGTATGGAGTCTGTACGTTCTCCCTGTGATTTTGTTCTCGGCCGCCCCACAATCGGGCCCCTCTGTGATCTCAGCGGCCGCCCCATGCCGGGTCCTCATTATGGCCAGGTGATTGATGGTTCTTGTTGCTTCCCACTTCCAGGGGCTTTGGCCAGATGGGTCTCGCTGCCCCCTGCTACAGATGCCGTGGCATCATCCTGCCCGTATGTATCCTCCCACGCCGGCAGCACCAGAGGCCACCTGGGCAAAACAGGCGGGAGGTGCACAGTTGTTGTGCTGAAGACTGTTACAACAGGCAAGGTAACTGCCCCCATGTGCAGATGCTGGTTTACACCATAGACACAACATGCTGGAGTAGCTCAGCGGGACAGGCAACATCTCTGGAGAGAAGGGATGGGCAAAGTTTCGGTTCGAGTCTGTGCCCACCAAAATCCGTACACTCGTTCTATCCATGCACTTCCTCAGAACCAAGCAGACCCAAACCTCTATGGGGCAGTAACAGGATCGGTCCGAGTCAGCATGGATTTACGAAGGGGAAGTCATGCTTGACTAATCTTCTGGAATTGTTTGAAGATGTAACTAGGAAAATGGACAAGGGAGAGCCAGTGGATGTAGTGTACCTGGACTTTCAGAAAGCATTTGATAAGGTCCCACATAGGAGATTAGTGGGCAAAATTAGGGCACATGGTATTGGGGGTAGAGTGCTGACATGGATAGAGAAGTGGTTGGCAGACAGGAAACAAAGAGTAGGGATTAACGGGTCGCTTTCAGAATGGCAGGCAGTGACTAGTGGGTTACCGCAAGGCTCGGTGCTGGGACCACAGCTAATTACAATATACATCAATGATTTGGATGAAGGGATTCAAAGTAACATTAGCAATTTTGCAGATGCCACAAAGCTGGTTGGCAGTGTGAACTGTGAGGAGGATGCTATGAGAATGCAGGGTGACTTGGACGGGTTGGAGGAGTTGCATAGCAGATGAAGTTTAATGCGGATAAATGTGAGGTTATCCACTTTGGTAACAAAAACAGAAAGGCAGATTACTATCTAAATGGCGTCAAATTGGGAAAAGGGGAAGTACAATGGGATCTGGGGATCCTTGTACATCAGTCTATGAAAGTAAGCATGCATGTACAGCAGGCAGTGAAGAAAGAGAATGGCATGTTGGCCTTTATAACAAGAGGAATCGAATATAGGAGCAAAGAGGTCCTTCTGCAGTTATACAGAGCCATAGTGAGACCACGCTTGGAGTATTGTGTGCAGTTTTGGTCCCCTAATTTGCGGATGGACATTCTTGCTATTGAGGGAGTGCAGCATAGGTTTACAAGGTTAATTCCTGGGATGGCGGGACTGTCATATGCTGAGAGAATGGAGCAGCTGGGCTTGTACACTCTGGAGGTTAGAAGGATGAGAGGGTATCTCATTGAAACATATAAGATTGTTAAGGGCTTGGATACGCTAGAGGCAGGAAACATGTTCCTGATGTTGGGGGAGTCCAGAACCAGGAGCCACAGTTTAAGAACAAGGAGTAAGCCATTTAGAACGGAGACGAGGACACACTTTTTCTCACAGAGAGTGGTGAGTCTGTGGAATTCTCTGCCTCAGAGGGCGATGGAGGCAGGTTCTCTGGATGCTTTCAAGAGAGAAGTAGATAGGGCTCTTAAAAATAGCGGAGTCAGGGGATATGGGAGAAGGCAGGAACGGGGTACTGATTGTGGATGATCAGCCATGACCATATTGAATGGCGGTGCAGGTTCGAAGGGCCAAATGGCCTACTCCTACACCTATTGTCTATTGTCTATACATTATATACATTCACAGTCTATACGTTCACCATCTATACATCCTCTGCCTGTACATCAACCACATACATTGACTGTCTATACATTCACCATTCAAACATTCACAGTCTATACATTAAGTCTATACATTCAGTCTATACATTCATCATCTATACATTCACTGTCTATACATTCATCATCTATACATTCACTGTCTATACATTCACCATGTATATATCCACCATCTCTACATTCACCGCCGGTATTCGGCACCCATGCTCACCTGTATTTCCCTGTGTGTTGCAGAGCCCTATGTTGTTGGAACTCACTGTGTGCACCCCAGCACCCGGAGAGTGCGTGGTCTATCCACGGTCCTGTTCCCCAGCGAGCCGCACGAGTCCACTGGCTCCACCGTGGCCAGTTGCATCAGCCAGGGCTCCCTGATGGAGTGCGAAGTTGAAGTCATCATTCTGGAGGATCTCAGGCAGATCCCTGAGGGCAGCGAAGATGAATGAATTGCTACAGTCCAGCGTTGGAAATGGGGGGGGGGGGGGGGCGGTACACAGGGGGACGGTGTTCCCCTACTTTTCAGTTTCCAGTTTATGTCCAATCTCTGCACAAGAAGGGAGTCAGATTTGTTAAATACGTTAAAAAAAAATGACCATGGATAATTGTTATGAGTCACCACTGCATCGGCCATGAGATGAAAACGATTTGTTAACTACCACTGTTAGCACTTGTTAAGAGCCAGTAGTTAACAAGTAGTTATGCAATGAGTCATCAATGCATTGATCCACATTCCTCAGTAAATGTAATTGTGTTTTCACCATGTATTAATGACGCCACGTTCCTTTGAATAAAATTCATGGGGGAATTTAATAAACTCACTGTCATTGCTCCAGACCGCGAGCACGGGTTTTTCTCGTGTGCAGGTAGTCACGTTATTTTATTATTCCATGTTATTTTATTATTCTCTCGCTCTCTCTACCTCTCTCCCTCTCGCCCTTGTCCTCTCTACCTCTCTCCCTCTCGCCCTCGTCCTCTCTCCCTCTCTCGCTGTGTCTCTCTGTCATTCGCCAGTAACTGAGTGACTCAGCGGGTCAGGCAGCATCTCTGGAGAGAAGGAATAGGTGACGTTTTGGGTCGAGACCCTTCTTCGGCTCCTCCATACATCCAGCCTGACCTGCCGAGTTCTCCAGCACTTTATGTTTTGCTCTTAAAATAAATCCGTGGTCCGCTGAAGAAACCACACGATAGACCACTCTGGAAGTGCAAGTTTTGCTGTGTACTTCATACTATAGAACATATCATAAAACACCCTGAGTGATTTAATGGGGTTAGATTTTTTTTTTAATCTGTTGTCTAGAATTAATCGATACCCACCCTATGTGCGAATTCCGATTTTTTTGTTTTCTTATTTGTCAATTTTTTGTGCCCGATTATTTGGCAGCCAATCAACCGCTGTCTTTAAGGCGGGTTACGTCCAATCGCTGACAAGCTTCCCTTAAAATTCCCGTCCAATCAACAAATCGGTCTCCTCCTGTCCAATCAGCTGCTGTCTCCAAGGGCATTACTTTTTCTGTTATTTGTCCCCAATAAGAAACTGCATTTTCAGATTAAGTGTTTCAGTTAAATTAGAATGGATGGGGAGAAAATTAAATAAGTCGTACCATTAGTTTTTTCCAGCCTAAATCGTGAGTGGTGAATATATCATTGTTGGGGTGTTTTATTTAGAAAAACAATAGTGCAAGCGGAAATATTTTAATATATATTATATATCACTATCAAATTTTATTATATATCACTATCAAATCATTATCAAATATCCATAAATTTCAGATTTGTGTACCCCTGTGCAAATTAGCATACTGAGATACTTTAAAAGACGGTGGAACGTGCAGAGAGAGAGGTGACAGAAAAAAAAGATTATATACCATTAAGGAACATTTTTTTGTATAATATTTTTATCAGAAGCATATCATAATCCAAACCAATACAGACTCTGTTTAACGATTACATATTATTAATGTCTAGTGTTCCTGGGTCCCAGCTATCAAAATAGTTGGGGTCCTCATTTATCAATTACGTAGAAACACTGCTTCTAATTGTTTATTTTTATTTATAGATAGAAAGAGAGAAAAGAAAAAAGAGAGATAATTTTTTTTAAAAAGGAATAAATTATCAATAATACAGTTTAGGAGATGGGTCCATAGGTTATAAAATGTAACTAATCATCTAATCCTGGATTCCAGCTTCAGTGCTGGACCAATCTACCCCTTCAAATAATCTACAAATGGAGGCCATGTTCTAGCAAATAATTCTGGTTTGTCAATTAAGACAAGTCTAATTTTTTCCAAATGTAAGGTCTCCGACATCTCCATAATCCACATTTTAATTGTGGGGGCTTGTTGGTTTTTCCCAAAATTTGAATATTAATTTTTTTTCCCAATTATTATACTATAATCAAGGAAATTTCTTTAGCTTGTTGGGAGAACATTTTATAATGTAAAATAAATCTCTGAACATGTAAATGTAATGTAATACTTCTCTCTGAACATTTTATAATGTAAACACGGAGAGAGACAGATTGATGCAAGAAATCAGCTATGACACATAATAGTAAGATTAAATGAGAACTTACCAGTTTGAAGTTTGATCTTTATTTTATAAGGAGTTGCGATGAGGGATTTCGTGAAGACCCTGCCAGCAGGCATGCGCGACATTCTTCAAAGCAGCAGTGTGGAATCACAGATCACAACATTGACTAAGGATAGTAAGATTAAACTTGAGTACACCAGTTGAAATTATGATAGAGGGCTGGGAGCAGTGGCACGCAATCCCTCATCGCAACTCCTCATAAAATAAAGATCAAACTTCAAACTGGTAAGTTCTCATTTAATCTTACTATTTTACTTCGGAGTCATGTGAGTGACTTCGTGAAGACTTCAAAGCTCTGTGATTACATGCCCTGGACAATGTCCATGCTGTCACACTGCCGCAATACTGATGGAGGATGTTTGTTAGTACATTCCAGACTAAACAGGCTGAAAAGTAAATGAATATTTATTAACACAAATAATAACAAAACCCCTAACTTGGGAACAAATTAAATTACGGAGCAGCTCTCAGCACAGCTTCCGCAAACGTTGCGGGGGTGGCCACCGGCTTGTTGTAGAACTACTGAAAAGTGGTCTCACTGGCCCATCCCGCGGTAGCGAGGACGTGATCCATGGGCACCTCCATGGTCCTCGCCGCTGATGTGGATGCAGCCCTGGTAGAATGAGATTTAAAAATGTTAGTATCCATACCTGCTGCATCCAACACCTCCCTGAGCCACCTGGCGATAGTCTGCACAGTCACCCGGTGATGTGGTTTCTTATGGCTGATGAGTAGTCCCTGCTCCATCTTCCTAATGGTGCGTGCAGTCTTGATATAATATCGAAGATGGGTGGCTATGCAGAGGGTGGCATCAGTGGGGTATGCCCGGAATTCCAGCTGCAGTCCTGTAGATCCTGGTCTATGCTGTTTAAGTAACTCTTCGATAAAGAAGGTTACTTTTTCAGGGGTAGAGACCATCCCGTCGAGACGCAGTTTTTGTAAGGTCTGCACCCGCTGTGCCATTGTCAGTGCCATCAACATTACCACTATGAGGGTGAGTCTATCAAGCGGTAACCCTGTCATGGGAGACCAGCTTCTCAGTAGGGTCAACACCACCCCTACATCCCATGTGATGTTATATCTGGGTTGTGGAGGGTTGGTATTAAACACTCCCTTCATAAATTTAGACACCAACTGGTTTGACCCCACACCTATGTTAAGGTATGAGGATAGAGCACTCCTTGCGCTATTGATGGCACTGTAGCTGAGACCCTCATCGTAATGAAGGCCCGCCAGGAATTCCAGGACGTCAGAAATCATAGCAGAGTTGTATGCCGTGTTGGTCCGTGTGCATTAGGATTCCCATTTCCTGACCTGGGTGAGATACTGCTTCCTTGTAGATACTCTGCACGACGCTGTGATTAGATCCATGGCCCTCGGTGATATACCAGCCTCCAGAAGTGGTCTCCTTAGAACCTGCAAGCCAACAGGTTTAAGTGACCATGACACGGATGAATTTCCCCAGTAATGTGGTTTGTGACCAAATTAGGGCTTTTCGGAATTTGAACCCACGGAATCTTTAACGTCTGGAGGACCACCGGGTACCATGGTTGAGTAGGCCAGTTGGGTATGATCCGTATACCTGAAGCAGCATCCAACTCGATTTTCTGCAATACCTGACTGATGAGGCATAATGGGGGAAATGCGTAGCAGAACCATTTCCCCCAATGGAGAGAAAATGCATCCATTGCTACTGCCCCAGGGTCTAGTTCCCAAGACACATATGTTGGTATCTGATGGTTCAATACAGACGCAAAAAGGTCAATATCCGAACTTAGCTATAATTTTAGCAAATATTTGGGGATTCAACATCCACTCGATGTTATCATTGAATACTCGTGACCTGCTGTCCGCCACTGTATTAAGCTTCCCTGGAAGATCGGTTGGTGATATCCAAATATTCCTTTCAATACACCAGAGTCAATTGGTGTTAACCAATTCATCACAAGATACTGACCTGATATCACCCATATGATTTATGTAAGCTACCACCGTGGTATTATCTATTTGAAGACGGACATGTATCTGATGTAAGTTTGTGCAATATGCCCGCAGCCCATGGAAAACTCCTAGCATCTCCAAATAGTTTATCCCTTGTGACTGTAGAAGAGTGAACTCATGAGCATCCCATCTGCCACCACAACTGGACACTGTGTCAGTCGCTCCCCAACCTTGGGCGCTTGCGTCGGTTTGTAAAACGACTGATGGGTTGGAGACAATGATGGGATTATAACAGTCATTAATATTGTTAGTCCACCATCTTAGTTCAATTTTAGCCTTGATCAGCAGCTGCATAGGTCTGTCAAAATGTCCAGCATTTGATTTTAACGCTGAAATTTTTGCTCTTTGTAAATGTTGTTAATGTAATGGTCCAAATTGTGCAGCTGGAAATGTAGCTACAATTTTCCCAATTACCTTAGCAGCATGTCTAATGGTCGGCACCCTAGCGCAAGCAAGGCTGTTGCATGTCTCTTGAATATCAGCTACTTTACCAGCTGGGATAGTGACAATCATCTGATTGGTGTTAATAGTGAATCCCAGATAATCCATGACCTGAGATGGGTTGAACTTAGATTTGTCTGGATGGATAACAAACCCTAACTTCTCAAATAATTATATGGTAGCTGCAACTGCCAGCTGAGCCAATTCTAAGGTTTTCCCCACTATTAATATATCGTCCAAATATGCCATGACGATATGATTTTGTTTTCTGAGGCATGCAAAACTAGGTTTAATAATTTTTGTAAACAGCCTAGGTGCTGTTGTGATTCCATTGGGTAAAGCTTTGTATTGCCACATTTGACCCTTCCAGACAACTTTCAAGAATTTTCTGTGATGTTCACAGATAGGGACTGTATAGTATGCATCTTTTAAATCAATGCAGGCCATAAAGTACCCTCGGCTAACCAATCTCAAACGTCTCCATTTTGAAATGTGTGTATTGTACAAAAGTATTCAAATGGGTTAGGTCAATCATAATCCGACATCCACCATCTTTTTTAGTTCTTGTAAAGATGTTGGACACAAACTCTAAAGGTTCATGTGTCGTTTTTTCTATCACCCCTTTAGCTTCTAATCTTAAAATTTCAACATGTCCTACCTCTATCTCTTTTTGAGAGAGCGCAAACTTGCGATGAGGTACATGCTGCGTAGGGGAAATTTTATCATTAATAAACTCTATTACGTAACCCTGAATACTTTGTAGAATAAAGTGGTATGAGGTTACCGCTCCCCATGCACCCCAAAACTCCCGCAACTGTCCTCCAACTTGTGAAGTTACAACTGCTACTTTCTTGAAAGAACCAAACCCCCTTACCTCCATGGTTAACGCCGGGGTCTGGTGTGTCGTGACTTTTGTGGTCTTTGTGTTGCTGGATAAGGTTGTTGCCGCATCTTCCATGCAGGCTTCTGCGGGCCCTGCCCTAAAAAAGACTGCTGCTGTTGGGGAGCTGGCAGTGTATAGGTTCGTGGTGGATAGGTTCTCTGGTATCTATCCGGCTGCCCCCTAGGCTTAGAGGGGGAATAAGGCTGCTGGCTTCGGTAAGCCTGGCCCTTCGATGGCGACGATGGCTTCATGAGCCCCACTGTTTTTGCTTCTTCGTCTAATTCCTTGATTCCTCTAATTCCTGCTTCGGCAGGTCCTCCCCAAACAGCTGTCTTGGTGGTGGTGTGGTGGAGGTGTGACACAACCCAGCAAACTTTGGGTTGAGGTTGGGCCAAATGGAGCTTTTTCGGAAACAATTAATTTCAAATTGAGTATTGCACAGGAGGGCTAGAGCATCCTGTTGCTCCTCCGATACATCCGCTCGATCAAGGGTCCTGGTGAACGGCGTGATACCCAATGCTAGCAGCTTCAGAATCCTCTGAAGCTTACCCTCCTGTGCTCTGGTGTTGTTGCTGATGTTCCCCCAGATTGGCGAATTAACCTTCGGCACGTTGAGGGAAATACAATTTGCAGGAGCCTTGTATTTCTCCATGGTCTCAGCAAGCACCTGATCTTGGAGCTGGTGAGTCGTTAAAAAGTTGATACTTGCCGCGAGTTTGGGATGCAGGGGTTCCCCTGCACTTGCTGGCTTCCCAAACTTTGATACTGCCTTCTTCTGAATCTGGAGCAGTGGGCTCATCTCCTGCCACTATTTCGTCAAAATCAGCCATTTGTTGACGCTGTCTACTCCCAACAGACGAAGGTGATATTGAAGGCGGTGGCCTGATCGGGCTCCCAGATCTCTGAGACTCCCGCTCTTGTCGTTCCAGATCCCGTTGATACAACACCTCCACCATCAGCTCCATCCTAGCCATGTGACTGCTGCCGCTACACGCGGACAACAGGCCGACTTCCCCAGGCTCTCCTGAGACACTGGGGCTTCTACCAGTGGGTCGTTCCTCCACGAAGTGCGCTGGTAGGTCATCGTCAGCAGCCGCTCCTGCGGGGCTGTACGACTCCCGCACGGACATACCGCTAGTCCGCCGTCGTTCGGACCTAAGCGGCATCTCTGCCTGGTGGGAAGGCAGAGGGAATGAGTCGGTGCCGGCTCCCATAGCCGGGCTCCCCGCTGTCCGTGCAGGCTTGCCGTCACCCTTGACCACACGGGTCAGTGATGGCGCATAGCCGGCTTTACCCGTCGCAACGGGGGTGCCTGACCGAACACTGCTGCCACCGGTCTGCGCTCCGGCAGCCTGTCCCGGTGGAATGCCGGCACCTCCTGCTCCTGCAGGGCTTCCCGACTCCTCAGCAGTTCTGCCGCCGGCCTGCAATCTAGCAGGTTTCCCCTGCGGCTTGTCGATGGCCACCGCAGCAGCCGGGCTCGACTTCAGCGCGGCTCTTCCCCGGGTCTGCCCTCGAGGGACGTGTAAAACAGAGGAAGAGGCACTCGCCGATATGCGAGGCACATTAGCTTGTACCTTTTTCCCACCAGCCCTGACTTTGGGCGATGGTGGGATAAAGTCAGGGTCTACACCGCCCTGCTCCTGTGTGGAGTCCCCTCCAGATCGAAGTGGAGGCGAGTCGACCCCTACCAACTCCATAGGGCTCACCGACCTCCGCATCTTTCCTCTCCCTGCTTCTTCAGACTTTCTCTTTATTCCCTTTACCTCTTCTCTCCCTCCCCTCTCTTCGCCATGGCTGCCTCTCTCTCCCCTTCCCCTCCCTCTCCGATGACCTCCTCCACCCTATCCCCAACCTCCTTACTCTCTCTGTCACCACTCCCCTCCCCTTCCATCGCCCCTCTTCTCCCAGCTGCCCCTTCCCACCCTAATCCATCTCCCTCTGGGAATGACAAAATGTGTGGGAAAGAACTGCAGGTGCTGGTTTACACCGAAGGTAGACACAAAATGCTGGAGTAACTCAGTGGGCAGGACAGGCAGCATCTCTGGAGAGAAGGAAAGGGCGACTTCTTCAGACTGAAACGTCACCCATTCCTTCTCTCCAGAGATGCTGCCTGTCCCGCTGAGTTACTCCAGCATTTTGGGTCTCTCTGGGTCTTGTTCTCTGGTGCTCAGTACCAGTGCCGGCCACAGAGTGGCACTCTCGAGTCCCCTCCCTAGGCAGGCAGTGATAAGTGGGAGATAAGGGACTTGACAATTCCTAAAGTTTCTTCAAATTTCAGGATGGTTCACAAAACAAAGTCGTGATCAACCGAAATATTGGTGACTGCGAGAGATGGAGAGTTAGGTGCTGGGCTTTTATCAACTCTCACTGCAGAGAACTGATCTCCACAAGGTCTGGACAAGGTTAAATTAGTTAGGCCTCATTTATGCGGTGGGATTCTTAAATATACAAGTCTGTCCGTTTTATAATTGCATAAATGTGTGGCGCAGCTGGTCGAGCCGCTATCTCACAGCGCCAGAGACCCGGGTTCGATCCCGACCTCGGATGCTGTCTGTGTGGAGTTTGCATGTTCTCCCCGTGACCGCGTGGGTTTGCTCCGGGCGCTCCGGTTTCCTGCCACATCCTAAAGACGTGCGGGTTTGTAGGGTAATTGGCCCTTGGCAGATAGCCTGTAGTGCGCTGGGAATGTGGGATAACAAAGAACTAGGGTGATCGATGGTCGGCATGGACTCGGTGGGCCGAAGGGCCTGTTTCCACGCTGTATCTTTCAATCGATTAATTAAAAACATGGAGAGGGTTTTTCGACAAGGTTAATTGGCCAATATTAGCACATGTGTCAGAGGTTATGGGGAGAAGGCAGGAGAATGGGGTTAGGAGGGAGAGATAGATCAGCCGTGATTGAATGGCGGAGTAGACTTGATGGGCCGAATGGTCTAATTCTACTCCTATTCCTTTAAACATGATATAAATGGAGTGGTGGGATGTTGAGGGAATTTGTGATATTGTGAGGAGTATAAATGTTAATGGACGATCGAGGGCAGACGCAGACTCGATGGGCCGAAGGGCCTGTTTCCTAGGCAACTCTGTCCCTCTATATGATCAGCAGATCAGGCAGCACCTGTGAAGGGGAAGGAATCCTCAATCTTTTCAGGCTGACAATCTTTTGTTGGACCGAGGAAATGTTTGATAAATGTTTGATAGTGGAGGGGGAGGGAAAGAACTAAAAGAAATATGGACTGCGGGATGAATGGGACTATGGCGTGGGTGAAGGATGAGCAGAGGGAGCAGGGATGGAGGGATACAGATCAGGATCCGGCAGAGCAGATTAGTTTAACTTGGTATTGTGATCAGCACAGGCATTGTGGGCCGAAGGGCCCTTTCCTGTGCAGCACTGTCCTATATTGCAATCCTGCAGTATTTCCATCGTCAAAGGCCAGCTCACTGACGAAAGGTTTTGCATCAATAACGAGACAATACCAACTGTCCTGGAGAAGCCTTGGGCGATGGTACACCCGGACACCTCAAGGATGCAGAGCAGGTGGAACAACTTGGGCAGGATACAATCAGTGGCCTCAAGCAAATCAACAACACTGCTCTCCCAGGGAAGCTGAAGCTTTGGTGCCTTCTATTCGGTCTACTGGCCCGACTCATATGGCCTTTACCATCTACGAGGTCACTTTATCCCATGCCAACCAGCTGGAGAGACTGGTGAACTCACAAGTGAGGAAGTGGCTTGGGCTACCGAGATGCCTCAGCAGCATAGGGCTCTATGGGAATGGAGCCCTCTCACTGCCAGTCTCAAGCCTGGTGGAGGAGTACAAATGTGCCAAAGTGAGGCTGGACAGGACACTAACAGAATCCCGGGACCCAATAATAAGAGGTGTTGCTCCAACCCTAGCAACAGGGAGGAAATGGACTCCAGCAGCGGTGGTACTGGACGCAAAATCTGCCCTCCAACACTGGGACATAGTGGGCCACGTCCAACAATGCCGAGGAGGCTTTGGCCTGGGAGCAATGAAACCTACCTGGCAAAAGGCTACTCCAGCTGAACGTCGGCACCTGGTGGTGGAGGAGGTGCTCCACCAGGAAGAAGCAGCCAGGTGTGCCAAAGCCATATCCCAAGCCAAACAAGGCTGCTGGATGAGGTGGGATGGCGTTGAGAGGAGGAAGATCACATGGAGAGAGCTGTGGACCATGGAGTCAAATAAGTTGAGCTTCATTATCAGAGCCACATATGACGTCCTTCCCTCTCCCACAAACCTAAATCTTTGGCTGTGAGAGGATCCAACCTGCCCCCTGTGTGCAGTTCCAGCAAACCTCAAGCACATCCTGGTCGGTTGTAAGACCAACCCAACACAAGGCAGATACACCTGGCGACACAACCAGGTGCTGAGGTGTTTGGCAGCTGAACTCGAGTGCAAGAGAGTTACCACCAACGCCATGCCTGTCAATGCCCAGATAACATTCCCGCAAATACCATCCTTCATCCGGGAAGGAGAGAAACGGAGGACTAATCCCCCGCGAGAGGCCCACTGAACGCAGCCAGGGACTGGGAAATGCGTGTTGACCTAGGCCAGAGACTTTTGTTCCCAGTTGAAATCGCAGTTACCAACCTGCGACCAGACCTCGTTCTCTGGTCCAACTCCTGTTGCCGTGTTTTCATCATTGAGCTGACGGTCCCATGGGAGGCGGCTGTGGACGAGGCTTATGAAAGGAAAAAGCTTCGATATTCAAAACTTGTAGCAGAGGCAGAGGAGAGAGGTTGGAGTGTAATGCCCCTGCCCCACTTAGGAAACCTGAACGGAAACCTCTGGAGACTTTGCGCCCCACCCAAGGTCTCCGTGCGGTTCCCGGAGGTTTTTGTCATCCGGCAACCACCTTCAACTAGCATCGCAACCGGTTTTGACTAAAAAATTACCGATTTTTAAAACGGAAACCACTTTCGACCATTAGGGAGACTGACAAAAACCTCCGGGAACCTCCTGGAACCGCACGGAAACCTTGGGTGGGGCGCAAAGTCTCCACAGGTTTCCGCTCAGGTTTCCTAAGTGGGACAGGGGAATTAGGGTGTGGCCAGTGGAGGTGGGGTGCAGGAGCTTTGTAGCCAGTTCCACCGCAAGGCTCCTGAGGGAAGTAGGAGCCAGAGGGCAGGCACAAAGGAGGGCAGTGAAAGAACTTGCCAATGCCGCTGAATGGAGCAGTCACTGGCTGTGGCTGAAGAGGAAAGATGCTGTCTGGGCTGCCACGTGACCATCTAGAAGCTAGCAATAAGACACACACCCAGGTCTGATCAACCTGTGGTGGGCCTGCCTCGACTGAGGGTGTCTTGTGATAAAAGGCCGAAACACCCAGTGACGTT
Source organism: Raja brachyura (assembly GCA_963514005.1). The sequence goes on from OY740816.1 coordinate 18,753,590, forward strand.
GAGGTACCCAACTGAAGATGTGTCTGATTGGTAGCAAAATTCACCTGGTGGTCATCCCCAAGGATGTCAATTGCAGTGAAAAATCTTAGGGATTGTAACATCCAGTCCTAATAATCAATTCCTTGACACTGGTGAATCTGTGGAACTCAATGCCACAGAAGGCCCAGGAGGCCAAGTCAGTGGATTTCTTCAAGGCAGAGTTAGATAGATTCTTGAATAGCACGGGTGTCAGGGGTTATGGGGAGAAGGCAGGAGAATGGGGTTAGGAGGGAGAGATAGATCTGCCATGATTGAATGGCAGAGTACATTTGATGGGCCGAATGGCCTAATTCTACTCCTTATGATCTTACGATCTTTCCAAGCCTTTCAGTATGGCTTCACTATTCTCTAGCAGCTCGATTGTTACCTGCTGGTTCCTGAGGTAATCTGTCTGCCTTTTAGTTCTTTCCCTGCCATCCATTCTCCCAGCTGCTATAGCTATCTGTGTTACCCCAAGGTCAGCGTGGGGTCCAGGTACTCTTAAGGGCCTGTCCCACTTTCCCAAGTTATTCCCGAATTTTCCCGAGTTTTCCCCTTGATTCAAACTCGCCGAATGTTCGTATCGGGACCGTAGGAGGTCGTAGATATATCGTAGCGGCTCGTGCCGGCCGTAGGTACTCGGGGCTATTTTTTTACTGGTGGACATTTTTTATCAGGGTGGAAAAAACGTCCCGACTTACCTGATGCCCCGAGTACCTACGGCTGGCATAACGAGCCGCTACGATATATCTACGGACTCCTACGGACTCGATACAAACATTCTGTTAGTTTGAATCAAGGAAAATTGGGGAGAATTTGCATATAACTGGGGAAAGTGGGACAGGTTCTTAACCAAAATAGATGGGGCTCATTATACGTGTCAGGTTGTTTGGGAAATGGAATGGGTTGGATAAACCTTTGTCAATAAGTGCTGTAAATTTAACTTGTGGGTGTGGTAAGACTGGTCTAACTCCGCCTCTGCTGCGCTTGCTGTTTGCGTTCTCGAGATAGAGAGAAAAAATCTCTGGACTGGATGCTGTGGGATTGTAGGTAAAGTTTCTGATGTGAACTCAATGGGCCATTAAATCGGGGTGACGTGGTGTCTGATTCCAGGCGTTTCATTCCAATGCAGATGCTTCTCTGTGATTGATGTTTTGTGATTGCAAACTTGAACACCTGGCTGACTCGCAGAATGAAAACACAGGTAAGAAGGAGCAGGGAGAGAGAGGTGGGTGGGACGTTCTGCTTGCATTAGACTTATGTTTTGTAACAGCAGCTCAGGCAGAGCCTTGGCTGGCAAACCTGCCAGCATTCTTTTTATTAAAACAGGGAAAATAAGCCATACTTGAAGATTCCAGGCAGCGTCTGCGGAGGGAGTGGGCAGGCTACGTTTCGGGTCCGGACCCTTCTACTAACCTTCTACCGAAACATCGTCTGGCCATTCCCACCACAGGTGCTGCCTGACCTGCCGAGTTTCTCCAGCACTTTTTGCTCACGATTCCAGCATCTGCAATTTCCTTGCGTCTCAAGAAAAAGCCACAAGCTGGATTTTGCAAAGACTTGCAAAGTGCTGCAAAAATGTACAAATGGAGCCCTGAGGCAGGTTATTATTTTTCGAAACCCAATTACTTTTAGAAAAGAAAAACTGCAGATGTGAGGTTGCACGGAGGATTGCGTTCAGATCTGGTCATCCTGATACAGGAAAGGTGATGCACAGCTGGAAAGATAGCAGAGAGGAGTTACGAGAATGTTGCCAGGACTCGAGGACTTGAGCTACAGAGAGAGACATCCGGCAACCTTGGACTTTATTCCTTGGAGCTCAGAAGGATAAAGGCTTGTCTTAAAGAGGTGTGTAAGATCATAAGGGGAATAGATAGGATGATTGTGCATTCTTTTTTCCAGAGTGGGATGATTAAGAACCAGAATATACGTAGGTTTAGGGTGAGAGTTAAGTTAGTTCAGTTTAGAAAGTGTATATGTGTGTTGGAAAAGCATTTGAAGCGTGGAGACCAGCTCTTCGGCCCACCGAGTCCGCACCGACCAGCGATCCCCGCACATTAACAAACCCTTAGACACGTGGGGGACCGTTTTATATTTACACCAAACCAGCTCACCTACAAACCTGTACGTCTTTGGAGTGGGGGAGAAATCTGAAGAGCTGAGAGTAAACCCACGCAGGTCACGGGGAGAACGTACAAACTCCGTACAGACAGCACCCGTAGTCAGGATGGAACCCGGGCCTCTGGCGCTGTGAGGCAGCAACTCTACCGCTGTGCCACCAAAATCTGAGGGGTAGGTTTTTCACACAGAGGGCGAAGGGTATATGGAACGAGCTGCCAGAGGAGGTAGTTGTGGCAATATGTAAAAGACAGATAGGTACATGGATAGAAAAGGGTTGCAGGGTCATGGGCTAAACGCACATACATGAGGCTGGCTTGGATGGGGCATCTTGGTTAGCATGGACGTTTTGGGCTGAAGGGCCTGTTTCTCCACTATATGACTCTGCTGATTTCATGATGGGTAAAGGGAAGGTGAGAATCACTCTGTGGGCTGAAGGGCATGTGTTCTGTGATGCACTCACCCAACTTGTTTAGTTTCTCCAACTTAGAGGAGACCGCACCTCGAACACCAAATGCAGTGCACTATATTGAAACATGTCCAAGTTGAATTGTTACTATTTGCGACCGTACCATCATAAAACATAGGACCAGAATTAGGCCTTTTGGCCCATCGAGTCTGCTCCATCATGGCTGATCTATTATTCTCTCAACCCCATTTTCCTGTCTTCTCCCCATAACTTTTGACACACTTACTAATCAAGGACTATCACTCTCCCACTTTTAAAATACTCAATGATCAATGGCCTCCACCACCGTCTGAGGCAATGAATTCCACAGATTCACCACCCTCTAGCTAAAGAAATTCCTCCTCATCTCCTTTCTAAAGGTACGTCCTTTTATTTTGAGGCTGCGGTCTCTGGTTCTAGACTCACCCACTATTGGAACCATCACATCCACTCCATGGAGGCCTTTCATTGCTCAGTAGATTTCAATTAAATCCCCCCTCATCCTTTTAAACTCCAGCAAGTACCGGCCCAGGGACATCAAACGCTCCTCATACGTTAACCCAATCATACCCGGGATCATTCTCGTAAACTTCCTCTGGACCCTCTCCAACGCCAGCACATCCCTCCTCGGATATGGAACTGAAAACTGCTCACAATACTCCACACGTGCCCAGACCAGTGTCTTATAAGGCTGAGGCATTACATCCTTGCTTTTATATTCTAGTCTTCTCAAAATTAAAATGAGTGCTGATATCTCCAACCAGGATGGCCGAGTGGTTAAGGCGTTGGACTTAAGATCCAATGGACATCTGTCTGCGTGGGTTCAAACCCCACTCCTGGTATTGAGAAGGTTTTTGGCGGCACAGTGACAAAGCGGTAGAACCGTTACCTGACTTGGATTGTTCTCTTTAGAACATTGGAGGTTGAAGGGAAACCTGATAGAATGATATCAAATTATAAGAGATACGGTAGACAGTCAGAACCTTTTTTCCAAGCTTGGAAATGGTTTTACCGAGACCAATAACTTCGCAATTCAGGTGATTTTCCAACACACAGACACACACTCGCCACCCTTTCATTTGAAACTTCCCAAAGATTCCCCACCCAACGTTGGGAGCCTGCTGCAAATTGTCCCTGGTGCCTGGGAGAGGGGTAGAAACTGGGAGGAAGCTGACAGGAAGATGGGGAGAATTAAGGACCACAACTGCAAGGTGAGCAGGCAAAGTTTCAAGGGTACACAAATTGCTGGAGAAACTCAGCGGGTGCAGCAGCATCTTTGGAGCGAAGGAGATAGGCAACGTTTCGGGCTGAAACATTTCTTCAGACTTCAGAAAGTTTCAAGGGGATGTGCGGATATGTTTTCCATACAGAAAATGTTGGGTGCTTTGAACAAGTTGCTGGAGGCATGCAATGATAGTGGTTTTTAAGATGATATGCCCATGGAAATGCAAGCTATGAACTAATATGGATGATGTCCAGCAGAGAAGAATAACTTGTTTTGCATTCGTGTTTGGCACAAACATCATGTACTAAAGGGTGTGTTCCTGTGCTGTAGTGTTCTCTGTTTTATTAGGGGATAAAATAAGGTCTTCTTTCAAAAGAAGTGAAAGAAAGATAGTTACAGTGAGAATAAGCTGTGAACAAACCCAGGAATTACAACATCTTACCATTATCTGCCCTTAAATGTGTTCACCCGAGGTCAGAGTTCCATCTTCCTGGCTCATGTTGAATTCTATAATGTGTGGTGTCATTTTTCTTTTTTTTTCTCTATGTATATAAGAAAACTTAATTATTTATTTTATGTAAAGCATTTTGGTTTCAACGCGAGTTGATTTAAATGTGCTATATGAATAAAATTGACTTACTTACCTACTTACTTAAATCAGGTTGGCACATTGCCACAGCTATCTGATCTGCTGCCTCCCATCTCCACTGGCGCTGTCTGTGCGGAGTTTGCACGTTTCTGCTGTAAATGCATGGATTTTCTCCGCTGCTCCAACTCCCTACATCTCGTTCCAAAGACATGGGGTGGGAGATCGCAACCTTCACGTGGTCCGCCCTGCTTCGACGAATGCAATCAACCCGGCGTGCACAATCAAATAAGATCAAATGGAACAAGTTGGCCTACAACTTTAGGCTGTGCACGCCATAGGCAGGAAGAAGAAATCCCAACGACATGCGGGTTGGCGGGTTAATAGGCTGCTTTAAATTTCCTCTAGTGTAGACGAGTTATAGAAATCGCCGGGCACTGATGGAAATTTGGGTAAAATAGAATTTTGGGGAGAAAATTGGAGAGAATGGTCTGAGCGTTTGCATTCTAGAAGAAAATAAGGAAAATCCCGGAATTTACATTTGAAAATGAACAACCTTTTCCTGGTCTCATTGTTCTAAAGTTGTCGTGTTACTTTAGTGCTTTTTAAAAATCAAGTTCACAGTTTAATTGACAAAACCTCAGCGTTTCGGAATGGCAGAGGTTAATCTGGGAAAACTTGGAATAATTCAATTAATTGTGCTTTAATGAACATTTAATTGATGCTGCATTAAATAACAATAATTACAGTAGAACTAATGCTTCATATATTCCTAAAACACCATTGAACTGGAAAGGAACATTATGACTTTGAATTTTTATTTGAAGGCCATATTTAATCTCGAGTTCCACGCAGCAGCCAAGAACTATGTTGGTTTAATGTGCAGTTAAAGCTTTCATCTTTAAACAAAATTCCTTCCAAGGCCAGATGTAAAGAGACAAAGAAGTGAAAACATTTTTAAAAGTCACCTCTTATTTGTAAACCTGGCGACATTAACCCATATGGGTCCAGGGTATATAATTGTCATGTGTACAGGGGACCCTTTTCTGCTGCAGCCTTCATCCGCCTTCCCAGCCGTTGTGACACTCCACTAAGGTCAGCCATCGTCCTCCGCCTGTTCCACCGTTGAGGTCTTGGTTGGATCGGCTCTTTGTCAGAGACCTCCCCCCTCGACCTTACCGCCATGGGTGGCCCTACCAGGAGCATAGACAGCTCCAGACGGCATCGCTCTCAGGATCTCAAGTCCACACAAGCTTCTCCTCCACCACAAGGTGACAATCCACGGAGAAGCAACGATAGAATAATGACCTGCCGCAGTGTTACAGGCTCCTAAACTAAACACACAGATATATATGGTATTAGCACGTCAGGGTACTTGATGGATGGAATGGACATGGCAGGCCGAAGGGCCTGTTCCTGAACTATACTACTCTATAATACCATCGGTCTATGATTAACCTACGCTGTGGATGGGTCGATTGTAATCATGCATTGTGGTTAGCACGCAACAAAACTTTCCACTGTACACATGGCAATAAACTAAACTGAACTAAAATAAACTGATAAAAGGGATAAGCCTATTACTAGTGCAAAATAACAAAGTTTGTGGTGCAGTGCAAGACAGATTCTGGGGGTCACATGAAGGAACCCAATTTCATGAAAACTGAATCCAGATTAGTTGCAGTACATCAATAGCCTTGGTGCCAGTTGTATCACCTGTGAAATATAGGACAACCTGATGTGATTGCCTCCCATTCCACCCTCCATCCAGGGGGGAATAGGTGACAATATCACCAGGGGGCTCCACATGATGGCAGCCTCGCCAACAGGCCGACCATCGATCCCTGCACACTTAAGCCCCTGTCCCACTTAGGAGACCTAAGCAGCAACCTCTGGTGACCTTGCCCGCCACCCAAGGTTTCCATGAGGTCCCAGGAGGTTTTGGTCACTCTCCCTAATGGTCGAAAGTGGTTTCCGCGTGGTCGAGGCTTCATCGAGGTTGCTGCTATTTTTTCATCGTGATTAAAACCGTCCTCGACTAAAAATAGGTTGCCGTTTTAAAAATGGATCATTTTTTTAATCGCAGGTATAGTCGAAGCCGGATTTCTTCATAGTGGAGGAAGGTTTTCAACACATGCGTGGGAGGTGGTAGGAGGTTGCAGGTCACCACGACCTTGATTTTTTTTTTGGGTGGCGGGTAAGGTCACCAGAGGTTGCTGTTTAAGTCTCCTAAGTGGGACAGGGGCTTAACACTACCCTATATACACCAAGGACAATTTTACATTTATACCAAGCCAATTAACCTACAAACCTGTCATCGTATTTTTTGATATTTTTAGTGTGTTTTAAAAGTATGTGTTAATGTTCTCTTGTTTATTTCATGTGGGGGGAAGCTTTTTTTCAATCTCTTACCTTGCCGGAGATGCGATTGTTTTCCGGATGGTATCTCTGGTCGCTCTGCGGCCTAACATCATGGAGCTGGTGGCCTTGCCGGGACTGACTTTGAGCCCCACCGCGGGGACGTGGATTTACCATCGGAGCCGATCGCTTGCAACATACGAGGAATTTGATTTGTCGCACAGTCATACCAGTAAAAAGCAACACGACACACAAAATACATTTTAACATAAACATCCACCACAGTGACCCCTCCACATTGCTCATTGCTATGGAAGGCGGAAAAAAAGTTAAATCTCTTCCGTTCTCTGCGCCTCGAGCCTTCCGTTGACGGGACGATCTTGGCTCCTGTAGCCGCCGGCGTTTGGGCCCTCGCGCTGCTTGACCCGCTGAGATACTCCACCTCATTGCGTCCTTTTTTGCAAGCTGTAGTTCCTTGTTTCTACATAAGGGACATTCATTCACAAGTGGCTTGTTCAAAAGAGACTGGGTTAAGGCACGTGTTTATGCAGTTATTTAGTGCAGATATTAACACACAACCTCCCGTCTTGCAGTTCTACCTCCCCCTCTGTCTGGCTTCCTCATTGTTCCATCAAGTTTCGACGATGCCTCATCCTGATTGGAATTATCCTTCGCTGAAAAAGAGTCCTCAATCCATGACTTTCCACATCAGACCCTTGGGTGAGTGGAGACTGACTTCAACAAGTTTTTAAGTTTTGGTTAGTTTAGTTTGGAGATACAGCGCGGAAACATGCCCTTCGGCCCACCGGGCTTAGATACATGGTGAGGGGCGCAAAGCTTAATGGAGATGTGCAGGATATGTTTTTTAATGAAGAGAGTACTGGGGGTGCTGGAAGCATTGTCGGGGTGGGAGTGGAGGAGAGTTAATGGTGGCATCAAAGAGGATTTTAGATAGGTACATGGAAGCACAGGGAATAGAGGGATATGGATCATGTACAGGCAGTCTAACTTGGCATCATGTTCTGCACAAGCATTGTGGGCTGAAGGGCCCTTAACCTGTCCTATGCTTTTCTATCGAAGGTAGACACAAAATGCTGGAGTAACAGCGGGTGCGGCAGCATCTCTGGAGAGAAGGAATGGGTGACGTTTGAGTTAAGACCCTTCTTCAGACTGACATGAACAGCAGTTTGGTCCCCCCTTGCTGGCATGGATAATGGGTGCTGAATGGATTTTTTGACTCTATGAGTCAATGCAGCATTCAAGTATTAGCTTAGACTAAAGGAGCAAATATTTCACATTAAGCACACTGCTAGTTTTTTTAAATTAGTGTCACGTGTACTCAGAAACAGTGAAGACCGTGTTTTTGCGTGCTATCCAATTTTTTGCGTGCTATACCCTCCAGAGATGCTGCCTGTCCCGCTGAGTTACTCCAGTATTTTGTGTCTACCTTCGATTTAAAACCAGCATCTGCAGCTCTCTCTTACGCACTATGGCTTTTCTATGTTCTATGTCAGGGGTGGGGAACGTTTTCATGTCGGAATGAGGCATAAAGTTAGCTGTCATCTAACACGGCCGCATCCTAGAAACGTCAACTAGATGCACTTCAAAATGTACATTATTTTGTTAAAATTGCCCTCATGACTTACTAATGTTTTAATTGTACCGTCAGTCGGGGAGGATTATTTAGTTGAGTCTTCTTTTACTCTTTTGCCTCTTAAATACGTTCATTTTAAGATTAAAATAAAAATAATAAAAGACGAACAAAAACATATTAATAAAAATAAAAGGATTTGTTCTACAAAATTTGGATTCATTCAAAAGGCCGCACTCAATGGCCTAGAAGGCCGCAGGCAGCCTTAAGGCCGCAGGTTCCCCAACCCTGTTCTATGTTAACCCTGAGGTAGTTCAGTTTATTGTCATGTGTACCCGTGGGCAGTGAAAAGCTCTGACCTCTCCACTAATGGCTTGGTGGTTTTGAACAGGAGAGGACACGAGCGCGTTGAACGGCGGGATTCCCTGGTCCAACTACGTACTGGATTGTGCGGACATTTTGCACAAAGGCTTTCACAGAAGTGGGGTGTATCAGATCCACCTCACTGGCCCGTTCCTTCCACTGAGTGTTTACTGTGACATGGAGACTGATGGAGGAGGATGGACAGTAAGTTACCGGGTCTGAACCCTAATTCAATTATTTTCTCTCTAATCTTCCTTTGTGTCTGTCCCAAGGATGCCACTGTGTCTCCTTCAGCTCATGTTAGTTGGTCCCTCATCTTATAGCTAGAGTCATGAAACTGCACTGAAACAGGCCCTTCGGCCCGCAATGTCCATGCTACCCATTGTACATATCTACACCAATCCTATTTTAGAGTTTAGAGATGCCGTGTAGAAACAGGCCCCTTTGGCCCACCGAGTCCGCGCCGACCAGCGATCACCCCGTACACTAACACTATCTTACACACCTGAGACAAGTTTTACAACTTACCGAAGCCAATTAACCTACAAACCTGTATGTATTTGGGGTGTGGGAGGAAACCGGAGCACCCGGGGAAAATCCAGGAGGTCAAAGGAAGAACGTGCAAACTCCGTGCAGACAGCACCCATAGTCTGGATTGAACCCAGGTCCTAGTTGGTGCAAGGTAGCAACTCTACCGCTGTGCTGCCCATCTCACTGAATCAGTCGAGCAATTTACCCACATTAAGTCCGTGGCCTTCTCTCCCCTACAGCTCAAGTACCCGCCTGGATGCTTCTTAAATATTGTGAGAGTATTTCTCTTTCTTTTTCAACCAGTGTTGGCTCTGTGTCCAAACCCTCCCCCTGACCTCCAACCTGCCACTATCAACTTAACTCATCGTGTCTTCTTTTTAAAGATACAGGCCCTTCGGCCCACCAAGTCCGCACCTACCAGCGATCCCTACATATTAACGCTACCCGACACTTTTACATTCATACCAAGCCAATTAACCTACAACCTGTATGTCTTTGGAGTGTGGGAGGAAACCGAAGATCTTGGAGAAAATCCACGCCGTGGCCAGGGGGAGAACGTACAAACTCTGTACAGACAGTCGGGATCGAATCCGGGTCTCTGGCGCTGTAAGGCATAAGCTCTACTGCTGCACCACCATGCTGCCCGAATCTTGGAGATCTTCACCGTGGGATAGAGATTTCTACCCTTCTCCCTCTCTCTCCATCATCATTTGATGTGCCTCTTTCAGCAAAACGTTACATGGAAAGTGCTATAACTCCTTAAACTTGTGTTTTCAGGTGCTTCAGAGAAGAATGGACGGCTCTGTTGACTTCTACAGAGGATGGGATGATTACAAGCAGGGCTTTGGTACAGCGGATGGCGAGTATTGGATAGGTAAGCAGGGGAGTTTATTGTCTACTCACAAAAACAGGGGAAACTCAGCAAGTCAGGCAGCATCTGTGGAAGGACTGGACAGGCAATGATTGATTATCAATTTATTCAATCAGAGTTATAGAGCGATACCGAGTGGAAAGAGGCATTTCAGCCCAACTTGCCCACACTGCCAACATGCCCCATCTACTCTAGTCCCACCAGCCTGCGTTTGGCAGCAACCGCATGTTGAGGGGACTGGACCCAAGGGTCCCACTTGGTCATGCATACTTCACCTATGATAACAGTATACCTCCAAATGTTTCTTAAACTGAGAGAATGGAGCAGCTGGGCTTGTACACTCTGGAGTTTAGAAGGATGAGAGTGGATCTCAATGAAATTTATAAGGTTGTTAAGGGTTTGGACACTCTAGAGGCAGGTAACATGTTCCCGATGTTGGGGGGAGTCCAGAACCAGGGGCCACACAGTTTAAGAATAAGGAGTAAGCCATTTAGAATGGAGACGAGGAAACACTTTTTCTCACAGAGAGTGGTGAGTCTGTGGAATTCTCTGCCTCAGAGGGCGGTGGAGGCCGGTTCTCTGGATGCTTTCAAGAGAGAGCTAGATAGGGCTCTTAAAAATAGCGGAGTCAGGAGATATGGGGAGAAGGGAGGAACGGGGTACTGATTGGGGATGATCAGCCATGATCACATTGAATGGCGGTACTGGCTCGAAGGGCCAAATGGCCTACTCCTGCACCTATTGTCTATTGTCTATCGTCTAAATGTAAATTTTTGTTTGGTGCATATTTATTTGTAGTGTTATTGCATTAATGGGCCTGTAAAGTTGCAGGAAGTAAGAATGTCTTTATTCCATTGCCGGTACATATGACAATTAATCATTCTTAAAGGCTTAGGAAGTTCAGCATATCCCAACAACTCGCACCGACTTCCACAGATGCGCATTTTATCGGGATGCTTCACAACATGGTTTGGGAACAGCTCCATCCAAGACCGCAGGAAATCGCAGAGAATTGTGGGCGCAGCCCAGACCATCACACAAACCAACCTCCCTTCCATTGACTCCATCTACACCTCACACTACCCCGGCAAGGCCAGCAGCATCATCAAGGACGAGTTGCACCCCGGCCACTCCCTTTTCTCCCCTCTCCCATCTGGCAAGGGGTGGAGAAGTGTGTAAACGCACACTTCCAGATTCAGGGACAGTTTCTCCCCAGCTGTCATCAGGCAACTGAACCATCCTACCAACAGCCAGTTAACCCTCACCGGCACTATTTTTGGACGGCACAGTGGTGCAGCGGTAGAGTTGCAGCACTTGCAGCGCCAGAGACCTGGGTTCGATCCCGACCACGGATGCTGTCTGTACGGAGTGTGCATGTTCTCCCGTGTGGATTTTATCAGAGATCTTTTGTTTCCTCCCACACTCCAAAGACATACAGTTTTGTAGGTTAATTGGCTTGGTATAAGTGTAAATTGTCCCTAGTGGTGTGCAGGATAGTGTTAAGGTGCGGAGATCACTGGTCGGTGCGGACTTGGTGGGCCGAAGGGCCTGTTTCTGCGCTGTTTCTCTAAAAACTAACTAGAGAGCAGTCCTGACCTACTAACTACCTCATTGGAGACCCTCGGACTATCTTTGATCAGACTTTACTGGACTTTATCTTGCACTACACCTTATTCCCTTTATCCTGTATCTGTACACTGTGGACCGCTCGATTGTAATCATGTGTTGTCGTTCCGCTGACTGGTTAGCAGGCGACAAAAAGCTTTTCACTGTACCTCGGCACACGTGACGTTAACAGAACTGAAACTCTCGCCCCTTACGCCCGTAGACCTGCAGTGACCGTTACATGAAGTTGAGTTTTTACTGCCCTGTAGGTCTGCAGAACATGCACTTGTTGACAGCGAAGAGGAGATACCAGCTGAGGGTCGACATGGAGGACTTTGAGAACAGGACCGTCCACGCCAAGTACGGAGAGTTTGCGGTGGCTGCCAACGCCATCCACGCAGAAGGAAACGGCTACACTCTCCTGGTGAAGGGGTTCACTGATGGAGGAGCGGGTGAGTGCTCTCCCATCCTCCCCTCCAGCGGTCCTGCTATGATAATCTACGAACATCACTTTAGGAGCTCACCATTTCCCAATCCCGTGTCATTTGTGCCAACCGGCAGGTGCTGCTCGACCTCCCCCCCCTTGAGAAGGTGCAGCAACAGCTCGGAGAATCCTCTTGTGGCGGCACGGTGGCGCAGTGGTCGAGTTGCGGACTAATGCCCCTGTCCCACTTAGGAAACCTCTGGAGACTCACTGTGCGCCCCACCCAAGGTTTCCGTGCGGTTTCCGGAGGTTTTTGTCCTCCGGCAGCCACCTCCAACTAGCATCGCAACCGGCTTCGACTAAAAAATTACCGATTTTTTCAAACGGAAACCACTTTTGACCATTAGGGAGACCGACAAAAACCTCCGGGAACCGCACGGAAACCTTGGGTGGGGCGCAAAGTCTCCAGAGGTTTCCGTTCAGGTTTCCTAAGTGGGACAGGGGCATTGCAGTGCCAGAGACTCAGGTTCCATCCTGACTCGGAGAGGGAGAAAGAGGAAGTGAAAGTGTGGAGGGGAGGGGAGGGGAGGGGAGACGGCTTGGCATCATGTTTGGCGCAGAATTTGTCCCTGCGCTGTATTGTTCTCAGTGGCGCAGCGGTAGAGTTGCTGCCTCACAGCGCCACAGGGTCGATGCTTATCGGTACGAAGTTTGTACTTTCTCCCCGTGACTTGCGTGGGTTTTCTCCGGGTGTTCCGGTTTCCTCCCACATCCCGAAGACGTACAGGTTTGTGGGTTAATTGGGTCTGTAAATGATCCCTAGTGTGTGGGACAGTGCCAATCTACAGATGATCACTGGCTGTCGAGGAAAATTAAAAAACTGAACAAAGCCCCTTCACCACACAACAGCCTCTCTCCGAACAGCTCAATCTGGAAGGGAGTGGGTTAAAAAGTGACAGTCAGGTCATGTCTTACTAACTTTGATTGAGTTTTTTTTTGAGGTGGTAATGAAGGTGAATGATGAGAGTAAGCCGCTACCAATTGGCCACGTTGCTAAAACCTCCCTTCCTTTTATTGGCTGCTGTATCTCTTCCATTGGCTGCTGTTCCCATGTCCCACAATAAAAAAAAAGCTGGAGTAACTCAGCGGGACAGGCAGCATCTCTGGAGAGAAGAAGTGATCTCTGGGTGATGTTTCGGGTCGAGACCCTTTGTCAGACGTTTTTGCACCTTTCCTTCCTTTTATTGGCTGCTGTATCTCTTCCTCAGCCATTGGCTACTTTTCACATGTGCTATCTTCACTTGGTAAAGTTTCTTTTCAATCAAAATGCAGTTTTCTCTCCGCTCTCCTGACAACCTTTCAAATGGCGGCTCACCAACTCTCCTCCTCGAAGATTAAATGTTTAAAAGTGGAACAATCCTCCATGTTTCAGCATTATTGGCTGCCGTGTATCTTCAAACAGTCAGCCAAAGGCCTGCTTTTCGAATGACCCGGATAAGAGTCCGGGTTCCGCAGCCCGAGAGGTCAGGAATGTTGGCAGTTCTGCCAGGGACTGAAGTTTAAATGCGTCTCGATTTAACCTCGCTGGGTTCACTGGAAGATTTATTATGGAAGCGAGTAACATGTAAAACAAGTGAAATGAATATATGCGTTAGGACCCACGTCCAAAAGTCTGGGAAACCTACGGGTTCAACACCACCAAGTTCCGCAGGAGCCAGATTTTACTGCACCTTGTCCAGTTCACCGCTCTTCAATCCTTTCATCTTTGTTTAGAATTTTAAATATCTCTGGCCCTTGCCCAACAATGCCTGAGTTATAGGGAAAGGTTGACCAGGCTAGGACTTTATTCCTTGGAGCGCAGGAGGCTGAGAGATGATGTTATAGGGTGTATAAGGTCATGAGGGGAATAGACGGGGTGAATGCACAGAGTCTTATACCCAGAGTAGGGGAATCAAGAACCAGCGGTCATATTGTCAATTCTTCCCTTCCCTCCCGCTCCACCCCTTCCCCGGGCACTTTCCCTTGCAACCGCAAGACATGCTACACTTGTCCCTTCACCTCCCCCATCCACTCCTTTCAGGGACCCAAGCAGTCCTTCCAAGTCCGACAGAGGTTCACCTGCACCTCCTCCAACCTCATCTACTGCATCCGCTGCTCCAGATGCCAGCTGATCTACATCGGTGAGACCAAGCGGAGGCTGGGCGATCGTTTCGCCGAACACCTCCACTCGGTCCGCAATAACCAACCCGACCTCCCGGTGGCTCAGCACTTCAACTCTCCCTCCCATTCCGTATCCGACCTCTCGGTCCTGGGCCTCCTCCACGGCCAGAGTTGGAGGAACACCGCAAGTTGGAGGAACAGCACCTCATATTCCGCTTGGAGAGTCTGCATCCTCTGGGCTTAAACATTGAATTTTCTCAATTCTGTTAACCCAGGTTGCCTCCTCCTCCTCCCCACCTCTCCCTCAGCCCTCGGGCCCTGGCATTTCTTCTCTATCTCCCCCACCCACCCCCCCCAAGTCGCACTAGCTTCTCATTTTCACACTACAAACAGCTTACAATGGCCTGTTTCCTTTATCATCAATACTTTTTTGTATATCTTTCATTCATTGTTCTTTATCTCTCCACATCACTGTCTATATCTCTCGTTTCCCTGATCCCTAGCCAGTCTGAAGAAGGGTCTCGACCCGAAACGTCGCCTATCTCCTCCGCTCCTTCGATGCTGCTGCACCCGCTGAGTTTCTCCAGCTTTTTGTGTAACCAGCGGTCATATGTTTTACGCTGAGAGGGGAAATATTTAATAAGAACTTGAGGGGCAACTTTTTCACATAAAGGGTGGGGGGTTTATGGAATGAGCTGCCAGAGGAGGTAGTTGAGGCAGATATGTAAAAGACATTTGGACAGGGACATGGATAGTTTAGGTTGAAAGGGATATGTGCCAAATGCTGGCTGGTGGGACGAGTGTCGATGGAGCATCTTGGTTAGTGTGGGCAAGTTGGGCTGAAGGGCCTGTTTCAACACTGTATCACTCTGTGAGTGTGACTATCTAACCCTCCCTCGCTCTGTGTTCACCTGTGACTTGCCACACTAGGTCCTACCCCTCCTCTCTTCATGCTTTTTCCCCGACTCCCCCCCCCCCCCACCACTGTAAACAGTCTGAAGAAGGGTCCTGACCTAAACCCTCACCTTTCCAGTTTCTCCAGAGATGCCGTCTGAGCCGCTGAATTACTCCTGCACTTTGTGTCTTTTTTTTTGTTGTAAACCAGCATCTGCAGTTCCTTGTTTCTATCACATTGCTGAGGTGGCTTGGTGGGTGATTGAAAGGTCACAGGTTCAAATCCCCCAACTCGAACATAGAACAGTACAGCACAGGAACAAGCCCTTCCTTCGGCCCACATGATGCCTCCATTTTGAGTTTATTGAACACTCAAGTTTGACTTGGTGATGTGAGGGTTAAATATGCACAGCCTATGCAGTGCCTTTGAACAATGAACTGTAAACCAACCACTGGCCAATTAGTAACCAACAGGATCAATGAGAGCGCTTGAGTAACTCAGCGGGTCATGCAGATCTCTGGAGAACATGGATAGGTGACGTTTTAGGTTTGGCCCATTCTTCAGACGGATTGTAGGGGGAGAAAGCTGGTGCGTTGAGGGTGGGACTAAATCTGGCAAGTGATAGGTGGATACAAGTGAAGGGCAGGCAGGGGTTTGATTTTGGATCCAGACCCTTGTGAGAATGAGGACCTTTCCCTGGGGAATCTCGACCCAAAACGTCACCTATTCCTTTTCTCCAGAGATGCTGCCTGACCCGCTGAGTTGCTCCAGCTCTTTGAGTCTATCTTCTGGCCGCTATTATCGGGCAAGTGGCCGTTCAGTGACATAGACTGAATGGGGGAGAGCTCGGGGAAGCATGCTTTATGAAATAACACTACATGCAAACTTTTCATGCGTGCAAACTCCACACAGACAGCACCCGGGGTCAGGATCGAGCACGGGTCTGTGACGTCGTGAGGCAGCAGCTTCACCAGCTGCCCCACTGTGCTGCCAAATTGAGTTTATGATTCAGGCCAGTGACCTTTCATCAGACTCTCACTGTGTTGGCATTCACGAACGGGCATCGAGTCCAATTTGTTTTATTTGTGCATTTAGTGAATTATTTCAGTTTGAGCTGCTCACTTGCCAAAGGGATTAAAATTGTGTCGTGGAGCACAGATCACTCACTCTAATCCTTTTTTATTTTACCATCAGCTCCTCCCAAACAAAGGCTAATAACTAATAGGTGGAACAAACTCAGCGGGTCAGACGGCATCTCTGGAAAACATGGATAGGTGACGTTTTGGGTTGGGACCCTTCCCCTTCCTCATTTCCCCTTCCCCTTCCCTCTTCCCCCTTTCCCCCTTTCCCCTTCCCCTTCCCTCTTCCTCTTCCTTTTCCCCTTCCCCTTCCCCTTCCCTCTTCCCCCTTTCCCCCTTCCCCTTTCCTCTTTCTCTTCACTTCCCCCTTCCCCCTTCCCCCTCCCCCCCTTCCCCCCTACTCCCTTCCCCCTTCCCCCTTCCCTTTTCTCTTCCCCTTCCCCCTTCCCCTTCCCCTTCCCCTTCCCCTTCCTCCTTCCCTCCTTCCCTCCTTCCCTCCTTCCCTCCTGCCCCTTCCCCTTCCCCCCTTTCCCCCTCCCCCCTCCCCCTTCCTCTTCCTCTTCCTCTTTCCCTTCCCCCTCCCCCCTTCCTCTTCCTCTTTCCCTTCCCCCTTCCCCCTTCTCCCTCTCCTTTCTCCCCAAAAACAAGCAAATTAACAAAGATGCAACATTTTTAAGGGGGGGGGGGGGGGTAGAGTTGCTGCCTTACAGCGCCAGAGACCCCGGTTTGATCCTGACCACGGGTGCTGTCTGTACAGAGCTTGTACATTCTCCCTTTGACCATGTGGGTTTTCTCCGGGTGCTCCGGTTTCCACCCACACTCCAGCGCATACAGGTTTGTCGGTAATTGACTTTGATGAAGAGATTGTAAAACTGTCCCTAGTGTGTAGGATAGTACTGGTGGGCTGAAGGGCCTGTCTCCACGCTGTATTGCTAAAGTCTGAAGTTACCTTTGTTTATAAAGTCTACCTGTTGCTTACATTGCCCACGTCATGTGTTTTGTTGCAGGAGACTCGTTGAGCTACCATAATGGGCTCAAGTTCAGCACCTTTGACAGGAATCAGCAGAACTCCACAAACTGTGCACAGACTAACTCAGGAGCCTTTTGGTACAAGTCTTGCCACATGGTGAATCTCAACGGCCTCTACCTAAGAGGTCCGCACTCGTCCTACGCCAACGGTATCCATTGGGCCACCTGGACTGGTTATTTTTACTCTCTCAAAGCTACTGTCATGAAAATGAGACCAGCGTCCATGGATTAAAAGGCGATTCACGATGTCCAGTTTACGTCCCCCCCGTTCCTCGTACCACACAGAGCTGGGGGAACCCAGCGGGTCAGGCAGCATCTGTAGAGGGCAATGGGCAGACCCATAGAAAGATCCCGATCCAAAAGTGTGTCTATCCATTCCCTCTCCTCTGATAGATACAAAAAGCTGGAGACACTCAGCATGACAGGCAGCATCTCTGGAGAGAAGGAATGGGTGACGTTTCGGGTCGAGTGTCAGGGGAGAGGGAGACATAGAGATATTGAAGGGTGAGGTGCGAAAACACAGATCAAATGGGACATTGATTGAGGAAATGTGTAATGGTACATTGTTTCCTCCTCCTCAGATGCTGCCTGACCCCCTGAGTTCCTGCATCAGCTTGATTTTTGCTCAATATTCCAGCATCTGCAGTCTGTTTTGTATCCATTACAGTTCCACTGTTCTTGTACCCCATTCTCATTAAATATATTATGCAGCGTTTCCAACTTCCTGCCTAAGTAGACCTTTCGGTCCGCCGACTCTGCGCCGACCAGCGATCCCCACACACTAACATTATCCCGCACACTAGGGACAATTTACAAGTATACTGTAGATTAAAGGGCCTGTCGCACTTGGGCGTCATTTGGGCGTCATTCACGCGTCACGATGCACGTCGGACACAAAACACACAGAGCATCGCCGTGACGCGCACTTAACCATATAACCATATAGCCATATAACAATTACAGCACGGAAACAGGCCCTCTCGGCCCTTCCAGTCCGTGCCGACCATTTATTTTTCCCTAGTCCCATCTACCTGCACTCAGACCATACCCCTCCATTCCCTTCCCGTCCATATACCTATCCACTTTACTTTTAAATGTTAAAATCGATCCTGCCTCCACCACTTCTGCTGGAAGATCATTCCACACAGCCACCACTCTCTGAGTAAAGAAGTTCCCCCTCATGTTACCCCTAAACTTCTGTCCCTTAATTATCATGTCATGCCCTCTTGTTTGAATCTTTCCTACCCTCAATGGGAAAAGCTTATCCACGTCAACTCTGTCTATCCCTTCCATCATTTTAAAGACCTCAATCAAGTCCCCCCTTAACCTTCTGCGCTCCAAAGAATAAAGACCTAACTTGTTCAACCTTTCTCTGTAACTTAGTTGCTGGAACCCAGGCAACATTCTAGTAAATCTCCTCTGTACTCTCTCTATTTTGTTGACATCCTTCCTATAATTAGGCGACCAAAATTGTACACCATACTCCAGAATTGGTCTTAACAATGCCTTGTACAATTTTAACATTACTTCCCTACTCCTATATTCAATGCTCTGATTTATAAAGGCCAGCACACCAAAAGCTTTCTTTACCACCCTATCTACATGCGATTCCACCTTCAGGGAACTATGCACAGTTATTCTTAGATCCCTCTGTTCCACAGCATTCCTCAATTCCCTACCATTTACCATGCGCATTACGCGCGCATGGCACGTGGTGAGGCGTGGAGGCGTAGGCAGTGACGCGCGGCTGCGCGCAGCACCCCAGGATTTTGGGATTCACAAAATCTTCGCGAGTCACCTGCGTGACGCGCAAATGACAGGCCCTTAACCCTTATTAATCCAAGCCAACTAACCTACAAACATGTACGTCTTTGGAGTGTGGGAGGAAACCGGAGATCTCGGGGAAAACCCACGCAGGTCACAGGGAGAGCGTACAAACTCCACACAGACAGCACCCGTAGTCAGGATTGAACCCGGGTCTCTGGCGCTGTGAGGCAGCAACTCTACCGTTCCACCACTGTACGTCTACGGTGAAGAGTGGATGAGACAGTGGGATAACAGAACGAGTCTGTGAAAGAGTGAGTGATGCTGTGTAAATATTGATCGGGGCATCAGGTGTCCCCTCGGGGTGACATAACGGCATCTCTTGTATTTACCGAGGGTGGAGTATCTGTACATGGTTTCCTTCCCCCTGCTGTGGTGGCCGCTCTCAATACTGTGCCGCAGGGCTGCCTGGAGATTGACACTCGGAGCCCGCACCCTTCCAACTGGTGGATGAGTGCATTGTTCTGTCTGAAAGATCCTTGGCGGGCCAGTGATGCACCCAGCCAAGCCCACCCTGCCCCGAGTAAAACACACAGAGCATACGCATCCACACACACACACACACACTTTGGAAACAAAAGACAAATTATTCACAAAGTTAATCAAACAAGATAGCTTAAAGCACAGCTGTATACACTTCAAAATTTGTTAAACAAAGCATTTCACTGTAGCTCAGCTCACGTGACAATAATGAAGTGACACTAATTATTCTGGGATGGGTTACACTTGTCAGGTCGCCCCTGACTGCATCATTCCTTTGGTTCTAGTTACCTGCCTCCAGCATCTGCAGTTTCTTGTGTCTGCATCTTTTGTTCTGACCATCTATGTCTGTCCGCCTTTCTTCTTTGTGTTACAGAGAGAGGTGAAGATGAGCCCCTCTCCTCCGCATTCCTGCATGAATACAGGTTCTGCTTTCTCCATTGCTGCCTCCATTTGACACTCTTTAGTAGTTCCATGTCTCTGTGTCTCCCTCTCCTCTGAAGAAGGGCCCCAACCCGAAACGTCACCCTTTTCCTCTATCT